>JAMWYP010000020.1:3848702-4448702 GCA_025563575.1 Acacia pycnantha
AGTCTTGTAGACATCTAAAATTCTTAGAGGTTGTATCAAGGCCCCAAAATGTCAAAAAGATAAAGCATATAGAATCACCTACAAGAGAGCAAAAAAAAAAAAAAAAAAAAAAATATTATTACATCATTTACATGTAAAAGTAACAATTAATTGTATATAATATTTTTTATTTTTTATTCTAGTAAAAAATAAAAAATATTATGTACACTACTGGGCAGGGCGGCATACCCTGCCCGATGTCATTGCCCAGCCCTACCCGCAAAAATGCCCAACCCAGTTGTGCCCAATTTTATTTGGGCTTCTTTTATTAGGGCTGGGCAGGGCAATTTTTCATTGGGCGCGGGGCGGGCAGACAAGGTGGTGGGCATCATGAACACCCCTGCCGCGTACCATCTAAACCAAAATTTTTTAAAAAAATTTAATTGTCTTATCCTTATGAAACAATAACAATATTTAAAAAAGTTATAATCAAAATAAAATATTTAATACCATTATTGGCAAACTTACGAGTTAATTATCCGAGTTTACCGTTTTTACTTTTCTACCTTACAAAATCGAATTAAGTCATTGATAAATTCATGCTAATCATAAACTTATGTAGACTAGCGAATTTACACACTGTGTTTACCGTTTTTATATTTCTAACTTACAAAACCGTGTTAACTCACTCTTAAATTTCTGTTAATTTATATATTTGATTATACCCAATGGCTTCGTATATGAGTTTTGTATAAATTCCTTTGTTAAGCATGATACATTATGAATGTTGATGTACTTAATTTCAATTATTTAGATTTAAATCTTTTTTTTTTTTTTGCTATGATAAATCTTTTTCTTTCTTAGGTGTCTTTTGTTAAAATATATCTAGCTCTATTTTTTTTTTGTCATTTTTTATAATTTAATTATACACAATAAATACCTATTTAGTGATAAAAGTAAAATTTTATAAATTTATGATACGAGTTTTGTCATATAGTATATATAAATGGACATTTCAACTTTAGTTTTTTCAATGAAGAAATTGTCGAGCTTAAAATTTCTTCTCTCAGGTTTTCATGAGTTTACTTAAACTCACGAGTGTGACAACCTTGATTAATACTAACAAAGGTTAAAGGATGAGGGATAAGTAGGTAGGAAAAAAAAAAGATGAGGATGAGAATAAGGCTCTTTTTGAAAAAGGAGTTGTGAACTTTTTAAGTAGATTTTAAACCTAAATTTACACCATTTTATTAGTGGGTTAAAGTGCAATTTTGCCCTAAAATTAATCACAAATAAATATTAAGTATTTGGAAGTTTTCCAATGCTGGATGTAATCAAAACTTCTACATTTTGCCCCTACCTATAATGTTAGTTTTTTAATGATTAGAGTCAATTTACTCATTTTTTTAATAGTTTCAAAGTAAAATTACACTACAAAAAAACTTTTGGATGCTTAACATTTTTAATTGGTTACTTTCGAAATAAAACTGCACCTTCACCCATTTTTTAATTAGATATACTTTTAATAAATAACATGATTTTTTTTTTTTTTTTAATTGAACATGCAAATTCGTAATTCAGACTTAGGGGAAGGGCATTTTCTAAATCAAACGGCGAACAACTACGTAAACAAACTTGAAGGGCTGAGATGAAGGCCAGATTCATTGTAGGCGCAGGCGCGAGACAGATAGACTCGGGCACACACACGCACGCTCATTGTTTCCGACAGCTCAAGCTCCTTCATGGCGGTCTCATCCAGAGCTTTCATCCTCTTTCGCATCAATGGCATTTCACCCAACTCTTTTCATCCCCCCAAGCCACCCCCTTCTGTTCTTCCTTCCTTTTCCGTCTCTCTCAGGCGCCGTCGTTTAGCTTATTCTGCATCTGTAGTTCGCTGCTTAATCTCCGGCGTTGATGGCGGAGGCGTGTCCGACGACTTTGTTTCGACTCAGAAATCATTTGATCGTGGGTTCACTGTCATAGAGAACATGCTCATGGGAATTGAGCCTCTCGACGCATCCGTTATCTCCAAAGGTGTTTCCAATTCCGCCAAGGATTCCATGAAACAGACCATCTCTACGATGTTAGGTTTGCTGCCGTCCGATCAATTTTCCGTTACCATTACGCTTTCAAAGCGTCCTCTTGACCGCCTTCTTGTCTCATCCATCATCACCGGGTATTATTTTCTTTTGAATTACATCTATTACTTGTGTCCTCCTACTAGCGTTTAATGGTGAATGAACCTTTTATGATAAATGATTCATTTGCTTTTGGCTTTAGGTACACTCTGTGGAATGCTGAGTATAGGATGTCCTTAATCAGAAATTTTGATATTGCACCTTATGATAGAAAGGGGTCTAATTGTCCAACGGAGACGGAGGTCTCGTGGCAGCAAGGCGGTGAAGATGGGGAAATTGAATTTGGTTCTGATTTGCAGCTCAAAGACTCGGAGTGTTGCAGCCCTCGCTTGTTTGCAGACTTGTCCACTGAAGCTCTGAATTACATTCAGAATTTGCAGTCTGAGTTAACAGTGGCAGAAAAAGTAAGTCGTAGCTTTTCTCTTTGGCTCACAATTTTAATGCATTGATTGTGTTTGTTTCTGAAATTATAGTGCTTGACATGAATGTCCTATTCTGATTGATGATATGCTTGGTTAATTTGGAGTTATTTCAACGGAAGGAGACTTCAATTCAATGAGTTTTTGACTTCTCAATTGTATGATTCTAGTTTGCTTTTATGTGCATGCAAGGTATACTTGACTCAAAATAGTTATCGTTGAGTGATCCAGTTTAACCCTCAACTGCCTCAGAACTCAATTCTTTCTTTAGATGCTATCTTCCTTCCGTACTGTTGTATTAGTAGATCAATTTAATTCCGAGTCATGATTCAACAAATATAAACTTTTGTAGCTTTCGAGTTCTTATCATATTTTTATGGATATGCTTGTCCTCGGCTCTGAGTTAGAAGGCTGACACAAAATTGAAAGCATAATAATGAGATCGGCGTTTACAACCTTGAAAGTTAATCATTGAAACAATGAACTGTATCCAATATCCATTGTCTGCTCAATTTTTTAGAGTGTTTGCTTCAAAAAAATTTCTTGAAATGCCCGACTGAGAACTGTGCAACTACGTACTATACATTTTTTTTTTAATCATAAAGTGCTTTGCAATGGCCTTGTAATCTTATTACACCTTCTTCAACTTATCTATGACTGAAGCATCACCCTGTTGTAGTCTAAAATTCCTATCTCAAATTAAAGAGTCGATTACTATTTAAGGCTATTTTAGAGGCACAAAGATTTGAGGTTTGCATTCTAAGGTGATGTGATGATGCTGTTTTTCTTCAGGAATTAAAATCCCAGAATCACGAAATAATACAAATAGAACATGACAGAGGGAACAGGAATGATTTATTGCAGTATCTACGGTCTCTGGATCCTGATATGGTAAGGACTCAAGATCTCCTCCGTAACTTATTTTTGCCCTTAAAACTTGAGACTTGCAAAGAGCAACTTCCTGGTAAGTGCTGAAATCTCTTGTCTTGACAGGTGACCGAGCTGTCTCGGCCTTCGTCAGTAGAAGTGGAAGACATAATTCAGCGACTTGTTCAAAACATTTTGAGGAGATTCTTTTCAGATGATGTTAACCCAAATTTTATGGAACAATCAGTTGGAAGAAATTCAGATAATCAGACGGATGGTTATGATGAGTTTTGTGATAAAGTAAACACATCTCGTGATTATCTAGCAAAGTTGCTTTTCTGGTTAGTACTTCTGATATCACCCATGCTTGCAATCAAGTAAGCTATATCTAACATAATCTTCTAACTAATCACATCTGTACCTGTGATATCTGCCCTTAGTTTACAGTATGCTAGCGTGTAAAGTCCTTCTGGGTTGCGTGATCTTGATATATTCTTTTCATTGGCAGGTGTATGTTATTGGGTCATCGTTTAAGAGGCTTGGAGAACAGATTGCATCTAAGCTGTGCTGTTGGGCTGTTATAGAGAAGGTAAAAGCATGTATATTCCTTTCCTTCCTCCTCAAAATTTCTATTATAACTTTAATATTCTTCAATGGAAAAAATGGGAATAATTGCTGTTCTTCCTTGGTTTCACTACTCATATCCTGATTTACCATGATCGACGCCATTTCTTAAGGGTTTAGATCCCCATATTGGCCGAATGAAGTAGCTGCCATATCTGTTTGTGAAATTTCCCATGGTGCACCAAAATAGCATATCTTCATTTGGCCTTCCAATTTCTATCTTATGAAGGCCGTTTATTTTACATTCCCAACATGCGTATCACTCAGGTATAGGCCTCCACAAGTTTTCCATGCAAGCTCTTTTTTTTTTTTTTTTTTCATTTTGTGGGTGCCATGGCCAAACTTCTCCTAGACTGGAAGTTTATGCTGGCTTAATCAAATGCAACTTCTAACTTTTTTTTTCCCTGAATTAGAGAGGTAGATATTAACAACCTGAGGTTATAAGTGGTATTGAACCCACAGCCTCCCATTTATAGGAGAGTTTAGCCACAAGGCCATTGGCTTGCATCTGAATTAATGCCCCTTTCACTCAGCGAAAAACATTGACTAGATTCGCTAAGGCTTCATCTCAACCTGATGAATGTCATCACTCATGAATAATGAATAAATAAAAACTTTAATTTAATAATGGACTAATCTCATGAATAGTGATTACGCGTTGGGGGGCAAATATAAATTCACCCAACGCTCTTTCATTAAGTTTTCTACTACGTACAATATTAGAAATTTAATGTGTGTCGTATTTAAATTTAATTCAAGATTTAAATATTATCATTGCTGCTGTTATTAAATATCAGATATCAAAATTGCATTTTAATTTTTTTAAACGAGTAATTAAGATAGGCTAATATTAATCTTCAAAGTATTAACCTAAAATATAAATGATTTATATCAAGAAATATTTCAACTTTTTAAAATAAATATGTATACTTTTGATAAGATGCGTAGTAGATGCAAGAAAATTCACACCCTCTGTCTACTATGAGGGCTGGAATGTTTTTAAACACTCCATTTACAAAACACGAAAATTGGAATCCATTAATAACTCAGAAGAGTATTTACAACATAGAAAAGTATAGCCTGTTATCCTTCACCAACTACTATCTCCTGGTATTAAGATGGTGGGTGATTAAGGAGACAAAAGTTCATTTGATATTATGAGCTAATTTAGCTAAATGGATTCTGATTCCTAAGAATTTGACTAATTAAAACTTGCCAATTTTTTTATAACAATCTGCATAATGTCCCTAAATGGGTGTGAATGATCACAACCCCTAGTCAAAAAATTAACTCAATTTCCCCCTTTCAACTACATAGCCATGGAGAGAATGGATAGTTTACAAATACAAAAGAAAAGGAGTTTAGAATTTAGAAATTCTTTGTAGCGTACTTTTTATAAAGATTTGTCTTACCATTTACACTACTTTTTTCCTGTCATTTACAGCTATTCCTTGAAGAATAAATTAAGAAATTAAAAAAGCAACAAAGGATTTACAAAGGATCGGCAGAAATTCCCCTTCCCAAAAGCACAAACAATGGCTGGGTATATACATAAAAAAATATAGAGCACTTAATGGGTTGACCCAAAAGACCCCTACATGTACAGCTCGTTATCCACTCTCTTCCTCCACCTTCATGTGAAAATTTTGATGAAGATGAGCATTGGTTACTGTTTTAAACACAGTTGTCTGCAACCTTGTAGTTACTCTGACTGTTTAAGTTGACATTTGAAAAGTATGTCCACTCAAGTTGAGATAAAACTCTGCTCACATACTTACCTCATAAACTACATTGAAAAAACAGCTTCTACAGCTAACCCAAATGGATAGAGTTTCTACCGAAAAACCTGTGGTATCTCTCTTCTCTTGCTTTGTTATGTTTGGACCATGTCTTTTGCTTCTTTCGGCGGCGATATAAGAGGTCTTCTTTGTATGGATCATACTTCACCTGCAAATGAGACCTTCTAAATGAGAGAGAATACACACACACTAGAATGCTGATGAAACCTTCAAGCTAATCTAGCATAGTTTATGTACAAGGAACTGTAATAATCTGACGAAACATAGTAAAATTAGATGAATAACAGTCTCAGAAGAAGGGGAAAAAAAGAAGAAATTATCTAGAAATCAAGTATTAAACCATCAAAATTGAACACCAACGTAACAAGCACACAAAAAAAGTAATTACATACCTTACACTTGGATGAGTTGCAATCCATCACATGCTCCAATTGGTTAATTACTATAACACCCTCCATATCTGGGAACTCATCTGAAGCACCACGCTTGCGCTTGTGCCTGCATACATCATTATAAAGAGCATCAATATATCCATTACTAATTGAGAACACCTTGCAACACACACACACACACACACTACAATTAGCAAATTGAGAATTAACGTGAGGTTGACCTAGACTCAAACAAGAATTACATGATAAGAGAAATCCAAATAAAATACAGTTCTGATGACTTTGTTTCCATCATCATCTTAGGAAAAGATAATAAATTTTACTAATTCTGCAGCATCTATACCTTTGTAGCATAATTCCTTTGGGTTCCTCTTTGAGAGGAAAGACTGATAGCAAATCATTGTAAAGATAATCAGCATAATTTGGATTAATGGCTGTTGGCATTTCATTTGTTCTGTCCGTTAGCCAGATGAATAGTTTGCAAGGGCCAGATGACTGCAATAAGACCAGATTGGCAAACAGAGTTGAATAACACTACAGTAATTCATTAAAAAAACATGAAAACACAATTTCTATCTGGGAATCTTCTTCTTCTTCTTTGTTTTGTTTTTTTTTCTCCCTTTCAGTGGTTGGAGAGGCAAAACATTAGTCTCATAGGACTTACGTATTCCAGGCGATATATATTGTCGTCGGGGAGGATCACACGTGCATTTCCAAGATACGCTAAATGAGCCAGCCTCTCAGGTTTCTGAGAATTTTCATACTCAAACAACCGAAGAATTTTATCATTTACTTCAAAATTTGCAACCACTTGAAGCTGCAGGAAAAGAAAAGGAACATTTAAAACCTTAGGAGTAAAACAAGTCATAAGTGAAAAAACATGGACAGAATGAGAGACAGTCATACCTGTTTAACCAATTTTTGGATCAACTTGTCCAATGTGAATAACATGTATGACTGGGGTCCAAATATTGCTAGGCATTCACCTTCAAACTTTTCTTCGCCAACAGATCCACCAATGAAGTTGCAAAGGGAATTCATAAATCTAGATGAACATAAGCACAACCAATTCAAAAGGAGCCTTAAGCACTTCTTTCTTTTTAAAAAATAAATAATAAGAACAAGATGCCTAGAACAAGAAATACCTTGAATATGGGTCTGAAGAATTAGCATTATTTGCAACTCTACGCTTCACTTCAGGCTTCATTGAATTTGTTTTTGCTGATAAGATCCTCTCATACAAAATCTGCCAAGATCAAAGAGTATATTAACTTCTTCACCAATGAACAAAATGCGACATTAGACACTAAGTAATAACCTGTCCTTACATGATGAAGCCTGAAAAGCACATAGAAATCATCATTTCCATAGATAACCCTTGATTCTCTTCTTTCTTCCAGTAAAACTGGCGGTATGTACTTTGAAACAGGTTTCGCAGACAAAAAGGAGCTTTCTAACAACGAGCCATCTGTAGCAGATTGTGCATCACACATTCTCTCAACTTTTGCTTTATCATCAATATCATCATGTTCCTTATCTCCCTTCCCCTCATGCTTTTCCTGAGAGTACTCCCTACCTGAGACATCTTCACCACCTTCAAAAGTGTCGTCGTCGTAATCAGATATTTCACCCTCTTCCTTTTCTTCTTGGTTATTGCTTTGAATTAAAACTCTGTTGGCCAAAGAATCTGGAGTTGCCATGTCACAATGCTGAAGTACCAAGGTAGCACATAGACACATCAATACCAATTTAAAAAGAAGGGTTAAGGTGCAAATTTTTCTCGAAAGTTTTTTTGGGGTTCAATGTTACCTTAGAAGTTTCAAAATGTAACAATGTTATTCTATACCGTTAAAAAATTGATGTTAACCGTTAATTTTAAATTTTTAATGGTAAGGGGCAACGATGCTCCTTTTTAATACTTCCAAGCAACATTGAATCAAAAAAACTTCTGAAGCAAACATTGCTTCTGAGCAAAAACTTCTGGTATAAATTTGCACCTTAACCCTAAAAAGAAATGCATTGATTCAAATCAAAGCAGAAATGAAAAAAAAGGGGAAAACAATCATGCAAAAGTTGGTTATATGATTATTAGATCATCATCACTCTAAGAAGTCTGAACACATACCTCCACCCTAGATACATTGCCACTTTGAGACTTGGCTACAGAGACTTTAGCATTACAATCTACATTTTCTGAACCATCTCTCCTATTCTCTGTAGCTGCTAACTTATCAGACCGAGAATGAACACCAAGCATTGGCTCCAAGAAGGTAGTCCAGATTCCCAACATTTTATCTAACAAGCATCTACTTCCAACGATCTCTTCACTTGCATAACAAACAAGTTCATATAGGTCTTCATGAATCTCAGCATCTGAATATGAAAATTGCATATGCGGAATCGGAGATAGTTTATAAACATCAGCAGTGGCCTGGAGCCACTCCTGGTTCGGCAGCTTCTCTTTGATTTCTTTGATCTCAGCCATCAAAGCTTCGCATTTAATTAAAGACAGTGTAAAAACAATTAGCAAGATAACAACACTTAAAAAAGAAGCTTTACGTCCCTCACGAATGCCTTATGACTATGGGAGCTTAAAATACAATTGATTTATGTCCATGTTTCATGCCATGTCGAAGCAATAGTACCATCACACAAAGGCAGAATCTTGTAATTAATAGTATTATATATTCCAATCTATTTTCATCCTCCATTAAAAAAAATCACTTACCTTTTGGCTTCAAGTTCTTGGAATCTTCTTGTTTGAAACTGAGACTACGATGATCACGTGATTTTTCGTGGTTTTTAGCATAAACTTGCGCCCAGACCTTGTTGAATTCTGAACGACGCTCCTCCCATTCCGTCATTTTCTGCTCTAGTCGCATCATTATCACAGGCAAAGCAACAACAGGATTCTTACGTAATGCCTCTATAACTTCAAGACCATGGTCATCATACAATTTCTCAATGTGTCTTAAATCTATAACTGAAATATGAAGCCCACATGACAGAATCAGTCTCACAATGCTCTTACAGTTATAAGAAATAGAAAGCTTCAAAATTCACATTTTAAAAGTAAGATGATTTCAATTCATACCACTAAGGTATTCTTCAATACGGATTGGATTCTCAGTATTGATTTCCTTTCCAGTTATGCTATTGTAAAATTCATTTGCATGTTCAGCAGTTGACTCCGCGCGGTTTATTAACAAGTCGAGCTCAAATCTACATTGGAAGAATCATGTCAAGTTGACGAAAAAGGAATTGTGAAGCCAAAATAATGAGATAAAAGAATAAGGGCTTAAAGTGCAAATTTATCCTGGAAGTTCGAAATTTTCACTGAGAAGCAATGTTGCCCTTAAAGTTTTTTCAGATTCAATGTCACATTGGAATAAAAAAGTAGCAATTTTTTCTTATAGCATTGAAAAACTAACTTGATGGTTAGTTTTTTAACAATAAGGGGCAGAATTGCTTTATTTTAATACTTGCAGGACAACATCCTCCTCAGCTAAAACTTCCACGACAAATGTACACCCTAACCCAAGAACTAAAGATAATAAAAGGACAGGAGTTGTACTGGTCGTCTTCGCATTCTATCAAGGTTTTTTCATAGCGATTCCAGCGCAAACGTTTGAAAGCTTCTTCCTCACTCCCTGAAGTTACAGATACCCAGTGATCATTCAATACTTCAGTAGCAAGCTCAGATCTGAGGCTAGGGATAGGAATTGGATACTGCAATAGTAAACAAAACAAGTTATCTTCACAAAGATACAATATGTTTGACAAAGGCCATACAAGAAAGAAAAATCTAGAAGTTCTGTACATCTTCTGGAAGACGCCGGTAGCTGGCGTTACAACGTTCACAATCACTGAGGTCAAGTTTATGAATTGATATCCGCATGTATTTCTCATCACGTTTTTCTTTACTCTCTTTGTCAGATTCCAACCCGTGACATGTGGGAGGGCCTTCTTCCTCAAAACCAACAAGACACTCCAACAATTCTTTACTCTCTTTAGAGACAAGCACCTCACGCTTCTGGTTTCTATCTCTGGCTTCCAACTTTGGTGATCTTTGTAATTGACCTAAAAGAAACAACTCTTGCAGCATCAGCTTTGGTCCATGAGATAAGAGGTTAGAAAAACCATTTAAAATAACTTCAGGAAATTCAATGACATAAATATTTGGACATAAGGCGGGGGATAATTAAGTCGTAATATTTTGACGTAATTGTACTAATGACATTGGCAAGGAACCCATCTTCAAGAACAATTATATATGTCGTGTACATCCTTCAGGTTAAGAAATGAGAAAATAGAAAAATAGATTGTAAGAAAGTTGAAAAACAATCACCAGTATTTTCAGCTTGGTCTCTTTCTCTGTCTTCCAACTTTGATGATCTGAGTAATTGATCGTCACCATCAAATGATTCTGAAAGGAACAACTCTTGCGGTTAGAAAAACCATTTAAAATAACTCCAATGAATTCAATGACATCAATATTTGGACGTGGTATAATATTTGGACTTAATTTTACTAATGACATTAGCAAGGAACCCATCTTCAAGAATAATTATGTCATGTACATCGTCCAGGTTAAAGAATAAGGGGAAAAAAATTGTAAGAAAGTTGAAAAAGAATTACCAATATTTTCACCTTCGCCCCAGAATTTGTTATATTCATCCATAATATCAGGAAATTCTCCAATAGAAGTGGCTACCTGAATTCAGAGTTTGCAGGAAAAAAATTAATACTAATAGCAGCAGAGAGGACATGAAGTTAATAATCTCAAAACATGAAAGCTTCATTAGAAACCATTGAAGTTTGAGCTGAACAAAAAGTTTGATCATCCCTCAGGCACTTGATGGAATTATATTTTAATGTACTGTTCAATTGGCCTAGAGGTCAATGTAATACATGTAAAAGGCAAAATAGAAGGAAAAAATTGTTTTGTAATAAATAGATTAAAGGGAAGTTAGTTAAATAACACTTTGACACCATAGTTTAAAATATAAAGTAGAAATTTGAACAGAATACTGCAATTTTGTTATTCTAGTAACATCTATTTACAGGAAAAAATGGACTAAGAGATCGATGAGAAATGGTATCAAAATTGTGGAGAAAAACTACCCGTGAAGTCCTCATATTTGTTGAAAATTAAGAGCAGTGAAACTAAAGCAAATTGATTTTTGAAGTCTGGAATTCACAAAAGCAAGAAGATGGTATCACATACCAAATCATTTAAATTTTGCCTTTTTATTTTTCCCCTTTTGCATCTTTCAAAGTCTGAAAGTAATTGCTGGAGGCCTGAGCTGTCCAACTTCTCCGCAACTTTACTGAAGAAATTACGTGCTTGGCAAAACGCGCCTAGCATCAAATCAAACCAACAGGTTACAAAACTATACCAGTCAAAATGAATTGACATTCTCACACATTAAAAATAATATATATATATATATATATATATATATAGAATGCTTAAAGATATTACAATCTCATGAGATGCAGTGCTTCCTCATTTTCAAACTTTAAAAGGACATTGTGGTGATACAGGTTCGGTTCCCTCCTCCCTCTGCTTCCCAATTAATTAAGTCATATATTCTAAAAACTGAAAACATGTATCTAGGGAATTTTTTTTAAAAAAACACACAAGGTGGGAAAAGAAGCCGTTATATTCTAATTACATACCAAAAAATATATATAATAGATGAAATCTTTTTATCTATCAAGCCTTTCAAAAAGAAGAGATCAAGAAGTGACGCAAGATGAAAATATTGAATAAGCCATACTGATAATTTCATAACAATCAAACTACAAACACATTTTTTGATTAAGAAAAACTACAAACACATTCACCCATGTTTTTTGTGGTGAATTAATCTAAGCAATTGCACTGATTTGGGCAGTGCATACAGTTTTACACCCAACTAATGTAAGCTACACTTCCTTTCTCCTTTTCTATTTTCCTCTATGGTGATGGCTTCAATCATTGAAGCACATAGAAATATATAAACATAAACTCAATGTCAACACTGACCCACAATACCAGTAATGTTGAAATGACAACATTTTAGTCAAACAAAACTGGAAAAAATGGTCATTTATTTCTTAACCAAGATAATCATACAAATGCAATAAAAAAATCATGAACCATGTATTCAAGCTCTGCAATCAATTCAGCGCATAGTATGAAGGCTTACGGTTTTCAAGAAGTTCATGTTTTCCCTCATTCCGATCAAGAACTCTCCTGTCACTAATTTCCTCAACCTGCTTCTTGTGCTTTTTAATCATTGCCTTGCCACCATCCAGCTTAGATGCATGAATGCTGAGAATGTCATCATGAGAAGTAATAAGCTTATCTCGTTGACGATATTGCTGTGAACATGGTAAATCCAAAAGCAATCAGCAAAAAGCTTATAAAATTCATTAAGGAAAGAGAGCAGAAAAAAATGCTAATCCAATAAGCTAATGAAGCTTAAAAAATTGCCTTGTCCAGTTGCAATTGCTGCTTAATGGCTGTTGCAGAGCTTTGCTCGTTAAACCACTGAGCTAAATCTTCACCATATGGTGTGTGTTGTATAGTTGTTGCAGAATCATCTGGCAAAAATCTGGTGAACTCCTCAAGTAAGTCAGGATGGTTGCCAAAAAGGGAAGAAACCTAAAGGAATAAAATTATTTCCAAAAAAAAAAAAAAAAAAAAATTAGTTCATGTCATGGAAATATTGGCTTAAAACAATTTACAATTTAGCAATTGTTTAGTTGAGCTGACTGATTTATACTTTCAAGGGTTGGCTTATGAAAGGACTTCAGATAGTTGTATAACCTACCAGAACATTTAAATTTTATAGCATGAAAGTTCTTTTGAACAAGATATTTCATGAAAGGGCACCAAAATTTGTACATTTTTTATGATATGAGAGCTGGTCTAAAAGAATTTAGTTATCCATTTTTCAAGTTTTTGAATGTAGAGCATTTTTTTTTTAAATTTCAATCCTTTTTATTCCTAGTACCAAATGAGTGTTCATACCAGTAGCCAAAGAAAAGCTATCAATACAATTTCCATAATGAAAGTTCCTACAAGGAGTGTCTAAAACAAAAAACAACGTTTATTTACCTCCTTATAGACCTCTGCTATATCCTTGACATTTGATCGATACATATTCAAAATGTCCATGAATGATAGGTATACATGATCATCATCTTGAAATTGTTCCTGGGAGAGCAAAACCTATCAATCAAAAGGGTAATAATAACCCAACAATTTTGGTAAAACATCACTCAGACTGAAAAAATAAAACTCACTTTTATCTTGTATACAAAATCCAGAGCTTCCTCATAGTTAACCACTTTCTTTTTTGGGGGAGCTTCATCCTCATCATCAGGACTTATCTCATAGCCTTTTGGCAAGAAGGCATTGAACCTAGAAATCAAATCGTCATGCCCTTCGAATAGTTCCTTCACCTTTTCTCGCACTTCAGCAATGTGAATCCTGCAAAAGAGCAAACATATTGGTGCTTAGAACTCCCTTTAAGTAAAACAATATTTATGACAAATTATTAATCAAAGGTGTGCAGAATTCACCTTTGAGCCTTGAAATCTATCATGATCGCCTGGAAGGTTTCATATTTTTCTGGTTGGTTCTGAAAGATTTGTTTCATTAAATACAAAAAGGATATGCCAGGTATGGTCATGGGATTGACCATATGGGTGTCAGTCAAATTCTGCAAAGCAGCTACTCCTCCTTCTCTTATATCTCCGTCTCCTCCATGGTCATGGAATTGACTATTGCTTCACACAGCATGCAAAAGGCATATTCAGATACACAGAATAAGAGTAACTCATTGTTCAACAAGTGTGTGTATAACAAAAAGTAACCAAATTACATACCAGTAGAAAAAAACTCATAAAAAATAGACAGAAATTCATATCAATAATATCATATCCGCGCTCTAAAGCGTGTTCTAATTCATCGCTAAGGTTTATGGGATCGATTCGACTGTCCTGCTTTGGCTAAGGCTGTGAAAACAATGAAGAAAGGAGAGAAAGTCCTTTTGACTGTGAAGCCACGATATGCATTTAGCAAGAATGGGAGGCTGGTGACGAAGGTGTTGTACCTCCTGATTCATCACTCCAAATTGATCTTGAATTGATATCTTGGGAGACTGTAACTGACATTACTAGGGATAAGAAAGTTGTCAAAAAGAACATGAAGAAAGGGGAAATTGCATTGGTGACCATACAACCTGAATATGCCTTTGGCGCCTCTGGCTCTCCCGAAGAATTTGCTCATATTCCTCCTAATTCAACTGTATACTAGGACTAAAGATTTCGGAAGAAGATGAAGACATTACTTTATGTCGTGGTTGCATCACTCTTTATATCTGCGTGTGTGCCCCCGGCATGCTGCTCGAAGAAACCAGTAGGAAAAGCTAGAAGGGAAGACATCCCGTACATCAAATGCCAAGTCTGTGAAAAGCTCGCTAAGCAGTTGTACCATCAGGTTCAAAAAAGGCAAGCAGAGATTACTCCGAAAAAGATTTCAGAGTACCAGATCATTGAGATAGCAGAGAATGTCTGCAATCTCAAGAAGGCGGAAGGTGCATTGGAGGCTTTGGATATTGCAGATAGATATTGAAGAAAATGAAGACAGATTGGAGCTGGTAGAACAAGACTCCTCTGAATGACAGTGTAATACAAGAATACAAAGAATACTCATACTAACACAGTAGCGACCAGGAAATTAACGAGAAATACTCACCAAATTCTTTTGGTTTAAAGAAGAAAAGAAGGATGAACAAACCATTCAAGAGTCAGAATCAGAACTTACGAGTCATTTGTTGTTCTCTTAGTCATAGTATATATCAAAGAAGTTAGTAAATGAAACCTGAAGAGACTGGTGCTCAAGAATTCTAATAATGGGAATGGTGCGGCATTAAACCTGAGATATTAACTATAGTGTAATTCATAATGACGTGATTACGGACCAACTTTAAACCCTACTTATATTTATTCATCTATTATATCTATCTATATAGATAGAATAGATATAGATAAATAAATATTAATTAATTTGACGTGATTTTAAATTTCAAAGAGTAATATTTTTTATCTGATAGACATATATTTAGTCAGTAGATTTGGAGATGGTATATTTTATATTCATTAACATTGACAATGCTATTATATTTGTTTTTTATTAGAATATCAATTTTTTGCCAAAATATCATTATTTGTATTGATATTTTTTTAAAAAATCGGTTTGTTACAAAGCTAAACATTTTTATTCGAAAAATGGGAGAAAGTCACATCATATCCGTAATCGATTTTTCGAAAACATCTCATCTATCATCTATTGTTAATCAGTCTTACTCCATGTTCAATACGTGTGCTTTTAAAAAATCATATTATATGATTTTCGTTTAATTTTTTTTTATTTTTGAATAAAATGAAATTCAGCGATACAAAAATTTAAATATATAATTTTAAATTAAATTTATTTTAAATTTTGTGGTTTATATTAGCTGGTTATTGTTCCTAGTTTCAAGCGTCTAAAGAGATTATTTGAGGATATGATGAAAAAAATTATTTTTAATTAAATTTTTATGTTGTATAATAAAGTTGCAATCTGCCACCTTATTGTCACACTTATCAATTTGATTTTTAATTATCATATCAACAATACTTTAATTAAATCATCATTGCATGTATCCTTACTAATAAACTAAAATGAATTATTTAACTTACGTTAATTAATCTTTAAGTTCTTTGGATTTTTGGATTATTTTAAATTAAATAGTATGGAAGAGGTCAAATCTTTTTTTATATAAAAGAGTTATCAATATTAAAAAGTAATGGCTAAATTACCCTATTCATAAATGCTAGTCATGTTCTAATTAAGTCATCGCTGAGGTACGTAGCGAATGCCAAGAACTTGATGAAAAATTCTCGTCAATAATTGTTTTAGTTAAAAAAAAAACAAGGATGAACAAACAATTCAAGAAAGAGAGACAGAATCAGAACTTACTAGTCAGTTATTCACTTCATCTTAGGTTCTAAGAAATTATCTAGTGAAACCTAAGGAGGATAGTGCTCAAGAATTCTAGTAAAACAAAGGCAAGATTTTGAAAGCACCCCTCAATTCGAAAATTCATAAATACCTCCATTCCCGATAATCAAATATAATTTAAGAATCATGATATTTTCAGTCAAATTAAAATTTAAAATTATCTTTTGGATTAATCCACCAATATCCCGCGTTACTAGCAACCTGACTAGTTTGGTTTGCAAGAATGTAGACCTACAATGAGGGAATTTCACTAACTCCAAGTAATTATCGCGGCTTCATATTGGGGGCTTGAACAAGAGACCGCTGATTAAGTTGGAACAACTCACCGCCACTAGTTAATTTGAAGATATAATTGTGCATTAATTAATTTTTAGGCTATAATATAGTTTTAGTCCTTTTAAGTTTATATGAGATATACTTTTAGTCCCTTAACCTTATAAAATATACTTTTGGTTCTATAATTCTAACATGGTTAATGTTGCTAACAGAAAACGTTAGCATAGCAAATTCAAGTAATAGCTATGTAAGTTTAAGTGATGACTGTTTAATTAAATGCTATTAATCTCAAATTCAATATGTGTAAATTGAAAAACATCTAAAAACCTAATGAAGTGGTCAATATCAAAACCTCTATTGTATTGAGAAAAAATTAGTTTAATAATCTAAATATCAAAACCTCAATTTCATTTACAGCGATTTATCAATTTATTTTAGTTTAATAATCTAAATATATTATATTAAAAAATTAAAATTAAAATATGTTTTATTAGCTACACAGTCATCACTTGAGTTGACTGCATTAATATTTTCCATTTGCAATATTAAATGTGTTAGAAATATATGACCAAAAGTATACTTTATAAAGTTAAGGAACTAACAGTATACATCGTGAACACTTAAAGGACTAAAAATATAATATTTATCATGATAAAAGTATGTTGGTTTTTGTACACGCAGCGGAATTAAAAAACTTTTATGAATCCCATCCGAGGATCCATCAACGGCATTTAAAGCAAGGTTCATAGAATCCGAATCGTACCTATGCGAAGGGTTCAGCGTTTCGTTCGACTCGTCCTGGTGCGCATCTCGAACGTCGTGCGTCTCGACCGTCGTACATCTCGAACATGGTGTCATATCGTTCGATCAAACAGGAGCTGACTGGTGGGCTACCTTCTCGATCAGCAGAAGTCGACTCTTCGAATCGCCTTCCTCTACCGGTATCCACACAAATAACCTTGAACACAGACGGCAGCGTGCTAGCGCCTTCAGTATTCTCGCGTATCTCTATATTCTCTCTAGGGTTTCTCGCGGCTTTCTAATACGCTCGACAAAAAGTCCCGTAGGTTTTTATAAACCTGGCGTATTATATATTCAAATTTTGAATCTGGATTTAAAAATATATTAATTAAATCTATCTGATAGATCTAATCTAATTTATTTCTTTAATCCAAGTTGAGAGCCTTTTGATTTAATTTATCTCTATAAATTAAATCCGAGAAATGATATCTATCTATTTAATTAAATCTGAGATACTATATGTCAATTTAAATTAAATAAGATATATGATATCTTTATTCGAAAATTAAATCTGACATACAATATCTCTATTTGTTTTAGATATTTAATTTATCAAATAAATTAAATACAAACAAATATTATATAATAATATTATAATCTTTATTAAATAATATTATTATATTAATTTCAAATATATATATATATATATATATATATATATATATATATATATATATATATATATATATATATATATATTCTAGACAAAATACATTATTTATTAAATCTTAGACATATCTAAGATTCAATGAATCTGGACACTTTTGCTCGTGTGAAGCTATTCTTGTGTACGATCCTGCAGGCCCACATGAGATTGGTAGCGGGCCCACATGAGATTGGTAGCGGGCCAATACTGTACCAGCTCACAAGTCGCAAGCGGCCTCTAGCAAGACATTGCGACTACCCAATTCATATGGGGATCGATGATACGATACAACCTATCGTACAACCATGTCACGTCCCCTTTGTCACGCGATAATTTGGTCAAGGATGAGGCATGGATAATGTCAACTTTCTGTTCTTAACCATTACTTTCTCAATTCCTGAGTAGTCTAACAATTGAAATGGAAACTCCTTTCCATCGTAGTATGCAAGGACGGACACACATGGGGGCTAGGGGTGGCCCCCACCCCCCTAAAATTATAGAAAAGAACCCACATTTTTAGGAAATCTCATTTCAGACTTATAAAAGTTTCAACATTTTCACTTTAGTCCCTTCTAATAGTTTCATAGAGGTACTAAAGTGAAAATATTTAAATTTTTATCAGGCTGAAATGTGATGTTTTGAAAATGTGGGTTCATTTCTATAATTTTCGTCCCTCCTAATTCTAATTGCTGGGTCCGTCCCTGGTAGTATGGCCATACATTTCTCAGACTCACTCATCGAGGGGCCCAGTATTATCTCTCTACAAATGTGAGGGACAAATTTCATCTTGACCATTCACATTCCTCTGCATGAAAACCACTGATCCCGATCATAGCCTTTATCATCACCCGGTCAAAGGTGACTTTTGACTAGGTCAAAGATCAGCGACTTATCATGTAGAAATCCATGATGATCACCTTGTACTCTTACAAGTGCCCATGACTTTGACTCGTATCTCCATACTCATCAAAGTCATACTGGTCTTATTTCATCTTCGCTCCCGCGTAGATGACCGACTAGGGACATTTAGGATAATCTATAAGATATATCCAATGATACAGTTTTCAATATAAACATGCAAACGAAATGATAACTAAAGGAGAATACTTTAATAACATTTAAAGTACAATGACTTGCCCCTAGGGCATAATTTCCAACAAAGTATACCTCATGATTTTATGTATTTATCATGATGTTATTGGGAAATTATGCCCTCTTAAATTTTGATTGCAGCATGTGACAATAAACCTAAAATCTCTACAATATTTTGTATCTTCCCAATTTTAGGAGAAAAAGTGTATATTTGGACCTCTAATTTTATAAATATTTTTGTATTAATTCCTATTTTATAAATCATTATCTTCACTCTTTTTAAACTAATATCTTAAAGGTATTAGTTTACCCTATTTTTAAGGGTTAAGTAGTAATTTTACCCCGGAAGTATAAGTACATGAGCAATTTTGCCCTGAAAGTTTTTTTGGAGCAATGTTGCCCTAGAAGTCTAAAAACGTAGCAATGTTGCCCTTCCATTAATAGCCCTAAAGGTCAAACGTTAGTTGACTGCATTATGTTGACGTGAATTGTCTACGTAGCATCTTTGTCACTTTTTAAAGTATAAATTTTGCCCTTAAAGTATATGTTCAGGAGCAATTTTTAATTTCCCTGAAAGTTTTTTTGTTTCAATGTTGCCTCGGAAGTCTAAAAACGTAGCAATGTTGCCCCTCAGTTAACAACCCTAACGGTCAAATGTTAGTTGACCTCATTATGCTGACGTGGATTGTCTATGTGGCATCTTTTTCACTTTTTTTAAAAAATCTGATTTACAAGTCAGATTTATAAAATACTACCTCTGATCCTAATTATAAGACCAAGTTGACTTTTTCGAAAAGATTGAAGAAGCTAATTAAATTACTTCAGAGTTTTTTTTTCTCCAAACTAATTAGTTTGACTAATAAACTAATATATAATCTAAGGATACATAACATATTATATGATGAGTAAATACCCTTTTTGGTCCCTGAAATAACACGCGCTACCCATTTTGGTCCCTGAGTAAAAAAAATGTCATTTTTAGTCCTTAAACAGTAAAAAAAATGTCCCTTTTAGTCATTTTAGTCATTTTTTGTGGGCATTTTAATCCCTCACAAATTCCCAAAAAATCATTTTTAGTCCCTAAAAAGGACCGAAATGACATTTTTTTTACTCAGGGACCAAAATGGGTAGAGCGTGTTTTTCCAGGGACCTGAAAGGGTATTTACTCATATATGATTAAATAACTTATTTAGCTTCCTTAATCTCCCAAAAAAAAGGCAATTCGGTCTTATAATTAGGACCGAAGGTAATATTATTAAGTAACTTATTTAGTTTTATTAATGTCTTCCAAAAAAAGTCAACTCAGTCTTATAATTATAATCATGACAGGAGGGAGTAGGGGTGGCAGTTATTATTATTATTTTTTTAAAAAGTAAACATAACCTACTGCTTTTTCCCTTATAGCGTTCTCCATAGCAGGCATTCCTCAATCAAACTATAATCACTCGCTTGCGGAATTTGTCTAGGAAAAATGTTTCGAACAAATAAAAAAAAAAAGAATGAATTTGTTCAAATAGAAGATCAAACGAGTACATCACAAGCAGTTCAAACGAATTTTTCCAAACAATAATCACTCGCTTGCGGAATTATCTACGTGAATAATTAACGAACCTCTAGTGCATTATAAGTAAAGATGACCGAGAGAATAAAGCTTAGAAAAAGTGCCAAATACAATTAATTAGGGCTGTTAACGGAGGGGCAATATTACTCCAAAAAAACTTCTAGGGCAAAATTGCTCCTGGACATGTACTTTGGGGCAAAATTACTACTTAACCCTATTTTTAATTTGTGTGTTTGTTTAATTGAAGCTTGAGTTGCACAAAAAGTTGGATTAATGTAATACATGTAAAACGAAAAATAGAAGGAAAAAATGCAACCCCTCCAAGTTCTTGGCTTTTGCTACATCAGCGATAACTAATATATTTAATAAGATATGTCTCTATATATAGTGGTCTCCCGATGGTTTTAATCTTGTTTCATGCCCCAAATGGAAAAAAAGTTAGAGATATTATTCCTTCATCTACTTCATCAGGACCATCCACATGCTTCTCTTGTATCAAAAGGAGTAAGTCCTCTGATCTGTTGTCACAAGGGAACTCCAACCATTGGTAAATGCTCCATCAGAAAATATATTATATTCGTCTAAACACTTGGTGGCCGGTGTATGTGTCTGATGATCAAAGGTAATTCTAAAGTGATGTTGTCCTTGTTTTTCTGTATGCCAAGCAATTCAATTAAGGACACCATTAAAAAGCTGAGTCAAGTTTCTTTTGAGTCGGATGATCGAGTAAAAAGAAGGTCTACACCCTTGAAAGCTATTCTTATTGTCAAAATCAAAATACAGTACATAGCTTAATTTTCATCCCAAGTCATCGTATGGGGCAGCTACGCATATTTTCCAACAATTGGATTTCAGACCATAAATTTTAAACATAGTTTATTAGCTACATGATAAGTAGATATTTTATAATTAAATAAGGGTAGATTCTGGGATATATTAGATTGAATTTATTGATATTTTGTACTTATTTAATTATCTTTATGTACTTATCTATCTTTTAATTAAATATAGGATAAAAGAATATTATAACATAAAATCTATTGATATCCTATTTATTTGTGCAGGAGAGATTATGAGATCTAAGGGGGATACAACATATTAAATTGAAAAAGATATGGTATAATATATTATTATATCATATCAATTGAACAAAGATTAGAAGAGGAAAGACCTGTGCGGAGAAAGAAAAAAAGAAGACGTGGACCCCACATGAATCAATTATGATAAATGTTTAATTCTTGAAGGGATATGGATATGATATAAAGAAAAACAAAAAGACGCGTACGAAAAAGAACGGTACAACACAACACATAACCTAATATATATATTAGAAGGAGGCTGGAACGGAGGGGAGGACGCTGCAAACACGAAGAAAAGGGGGAACCACGAAACGCAAAGACAAAGGAGACGTTCATGAATCAGATCAAGACGCAAAGAAAGAATACGTCTCCGCATCAGTATTTGTGAATTTTTATCTCTCCTATTTTATTAACCTAGCCATGCTCGGCTAATTTCTCTTTAGTAGTTAGGGCGAGGATGAACCCTATGTTAATTTAAGTATTTATTTGAAATTCTCGATTGAATGTTATTTACCATATTGAATGAGTTATATTTACTTAAAGCCTTCTAAAAAGACTGATCCCCTTTTAGATTGCCCATAGGTTAGTGCATGACAATAGATGTTGGTGCACTTAAACTTAACCTTTAACTCATCATAAAATTGCATGACCTAGACATAGGCTTACAAATTTGTGTGATCTTATAATTCCTGTTTACATAATCTTTCTAAATAACACTAGTTATGGGAATAACAGCCAATTAGGAATTTAATTAGAATACTTAGAGGAACATAGGGGAATTCTATGCCCTAACTGCGTTTTTCTCTATAAATCATCTTTTCTAAAACATTCTTGAAATTCTTGAGATTCTTGATTCTTAATTTTTTTATTTAATTATTCAAAACCTTTTTTTAGCTACAATTCACCCCTATTACTCTATTTCATCCAACTAAAGCTTAAATAACTAATTAGTGGCTGTAATACTATTCCTCGTGGGACGATATCTTTTCTCACACACTTTATTACTTGTAACGATCGGTGCACTTGCCGAAGTCGCAACACTACACATTGCTTACCCTATCTTTTTTGGATTTGTCTAGGATCCTCTTCCACATCTCAGTTTTTGGATTCAAATTTGAACGGTTTATATTTGATGTTTTATAAAAATATTAGGTGTTGATTAAAAACTAATGTTAAATCTTTAAATTCTTTGGATTAATTTAAATTAGTGGGGCGGTCAAAGTATTTTAATATAAAAAAGTTATTAAAAAGATCGAGTTCGCAAGAATGGGTAAATTTCATTATTCATGATATAAAATACAATAAGTTTTAATCAGAGGACTACAATAACTTGATATATTCACGGTTCATATTTTCAATTTGTATCTAATCCTACGGATTTCGATATATAAATTAAAACTACATAGAAATTACAACCAAACAATAAATTGGGTTCCCCAATTAGTCAAACCCGCACCATCAATAAAAAATCTAAACAGAATTTAATTTTGGATTTATCACAAATTAACACTGGCTTAAAAAAAATTAGTGTTGTGAAGAAACTTTTTAGAATGATTTGTCTTTTTTTGTCTACATACAAAATATACAGAATTTCTCTAAACTTTAGGGTTCTACATACCCCTTCTTTTTTCCCAAAAACAACTAGGGGAAAAGATGAATAAATACCATCTTAATTTGTAAAAAGATTAAGAGGTGACACAGACTTTTGAGGGTTATGCAAATTCATGCAAAATGATCATAATGCCCTTCAGAGGTGAACCAGAGGCTCCATTTGCCGTGTGAACCAAGGCTCCATATGTCGTGACTGCCAAAGCGCACGTTCATCGTCTTGACCCTCCACCGCAGTCGGCGCCGCACCCGCCGCCTTGGACACTGCATCGGATGACGGTGAAAAAGGAAAAAAAAAACCATAACTGTAAGTTTTTCGATCGCCGCCTTGGACACTGCACCGGATGACGGTGAAAAAGGAAAAAAAAAACCCATAACCGTAAGTTTTTCGATCGCCGCCTTGGACACTGCATCGGATGACGGTGAAAAAGGGGAAAAAAAAAACCATAACCGTAAATTTTTCGAACGTGTTGAAATATTGGAAGAAGATGATGATTTAGGAGTTTCGATCGTGTTGAGATATTGGAAGAAGAAGACGATTTAGGAGGAGGAGCTTTCATAGTATTATCTTATATTAAGGATGAGAAGAGTTAACATCATGCGAGCTTACATTATCTCACATTACATACACTTGAAGTCATGCTAAGTTTATCATTACACTTTTAACCTGGTGGCAGAAACAAAATCCTAGCCACTACAAAATTTATTGCATATTTACATTTATAAAATGCGAAAATAGGCGATGCAACCAGAATATACCATCTGGAACTTACATTAACCAGCTACATTTTGTAATACATAAATGAGAAAATCTTTTGAATTATAATTCTTTAGGAAAATCAGAATTACTAATAAATTTTAGAAACTTATCACCAGATTTTAAAAAACTTACAAACAATTACAACTTCAAATAAATTTTCTAAAATCTGGTCAAGCCCGTTAAATTTTAGGAACAATTTGATTTTCCTTAAATAGTTATAATTCTAAAGATTTTTCAATAAAAATTTTACCGAGCGATCTGCAATTCTCCCATTTGCGGGCGAAAAATAGGGTAGAAGAAAATCATTTCATACTTTCTCCTGATCATCTTCAACGCCGGCCAGTGCTGGGAGCGGCGTTCGGCGGCGGCGATCTCTGAAGAGTCACCAGAGAGTGATAGGCTCCGGTTGGTCCTTTAGCCAACAAAGACGAATGGGTCCCTTTCTCCACCACTTTGCCTTTATCCAACACAGCAATCAGATCACAGTTCTGTATGGTGCTCAACCTGTGGGCCACCACCACGCTCGTCCTCCCCACCATAACCCTCTCCAATGCTTCTTGCACCACCTTCTCCGATTGGCTGTCCAGCGCGCTCGTTGCCTCGTCCAACAGCAATACCGTCGGATTCTTCAATATCGCCCTGGCGATCGCGATCCTCTGCTTCTGCCCTCCCGACAGCTGCACACCCCTGTCCCCACACGACGTGTCGTATCCATCCTTCAGGCTTCCTATGAAATCATGAGCGTTCGCTGCTCTCGCTGCTTCTATGATCTCCGCTTCGCCTACCTTATCCGACGCTCCGTATGCAATGTTCTCTCTTATGCTCCCACTGAACAACGTCGGCTCTTGACTCACCAACGCTATGTGTTTCCTCACTGCTCTGAGTTGATACGACCTTATATCCTTGCCGTCGATGGTCACTGCTCCTTTAAGTGGGTCGTAGAATCTCTCTATTAACCCTATAATGGTTGATTTGCCAGACCCACTTTGGCCAACCAGTGCTGTTGATTTCCCAGCATCGATTTTCAGTGAAAATCCTTCGAAGATCATCACGTCGGGCCTGGCTGGGTACGCAAAATGTACATCCCGGAGTTCGATGTGGCCGGTTATCTTCTCAGGCTGGTACCCATCTGGGTCTTGGGGCTCAATTTTAGTGTATTTGTCTAACACTGCAAAAACAGAGCCCACTGAATCAGCACCCTTGGCCAGGTCCGAGGTCATACTTCCGGCATCGGCAATAACTCGTCCTGTGCTGACCAAAATCATGAAGGTCTCGAACATAGCTTTTGCGTGTATATAACCATGGGAGATAAGCTTGCCACCATACCAAAAGTCTAAAGCCCAGGTACAAGACATAATGCCCTGTGAACATCCCAGGCCGATACCTGCGTACCAGGATTGACGAATACTCTCTTTGCTTGGCCCTTCTTGAGCCTTCTGGAGCATCTTCAATATGCGATCTTGTGAAGAGAAGGCAGTGACAGTTCGAAGATTTGAAACCGCTTCAGCAGCTAACTTGCTACTTTCCTCTTGGGCTTTCATGGCTTTGCTAGACATGCTCTTTAGAAGGACACGCCTTGTGTAGAAGCAAGCGATAATAAGAGGCTGAATGGCTACCATAACAAGTGCCAGCCTCCATGCAATGACCAACCCCATTGTGCAGGCTACTGTCACTGCGGAACAAGTTTGTACCAGTAAAGCCGTTCTATCACCCACCAAAGACCTCACCTGTAAATTCAATATGCAATCTTAAAATAGTTAGAGCTGTAATAAGATTCAGTGTCGGTACATGAAGATCACGAGAGAGTTAGAAAAACTTACCACATTGGCATCTTTGGCAAGTCGAGAGCAAATAGCACCACTGGAATTCTCGTCCTGATCGAACCATCCAACTTCAAATGTGAGAATCTTTGAGAGCATTCTCTCTCTAACCCTTTTGGTAAGGTACTCACCCATGTAAGCAAAATAATAATGCTGGCTTATATTAATAAGTAGAGAGAAGATAGCCAACCCCAAAAAGCAGAGGCAATAAATTCTCGTCTTCCTTTTAATCTCATCGTGATCCGTCAAGAAATACACAGATATCATAGACCCCATCGCGAATGCATACACTGGCTGAACTGCACCAAAGAAAACCGCACTTATACAACCCATCATTGCCTGCTTCCATTCTGGGAGATTAAGAGCCAACAATCTCCTAAACGAAGGAACAGGGAGTTTTTTATCTTCTGTGACATGGTGACCATCGTCTTCATCAGCAACTGAAGCTGGATTCCGTGCCATTGAGTTAGCAGAGCTAGAACGACTCACCAGGGAAAGCCTGCGGCTACTAGTGTTGTTCATGTCTCTGTTTGATATAGAAGACGGGGCAGAGACAGTATCTTCTTGTTGGGTTTTGATTTTTTCTGTCTGTTGAAGACGAATCAGAGAGGTGTAGAGGCCATCGTCGTTTTGGATGAGCTCGTCGTGCGGGCCCATCTCCATGATCTTTCCGTTCTGGACGACGGCAATGACGTCGGCGTTTCGGATGGTGGATAAACGGTGGGCGATGATGATTGTGGTACGACCCACGGCTGCTTTGTCCAAAGCTTCTTGAACAACTCGCTCTGATTCAGAATCTAGCGCACTGGTTGCTTCATCTAGCAGAAGCAGTTTTGGTTTCTTTATTATCGCTCGCGCAATGGCGATCCTCTGTTTTTGCCCTCCTGACATTTGAACTCCTCTTTCGCCAACCTGTACATGTAATTAATTATAGTACCAGTTGTTTCTTAATTAACAATGTAAACTGTGAAGCGTGAACATGATTTACATCATAAGCTGGGACAAAAAACAAAAGGTCAATCATTGAGTCAATTTCAAAAGGACCGCGTGTTTTTTTGGTTAGGGAAATGAGCAGCCTAAGATGCCAATTCAGTGGTTGACTTCCATTTAAGCATTCTTTTAATATGAGTAAAGACAATTCACAGCAATTAGTTATTTTAGTTGTCTCCTTTCACCATACAAATCAAGTAAGCATATACTCCCTGTGGTCCTTATTATAAGGCACCAACTAGCAAATTTATTTGGTCATTTTTATAAGGCACTTGCTTGTTCCAATGAGCATTGATTATTTTTTTCCATGTCTGCCCCTAATTAATAAAGGTAATGGGTGAGAGTAATAATTAATATAATATTAGAGTCTAGTGCAATTAGTAGGGATAATATTGTAAATTACTTAGATTCTAGGACAACTTTATTGACTTTAACTACTTTTATTGGTTTGTAAGAAAAGTTGATTGGTCCCTTATAATAAAGACAAGAGAGAGTAATAAATTAAGCCATCACAGCAATGAAACTTCCCCAAGTGGCATACCTTTATATTTATCATTATTGTCATTTTTTGGAACTAGTTTAGTTACATACAAACCTTAATGGACCAGTTTCCCTACTCATCCTTTGGATGAGTGGGGAGAGCTCTTCCCATAATGACCGACTAGATTTTTTATTTTACTTTTTACTTTTTATTCTTCAAACAATTTTTTTTAATGAATAGATAATCTTTTAACTAACATATTTTTTTAAAAAAATGGTTTTTTCATTTAAAAATCGGCAGTTAAAAAAATTAAAGCGGGACAATCTAGATGAGATGAGCTCCTCAACAAAAGATAAGTAGGGAAACTGTTTCGGCTTCAGGTAGTAATAACTATTAGCATGGTTATTAATTGTTAGATAAATGAAATTTGACAGGATAAAGATTCCACGTGGGGATTTTGAAAGAACAACGATGTAGTATTCTGTAACCATAACTAAAAAAAGGGGGAGATTCTTTGTACATGTGGACGACCAAATTATTAGTGGATAGATGACATGAAATTGAAATGAGAGTATCATTAAGGCAAAGAACAATTCTTTTTCTTTTGTTTGTTTGGAGCAATACGAAGGAAAAAGGCACTTTTTGGGTTTATCATGAGCGCTCCATTTTAGAGTAAAAGAGTTTAACTTGACACCTTTCAATTTAATTAGGGTTAATTAGCATATTTGTAATGAGTTCATTGTTTTTCAAGCAATACTCAATTATCTTAAACTAATTTTTCTTAGTAGCAACTAACATCTTAAAGTTAGAATAAAGAGTGCTAGTTAAAAAATAGTTTAGAAAATTTAGTGTTCGACGCACCAGTAATGAAAAATTAGTAACTAACCAGAGCCATGTCTCATTTTCCTAATACCTGTTATGAAGTTCCCACAAATGAGAGGAAAAATATTGAGTACCTGAGTATCGTAGCCCTGAGGCAGGTGTGAAATGAAGTTATGAGCATTAGAAGCTTGGGCAGCTTGAATCACCTCTTCCATGGAAGCATCTTCCTTTCCAAAGAGAACGTTCTCCGTGATGCTGGTGGCGAACAGAGCAGGCTCTTGGCTGACCAGACCCATCTGTGACCTCAGCCACTTGAGCTGCATCTTGTGAATGGCCACTCCATCAAGCCTTATCTCTCCCACAAGTGGGTCATAAAATCTCTGCAAAAGTGATATCACTGTTGATTTCCCTGATCCACTCCCTCCCACTAAGGCCATTGTCTTCCCCGCCGGAATCTTCAAGTTGAAATCGTTTAGAATTATGCTTGTTGCCCTCGACGGGTACGCGAACTGTACGTGTTCGAATTCCACTTCCCCTGAAACTCTCTCCAGAATCACTCCACTCATGTTGTCCGAATCAATCTTCGGAACTCTTTTTATCACTTCCATTATACGCTCCCCTGCTGCACTCGCTTCCGAGAAGTACTTCATGTTCGATAAAGCCGAACCTAAAGCTCTGTTTCAAAACAAAAACAAAAATCATTTTTAATTTCATCGTGAAAACCAGAGGATTTTTTCTGTGTAAAATGATTAGTCATGTATCTTTTGGGGCTCCTTCCTTATCTCATTAAAGTAAAACTAAGTCAATAATAAAGCTTCACTTTTTTTTTTTGCTCGATAATAATAAAGCTTCACCGAACCATGCTATAGGCGAACTTTATAAAAAAGTAGCCATATGACTGTCCGATTTTTTAATGATTAATTCAAGTTACGTTCTGTTATATATATTTTTTTAATTTCAAAAAAAAATTGATGAGATAAGCAAGGGATGCGAAGAATTACAGGCCACCAACGGCCACGGCGGCTCCGACGGCAAAAACGGTACCGCCTTTAGCGCCGTGGTACATGACGAGGTGACTGCCATAATAGGACGTGAAGGACCAGATGGCGAAGACGACGCCGTTGCTTCCGATGGCTAAGCCCTTAGCTAAGCCCTGCTTGAGCCCCAATTGAACAGATCCTTGTAAAGCATCGGAGTAGGCGACGATGGTCTTGCTTTCTCCGACGAAGGCATACACAGTTCTTAGGGAAGATATTGCCTGCTCTGCTATTGTACCGGCCTGATTATACTCCTCTCTGATCTTCCTCGCCAACCCCATCAAAGTCCTACCGTAAAGTAAACCAGGGATCACGAGCAGAACCACGAACGGGAACCCCACAATAGCCAGCCTCCATAACATTGCAAAAGCCGCTGTGTAGCTTCCGATGAACATAAACACATTCATCAAGAAGTTCGGCACCTGCAATAATTTCCATGGAAGCCGTCAATCCAGAGAGATTTTGCTGGCTAGTTTTGTTAATTTCACTTCTGAGCTAATTACCTTTTCAGAAATAGCATCTTGGATTACAAGGCTGTCGTTAGAGACGCTGGTGATGACCTCCGACGTGCTTGTGACGTGAAGATCAAAGTAAGCAACATCTTGTCTGAGCACCGCCTTCAAATACCTGGCTCTCATTCTGGCAGCTTGTCTTTCCCCTGTTCTGGTCCAGCAATATCCCTCTGAAATCGCAACAATCGGTTATTGGCTATAGAAACAAACATATATATGAGAGGTACTTACAGAGATCCAATATATAGCTGAGAATGGTTAATTAGCTCACCGAGGAAGCAAGCGAAGAAGGAACCAGCAGCCAAATACAGCATGTTCACCGCATTCTGCAACCCAAACAGAGTCAGTAAGTAAGCTCTTTATTTGTGTGTGCGTGAGAGAGGGATGACAGAGAAAGAGATATGGAGTATGTAATTAATCTGACCTTGTTGATGTTATGCGTAAAAGAAGTTGGACCGACGGTAGAACTAGAGCCAACACTGTTCATCAAGCGGCTACTGATAAAGAGGACGAGAGGGGTGGTGAAACCGTCGCCGAGGGACCCAATGACGCCGAGCACCATGAGGAACAAATCAGCTGTATCGGCGTGCATGAAAATGGATCGAATGGAACCATTCTTCTTCTTCTTTGCAGTGACAGATGAGGATGGAGCCACACTTGTTTCCTGATCTCCATCCATGATTTTAATTTTACCCACAACCACGACTTTAGACTTTTTGTTCTTGGGAACAAACCAGCAAGCGTATAAGACTCAAGATTCGCCTGACGCTTCTGTGTTGGCTTCCTACTGAATAGAGGGAGCTTGGTGGCCTTGAACAAACAAGGCGACCTACAACGAAAGTGTTACTGCCACGCTCGTTATTTATAGGAATCAGGACCCCCAAAAAAAAAAAATAAATAAATAAAAAAACTACAGTACTCTTAGAAAACAAAATACTCGTCTTTTTTTTTTTTTTTTTTACATGGAAGGGTGGTTCTTTTAAGCAATAAATTCTATTTATCTGAAATATATATTAGTTATCTCTCTACAATAAATTTCCATGACGCTCTTTTTAAATAATGATATAATTAGAAAAAAGATATTTAAATTATACATTTATTACTTTTAACTATTGAATCATATGATTTTAGCTAGTAGTTGATTGTTATACAAAGGACTGGAAAGAGTGTTTGAAGTAAAATTACACAAAAAATGAGTTTATCATACTAGATGTTATGACAAAAATACTTTAAGACACCAAAGTTTAGGATAGTCAGACACTGAAAAATGGTGCTAGATACAAATTAACTCAAATATATAATCTCCTCTCTTACATTTTCAATATTTATTTGAATGTACATCGATAACAAGAATAATTTAGTTTATTTTAAAGTTACGTTAAAAGTGAATTCTTTTTTATATAATTTATATTAATCACCTTATCAAATTATGTAGGTGGCCCGGACAAAATGAACAATTTGATAAAGATACTTTGATGATAAGCTATATAAGTAATAAAACTTTCAAAATATTCAGATAATATGTATTATTGCATTATTAATTACTAAAATTAAAGGTAAATGCATGTATTGGTTTATGAAAGAAGTTTGTGTGTGTATTTATAGACTTAAGATGAAATATATAATATCAGTATAAAATATATGTGTGTGCGTGTATATATAGGATATATGATATTGATCGATAACAAACATTATTTATGAATAGTATGATTTATTTTTCAAAATTGTATACAATACTAAAGCTGACCATTAATTCTATTTAATAGCTGTAGAGGATAAAGAATAATGGTCAAGCTGTTATGGTCTCGCGTGCAGCATGAGTCCTTTTCCTTTAAAGGATTATTACTGCATGCGCATTTGAACATGATGTATCCAAAAAGGAAATTAAGGAGTATAATTTACCATATAAATTCATAATGGGAAAAAAATAATAATAAATACTGCAGGCATCAATAGTGTCGTGTGTAATTTCTTGGATTCAAATAAAGGTTACAGGTTAAGCCTTTCATAACACCAATAGTGTAATCAAATATAATTTGAATGCCTAGCTACTCATAGAATATACTCCCTTCGGTCCTAATTATAGGAACACTTTCGTAGTGTCATTTATACTATAAAAGTGTTCATATAATTAGGACAGGAGGTAGTAATGTACACACAACCACACACACATAGCTCTATAGGAGTATTATATAACATACTTCCATATCATTTTCGGATCCGGCTTTGGTTCTTTTACATTTCTATCCACTATCATCATTTTCATTCAAACGGTAGCGTTTTGGTGCAATATGCACCTAGTCCCTTTTTTTCTTAAATAGCTTTTGTCATTGTGAATATTTTTTTAATACCCGTCAATATGTTGAAATATTTTTTCAATATCCTAAATAATCTTTTAAGATCATGATGAAATATTTTTTCAGTACCATTCAGTATCTTAAAATATCTTTTCAATACCAGTCAATATACTAAAATATCTTTTAGTATTAATCAGTACCCTGAAATATTTTTCCAAGATTTGGAAAAATGTTTCCGGGTATTAACCGGTACTAAAAAGATACTTTAGGATATTGACTGACACTGAAAAAAATACTTTATAACCTTGAAAAATTATTTTAGCATCTTGAAAAAATATTTTACGGTACTGACTGATCTTGAAAAAACATTTTAGGATATTGACAGGTATTGAAAAAATATTTCAAGGTACTAACTGGTATTAAAAAGATACTTCAGGATGACGAAATCTATTTTAAGAAAAAGAGGGATTGGGTGCATTTTGCACCAAAATGCTGCCATTTGAATGAAAAGGACAACAATGGATGGTAATGTAAAAGGACCAAAGCCGAATCCCTCATTTTTAAGGTTTCGAAACCTGACCGCCACCGAACCAGTTTGGGTACTGGGTTAGGGTTAGTGGTCGACCGAGTCAACCCGGGTCAGACCAGTGATGTATAAAAAATTGGAAAATAATTAATTTCTCATCACGCTAACCTAAATTTGACATACTATATATCATTTCAATATTTTAGATCAGTAATAAAATAACCATATACTTCAATACTTGTGACATATTTAGATATTCCTAACAATTTTCTTTACAACCTACATTTGAGACAATATATTCATGGTAGCAAAATATCAAAAACAAGTATATGATGACAAAATATTCTCAAGCAGGATCTTTTTTAACACCATAACGTGTGGGAAGATTGCTAGACTCGTGATTGGGAGTGGTAGTATTCTGGGCACCTTCATTATTAATATTTCCCTCCATTAACACAGCTTCAGTGTAATACCCCGAAATTTGAATTAGGGAATTTAAGGGCCAAAGTGCCAAAATGACCAAAATACCCCTGGGAGGAGTAAATAACTTAGGAAAATGGTGAAAAATCCTGAAGGGCAATGAAATAATTATTTAAATTGAGAGAGAGTATATCTAATTTTGGTAATTTAATAAATTACAAACTTGGAGAAATTGAAGAAGAATGCTCAAAAGTATGGTAATGACCATAATGCCCTCACAAATTCTAAAATAAAGCGAACATATGGAAACGAAATGTTAAAGCAAGAATTATGAGGTAATGAGGTATTCTAATTAAGAAAATTATCAACTGTTGATAAGAAAGTAATTAGGTAATTATTGGCTAATTACTTAAGCTTAAGCAAAGGAAATTATGAAATAATTATGTAAAGCTCAAAATTTGTGAAAAGGTTTAAAATTAGTAAAAATATATTTACTAATTAATTGGAAATTTTGGAGAAAAATAGTTAAGTTTAGGTATTTTTAAGCCTAAATACAAGAATGGACCAATTAGGTAATTTTGTGGAATTTTGGAAAAATTAAATAAATAAATCATTAAATAATTAATTAAATATAAAAATAAATATTTATTAAGATTTAATAAGGGGCAGCCGAATTACACAAGAAAATGGGATAAGAATAAGCTTAAAAATATCATGATATTTTGCACAAGTTGCATTAGTTTATTATATAATTAATTAAAGTAAAAAATGATGAATAGTAATTTAGAAATTAGGAAACGGATCCTATCTAGAGATCTAGGAATGGGATTTCCAAAGTCAAGGACGGTGGAATTTTGTCTTCCGTTATACTCTTCCGGAGAAAATTCAAGTCGTTTGTGCATTTCCTAATAAAACAAAATAGGGAAAATGCATATAGGTATATTTTTGATATAAGGAAAATAAATTCTAACTCAACATCTAGGCATGAGTTTGAATTTATTTTGACATATTTGGAATCGGTGAATTTTTCGAAGAAGTTGATAATTAGAAAATGCGTTTCGAAACCAGACGCGTTTGGACACGTTTTCGAGAAACTCAACCGAACAGGTTAATGCCCTATATGGAACCAAAATTTAGGTTAACTTGGACATTTCTAGTAAGTGAGAACTTGTTTTCAAAGTTGTAAATCCAGAATTTTGATATTTCTCCGAAATTACGCGAATCGGGTACCGATCGGGGAAATTGACCGGATGAGGACACGTGTCATCATCCAATTGGCTCATCTTTGGCTTGGAGGGGCAGCACGTTTTGGTGTGTTGTATGGCCAAGAATCACTCTTCAAAATATTAAAGGGAAAATTACAACTTTGGACCCAAAATTTGAGAAGGAAAATTACACTTTAGGACCCAAAATTTGCCTATAAAAAGGCAAGAGCTCTCTTCATTTTTCTCACCCCATTCTCAAGTGAAAACCGAAATCCTTGAGTGAGAAAGAAGAGAGAGAAGCTCGGGAAGTTCTGCCGAAGTCTTCAACGGGTAAGTCTTTCGGTCTTTAGTTTTTAGTCTTTAGTTCAATAGTTAGTAAAGCTAGAGTAGTCTTTATTTTTATGATTTGGGTATCATATGGGAGGGCTATTTTAGTCTTTATTTTCAAGAATCATAAATGCGTCGAAGTTCTGGCGAAATTTTGGGAAGAAAATAGCCTATGAGCGGAAGTCCTGGCGAAATTCCGCCAAGTAGGGGTATAGGGGCAAAATGGTAATTTTTACCTAAAATGCCGCTTATAATGCCAAATCACTAATGAAAGTGATATTACTCCTATAGGACGTCGAAATCCTAATTTCTTCGCCGTCTACGCTTTGCCAAGTGCCGTTGTTGGACGATTTCACGATTTTCCGTAAAAGTACAGTTTTCCGTAAAACGTGCTAGAAATACCGTAATCCGTCAACGAAGGTACGTTCGCGTACTGTAACATTAACGCTGATGTTTATTGTATACCTATATGAGGTAGATGATGACTGTAGGTTTGTTGTGTGCTTATTGGTGTATGTACGTCCGCGTACTGTAACATTAACTCTTATGTTTATGGTATGCATATATGTGCTATGTGTATTGTTATGGTATGTTTATTGAATGAAAATATGTTAGAACAGTTTGGTGCCGAAGGAAAGGCTAGTCTATGTGGGTAAGCCATTAAGTTGCCGTGAACTCGGTGAGGCCCCCATGATAGACACTTACCTGGCCATTTTGTTCGGTTTACGCATATTATGTTAGAAGATAAGCGTATGCATCTTTGGGAGCGATATATATCTGTAAGGCTGGGAGCGATACATTTATAATGCTGGGAGCGATACATCTGTAATGCTGGGAGCGATATATCTGTATGCTGGGAGCGATACATGTGCATTGGTTGGGTGTGGTTTATATGTTGTTGCTTGGTAACCCATATGTGTGTATGTATACATGAGGTTAACCGTTACTTGAGATCCGGTGCGGATCTCGGCCTCAATATAGCGTCGAGTGGCGGAAGGACCGAGGAACGAGGAGAGGGAAGCAGCAAGGTTCGAGATCCGTCAAGACTTTCCATTATTATCCTTTACTTTTGGAACTCTCGGTTACTATACCGTTTATGTAACTAGCCAGTGGGCATTTTGAATATATATATCAGTTACTTTTCCGCTCAAATGCTCTACTCTGATGATTTTGAAATGATGTTTGACAAAAAAAAATTTATACTGCTTTTGAAAAGTCGGGTTGTTACATTCAGGAAAATAATGAAACACAGAACCTCACAGACCAGAATCTCACAAACCGAGCAAACCAAACATTCATAAATCCAAACCAAACCGAAGCACAACAGAAACCAATAGGCAAATCAAAGCCAATATTCAAAAATAAGCAGAGCCAACCAAAAATAGAGCAACCACGACAGCCGGAAAACAAAAAACGAACCCAAATCAAACCAATATGACATCTAAAAGTGAAAAAATAAACATCAGAAGTACCAGCAGAACACGAAGAACAAAGAACTAAAAATAAAATAAAACATTCAACAATAATAAACCTGAAGCTCTGCACAATAGAACAAAGCTCTAAATCGAGATGAATAAAACTCTTTCACGGTTTCACCTGAAGAAATTAATGGTTGCAAAAAAAAAATTTAAAAAAAAAAATTGTTTACCGGGTCAGTCCGTTTAACCCGTCCGGGTCACACCAGTTTAACCCTAAACCGGACCGGTTTCACGTCTGGTTGGCCGGTTCCCGGTCTGAACCGGTCAGTCCGGTCCGGTTTCACAAACCATGCTCATTTTCACTCAACAGAAACTTTTCATGTTTAAACAGCAAATGTGGACTTCATTTTGAATAAAATATATTCTATTTGGTCATTCTTATAAGGCACCAACTAACAATTCTCACATACCAATAAAAAGAGTTAAAGTCAATAAAGTTGTCACATAATTTAAGTAACTTCCGATATTACCCCTATTAATTGCATTAAACTCTAATATTATATTAATTATTACTCTCGCCCACTACCCTTATTAATTAGGGGCATATATGAAAAAATAATAATTAATACTCCTTAGAAACAAGCAAGTGTCTTATAAAAGGGACCAAATACACTTACTAGCTGATGCCTTATAATAAGAATAAAAAGGAGTAGATGGTTAATCTTTACACGGGATTTCATCTCCAAAAATTGGAAGAGAGATTAATAATTAGTTAATTTAACTATTTTCTTAAAAAAAATGTTAGTTAAATTAATAATAATTAATTGAGTAAGTAATTTTATATTTAGAGGTGAGTTATATTTAGTAAAAACGTAGCTTTCGCGTCTAAAAAGTCCAAATACATAATGTAGGGAGAAGAGAGGTCTTGTATATTAAATAATGGCAAGCAAGCAGCTTCATGTGTGGTACGATGCGGGAGATAGAAGCAAAAAGGTTTGACTTAACTATCTCCCTGCAAAATCGTCACTAATGACGAAAGGTTGGTATTCACGACCCCTCGATAACCAATAAGCTGGGATTTTTTTTCTTAACATTGTTATCAGCAGAACCGTTTGAATAAATAATAATTAACCGACAACTATAGCTGGATTTTATATTGATTTAAGATAAGAATTATATTAATTCTCTCGAGGTCGAACTTTCATGATAAAAAAATGTTTCAATCAATGCTGAATCATGGGCAAGCCAACCCAAATACTTTGTCTTCCAAATGTCTTGATATAGTAACAAACTCTTCAGTTTTATATTATAATTAATGATGTTTTACCAGGGGAAAAAAGTTAGTTTCTCACAATGTGACAAAATAAAGTTCAAATCTTTGTTAGGAGATATGCCCACATTTAATGCTCGATAAACACTCAAATAAGATTGCATTCAATTGAAAGATACATGTGTTTAGAGAGAAAAAATTATATTAATGTTTTTATAGTAAATTATGAATACCAATCAGTTGGCAAAAATAATATACACACACAGGATTTGGTTTCTCTCATCATTTCTTATAATCTTTAAATGCATGTTCGTCCAATTAATATAAAATGTTACAATATTACTTTGATTTTTCTTTCATCTTTCCAATCAACAATCTAGATAGGCTTATAAGAGATAATAAGAGAAAGAGATCATGACAGGATTCAGTTCCCACACGTATACCAATCAAACTCATCATGTTATAAATTTTTTAAAAACACCCTTCATTTAACACTAATTTCTAATTCAGGTAAGAAAACACTAATTCTAATTTGTTCATACTTGATTAAGATAAGGTTATTAATGAATTGTTGTTGTAATACCCGGATATTTATCTGGAATATTATAAATAAAAGTTGGATATTTCTGATAAGTGAAATTTCAATCTCCGGTCTTGTATAAATACAGTCAATTTTCTAAGTAGAATTTCTGTAAGAAATTAGGGAGTTTGAGGGCCAAAGTGCCAAAATGACCAAAATGCCCCTAGAAATGGTAATTAACTTAGAAAATTTATGGAAAAATCCTAAAAGACAGTTAAATGACCAAGTGAGTTAGGAGAGTATATAATCTCTAATTATTGTAATTTTATAAATTATGAAATTGGAGAAATTGTTGGAAAATACTCAAAAAGAAGTAAAGACCAAAATACCCTTGTAATTATGGAATAATGCAAGAGGTATGAAAATACTAATGTTAATACAAGAGTATGAAGGTAATGAGGCTTTGTAATTAAGAAAATTATCAACAAGTGATAATGAAGTAATTAAGTAATATTGGGCTAATTACTTAAGCATAAGCAAAGGAAATTCAGTAATAATTATGTGAAGCTCAAAAATTATTGGAAATTAGTGGAATATTAGTAAAAATGTATTTACTAATTAATTGGAAATTTTTATGAAAAATCATTGAGTTTAGGTATTTTTAGGCCTAAATACAAGAATGGACCAATTAGATAATTTTGTGGAAATTTTTGGAAAAATTAAATAAATAAATCATTAAATAATTAATTAATTAAAAAATAAATATTTATTAAAATAATTAAAGGGCCAACCGAAATTTTGGGCCAAATAAAAAGAAAAAAATGAAAAATGAAATAGGAACAACTTGTGCAACTTGCATATTAAAATAATAATATAATTAATTAAAGTAAAATATGTGAATAGTAATTTAAAAATTGGGAAACGGATCCTATCTAGAGATCTAGGAATAGGAATCCCAGGTCAAGGTAAAATATTGATCGGTGAGTTTTTACCTTTAAGTGACCTCTTCCTAAGTTAATTCCGAGGTAGTTTGTGCATTTTCCTAATAAAACAAAATAGGGAAAAATGCATATAGGCATATTTTTGAAATAAAGAAAATAAATTCTAACTCAATATCTAGGAATGAGTTTGAATTTATTTAGACATATTTGGAATCGGTGAATTTTTCTCTAGAGATTGGTGATTCCAAAACGCGTTTTGTAATCGGACCGTACGGACACGTTTTCGAGAAACTTCTACGAACACGGAATGCCCTGTATGGAATCAAGGTTTAGATTAGAATAGACATTTCTAGTAAGTAAGAGGAGATCTTCAAAGTTAGTTAACCAGAATTTTGAGATTTCTCCGAAAGTACGCGATCGGACACCGATCGGAAACTTATCGGTAAGACTGACTTCTTGAGGAAGTAAGTGACATCACCACCATGACATCATGGCTTTAAATGATGATGTCAGCTGCCAAGTGGCCCGGTGAGGATCGTGACATGTGGCAAAGTGCGATCCGTGGCCGATATCCGATATGAAAAAGTAGTGAATAGTGTCACATTTTCTTCTATAAATAGCCAAGTTTCCTCTTCATTTCTCACACCATTTTGAAGAGCAAAACCGATTCTAGAGAGAGGATTTTAGAGAGAGAAGCTCGGGAAAAATTACGTGAAGCTCTGGGTAAGTTTTTAGCACTCGAGCTTTAAGCTTTCATAGTTCTTTCAATAGTTAGTAATGCTAGAGTAGTCTTTATTTTTATGATTGGATATCATATGGGAGGGCTATTTTAGTCTTTATTTTCGAAAATCATGATGGCGTCGAAGTTCTGGCAAAATTTTGGGAAGAAAATAGCCTATGTAGCGGAAGCGCTGGCGAAATTCTGCCAAGTAGGGGTATAGGGGCAAAATGGTAATTTTTACCTAAAATGCCAGTTATAATGTCAAATTACTAATAGAAGTGACATTATTCTCATAGGATATCTGAAACGCTGATTCTGCTGCCGTTACCTGCCCGACGTATATGTTCGTAGACCGTTATACTGACAGATTATACGGGTTATAGTTTTGATAACGCCGTTTTGTTTTCCTAGCGGCGAGGACACGACTAATTATCGTGGCACCGGTGAATAGTGCAAGTCGTTGTTGTTATTTACCTTATGGGGCTTTACATATTGCTCGTGCTTATGTTTTGTCGGCATAATGATCATGCATCTCTAGTATGCTTATGATATCTTGTTGTATTAGCTCTTGAATATCGTTGGCCATATCTTGTGTTGTTTGGGTATGAGGTTAACTGTTACCCGAGATTCAATGCGTTGAATTGAATCTCACTGTAGCTTCAGTGGTCGGGAGGACCACGGTTCGTGGATAGAGGCAAGTACCCGAGTAGGCGTGCGGTGAAGACTATCTCTATCTTATCGTATTCTCGTTATTACACTATTTCCTTCCTAAACCTTAGGATTACTGTAATCATTACAATGTTACACAATGGTTGATGTTTTGGCTAAGAATCCAATTACTCTTTCGCTCTATTGCTCTACTCTGATTGTTTGTTTAAAAAAAAAATTCCGCATTTCAAACATGGGATGTTACATTTTATGGTATCAGAGCAAGAAATTCTGGCAAGTATTTAACTATGTTACCACGGACAGTTTGGTGCCGAAGGCAAGGCTAGTCTACGTGGGTGTGCCATAAGTCACTTGCTAATCCGGTGAGGCCCCCATGGTAGACACTTACAGCCATTACGTTCGGATAACGGAGTTAGGTTCTTAAGCCTTGTAACTTTGAGCACATTTTTGAAAATGAGTACTGATACGACCATTGGTGTAAATGTGTAAAGATGAACAGGATAATGGCTAGTATGCCTTTAGAGCCGGAGAAACTGTCGGATCGATCATTCATCCGATGATGACAACTGTAAGTATTCCCAGTTTGTTAAGCTATCAGACGATTCGAGAGTGAATCTTTCTATGAACCCAACATCCTAGACAAGTTCTAACTACGAGCGAACGCCGATAAGCACTATACGATCAAAGCATTGGATGGCGGAACAACGCAGCAAGACTATTAGAAGAGCGTACTTCGATATGAAGTTATGAATTACGAACGCGAAGGATTTTAACCACGGTCATAAACCATTTGGATGATGTAATATACGTTTGCATGTGCATTACATCTAATATAAAAATATATAGGTTTTGATGACACGTGATGTGTTATTTTCTGACACATATATCTGTTATTTAATTAAAGGAAAGAGATAAACATGGCAATCTTAAGAGGTGCCGGTGCACCAAGAGGCCGAGGCCGTGGACGAGGCCGAGGTCGAGGTAGAGGCGAGATGACCTCAAGATAGAGCAATACCGAAGTTGGACGAAATCAAGAGGACCAACATGCACGTAATCAACTCTGAACCAACAAAACGACATACGGGAGATGCGGCGAACTTTGCAAGAGCAGAGCTCTTATCGATGCATTAATGACAGAAAGGTTTGGAAAGACAAAGACAAGATGAAGAGCGTAACAATGAGGAAAATGAAGAAGATAACAACAACAATGATGAAGAAGAATATGAAGAGTATGATAACAACGACAATGATGAAGAGATTCAAGGGTCCGAGAGATCCCAATCACCACCTAGGCGAAATCAAAAGAGAGAACCACCGAGAGCCGGGTCAACCGGTTACGCAAGCTGAAGCCACCCGGTTTCGGGAAAGAATGAACTAGCCGAGGATTGGCCGCTAAGCCTAAAAAGATTTTTGAAGTTATCGAGTGCCCGGAAATCGGAAGGCACTGCTGGCTATTTACAAGTTAGAGGGCGATGCCCACAGATGGTGGGAGAGCGTTTCCACAACCCTGCCAAGCCACATTACGTGGGAGATGTTCCTGGAGCAATTCAACGAACAATACTTCCTCCTCGATTCAGTGATTAAAGAGGAGGAATTTCGCAGATACAACAAGGGAATGAAGAGTCATTTGACGACTACTTCGCACGTTTCACCAACTTGTCTCGATACTCTTCATATCGAAGAGCAATGTGAACGAAAATTTGAAAGCGAACCGATTGGTGAACGGCTGAGGTACGACATAAGGGCAAGGTTGGTATCTCACCAATTTTCTAAGATGGCCCAAGCCGTAGGATCTTGCAGACTGACGGAGCGCAACCTGAAGGAACTGCGCAAATCCCGAAGCCAGGACAGAAATAATGCAAGTCGCGGTGGATCCAACCGCGGAGGTTCCTCACAGAAGAGGAAGGCACCTTGGAACAACAACCAGGGTGGAAACAAGAGACCCTACCAACCGGGCAATGAATTACCCTGAGGCAGTAGGGATCCCGACGTGTCCCAAATGCAAGAAGTACCATCCAGAGCCAAGCGCGATGGGAAACAAGTCCGCTTCAGTGTCGAAGCCTGGACACATTAGCGGGATTGCCCCGAGAAGGCGTAGAGGCGAGACCTCAAAGCGCCGGCGAATCTTTGCATTAACAAACACGAGAGGCCAAGAAGTCCCCGAAATGGTTCAAGGTACCATCTATCTCAATGGAAATCTACTTGAAGCATTGTATGACTCGGGTGCTAGTCACTCGTTTATTTCCTATGAATGTGCAAGTCGTTTAGGATTGTATGCCCGTAGATTACCATTTGATCTTGTAGTATCTACACCGTTGGGTGTAAAGTCTTTAGCTTCGATGCATGTATGAATTGTACTGGCGACGTGGATGGACGAGTTTCTAAAGTGGATCTTATCCGTCTACCTCTTCACGGCATCGACGTCATATTTGGTCTGAACGGTTAACGGCCAACGGTGCGATGATTGATTGTGGCAAAAAGGAGATATCATTTCCGGAGATAAGGTTGAAGTGAGCCTGAACTTTCTCTCCGCTACAGAAGCTGATCGATGCGTGAAGCAAGGATGTCATGCTTTCATGGTATTCTTTTCTGTCAAAGCAGAAGTTGACCTTTCACTCCAGGATATCCCTGTGGTGAATGATTTTCCCGATGTATTTCCGGAGGATCTCACAGAGTTACCTCCTATCCGAGAAGTGGAGTTCAATATTGATTTGATGCCTGGCACAGGATCAATATCAAAGGCGCCGTATCGAATGGCTCCTAACGAGATGCAGGAGTTAAAGAAGCAGCTAGAAGAGCTTTTGAAGAAGGGGTTCATTCGACCCAGTGTATCACCATGGGGAGCCCCAGTGCTTTTTGTAAAGAAGAAAGATGGAAGCTTCCGACTCTGCATCGATTACCGCGAACTCAACAAAGTAACCGTCAAAAACAAGTATCCACTTCCCCGGATTGATGATCTTTTGGATCAGTTATCTGGTTCCACAGTCTTTTCAAAAATTGACTTGCGTTCGGGATACCATCAGTTGCGAGTTAAGGATGGCGATGTTCCCAAGACAGCTTTCAGAACCAGATATGGGCATTATGAATTCCTTGTGATGCCCTTCGGATTGACAAATGCACCTGCGGTATTCATGGATTACATGAACCGAATCTTCCGACAACACCTAGACCAATTTGTGGTGGTGTTCATCGACGACATTTTGATATACTCTAAGAGTAAAGAAGAGCATGAAGAACATCTGCGAAAGGTGTTGAGCATACTCAGGGAAAAGCAACTATATGCTAAGCTGAGCAAATGCGAATTTTGGCTGCCGGAAGTTAAATTTCGGGCCATGTTATATCTAGCGGCGGAGTTGCGGCTGATCCAAGCAAAGTAGAAGCGATTACGGGGAAACGGCCGAGAGGCGTGACGAGATCCGTAGTTTTCTTGGTCTCGGCGGGATACTACCGCAGATTTATACGGATTTCTCGTCTTGCCCTACCATTGACAAAGCTTACGAGGAAGAATCAACCCTTTATATGGGGAGATGATTGTGAGGAGAGCTTTGAGTCCGAGGAGAGGTTGACTACAAAGACCGGTATTGATTATCCCGATCCAGAAGAGACCTATGTTGTCTACAGTGATGCCAGTGGGCAAGGATTGGGATGTGTCCTAATGCAGCAGGGCAGGGTGGTGGCCTATGCCTCTCGTCAGCTGAAACCTCACGAGTTAAACTATCCTACACACGATCTAGAGCTTGCGGCTATCGTGTTCGCTTTGAAGATATGGAGGCATTACCTGTACGGTGTAACCGTAGAAGTGTATTGTGACCACAAGAGTATGAAATACTTGTTCGATCAACGAGAACTCAACATGAGACAACGTCGTTGGATGGAGCGATTAAAGATTACACCACGGAGATCAAGTATCATCCGGTAAAGCAAACGTCGTTCCGATGCTCTTAGTAGAAAGACGGTGCGGGTATCATACATGATGATACAAGAGCGGCTTGTTGGAAGATTTCAGAGACCGAATCTATCCAATCAAATCTGCATGGGTGCGCACGCACCGGCGATGCCTATCTTGCTACACTTCTTGCGAGTCAAGGAGTTGATGAATTAAGGCGGAAGATAATGGATGAGGCTCACAAGAGTAAATATACTCTACATCCAGGCATGGTCAAAATGTACCAGAGTATGAAATCCGAACTTTGGTGGCCCGGAATGAAGAAAGACGTAGCAGAATACGTGGCCAAATGCTTGACCTGTCAGAAAGTGAAGATTGAACACCGTCGACCCCTGGTCTTTTGCAAGGACTAGAGCTGCCAGAGTGGAAATGGGAGAACATAACCATGGATTTTGTGGTAGGTCTGCCCAAAATCGAAATCATGATACAATTTGGGTAGTTGTTGACAGATTAACCAAGTCGGCACACTTTATTCCCATCGTATTCACTATTCTCAGGAACGATTGGCGGAGATTTATATCAAAGAGATAGTGAGATTACATGGTGTTCCTAAGAGCATTGTCTCGATCGTGATACACGATTCAAATCCCGTTCTGGCAAGCGTTACATGAAGGTATGGGGACTAAGTTGAAGTTCAGTTCGGCTTATCACCCACAGACTGATGGTCAATCTGAGAGAACCATACAGACGCTGGAGGATATGCTGCGAGCATGTGCCCTGGATTTCAAAGGAAGTTGGGATCAACATCTTTCGCTAGTTGAGTTTGCATATAACAACAGTTATCATGCTAGTATACAAATGGCCCCGTTCGAGGCATTGTATGGGCGGAAGTGTCAATCACCATTGTGCTGGACAGATTCGTCCGAAAAGCAGTTACTTGGGCCGGATATGCTTGAGCAGACCTGCGAGCGAGATCGCATTGATCAAGAAGAGACTCCTAGCAAAGACATAGTAGACGGAAGAGCTATGCCGATAAAAGGAGGAGACCTCTAACGTTTTATGTCGGCGACCATGTATTTCTAAAGTTATCCCCGAGAATCGGTGTCGGCGAACGCTTAAGAGGAAGAAACTGAGTCCACGATACGTAGGACCCTTTGAGATTTTGGCTAAGCGCGGAGAAGTAGCTTATCAGATAGCTTTACCCCCGAACCTGAGTAATCTCCACGACGTTTTCCACGTGTCGCAATTGAAGAAGTACCAACCAGACAGTGATCATGTCATTGGAATATTATAAATAAAAGTTGGATATTTCTGATAAGTGAAATTTCAATCTCCGGTCTTGTATAAATACAGTCAATTTTCTAAGTAGAATTTCTGTAAGAAATTAGGGAGTTTGAGGGCCAAAGTGCCAAAATGACCAAAATGCCCCTAGAAAGGGTAATTAACTTAGAAAATTTATGGAAAAATCCTAAAAGACAGTTAAATGACCAAGTGAGTTAGGAGAGTATATAATCTCTAATTATTGTAATTTTATAAATTATGAAATTGGAGAAATTGTTGGAAAATACTCAAAAAGAAGTAAAGACCAAAATACCCTTGTAATTATGGAATAATGCAAGAGGTATGAAAATACTAATGTTAATACAAGAGTATGAAGGTAATGAGGCTTTGTAATTAAGAAAATTATCAACAAGTGATAATGAAGTAATTAAGTAATATTGGGCTAATTACTTAAGCATAAGCAAAGGAAATTCAGTAATAATTATGTGAAGCTCAAAAATTATTGGAAATTAGTGGAATATTAGTAAAAATGTATTTACTAATTAATTGGAAATTTTATGAAAAATCATTGAGTTTAGGTATTTTTAGGCCTAAATACAAGAATGGACCAATTAGATAATTTTGTGGAAATTTTTGGAAAAATTAAATAAATAAATCATTAAATAATTAATTAATTAAAAAATAAATATTTATTAAAATAATTAAAGGGCCAACCGAAATTTTGGGCCAAATAAAAAGAAAAAAATGAAAATGAAATAGGAACAACTTGTGCAACTTGCATATTAAAATAATAATATAATTAATTAAAGTAAAATATGTGAATAGTAATTTAAAAATTGGGAAACGGATCCTATCTAGAGATCTAGGAATAGGAATCCCAGGGTCAAGGTAAAATATTGATCGGTGAGTTTTTACCTTTAAGTGACCTCTTAGGAAGTTAATTCCGAGGTAGTTTGTGCATTTTCCTAATAAAACAAAATAGGGAAAAATGCATATAGGCATATTTTTGAAATAAAGAAAATAAATTCTAACTCAATATCTAGGAATGAGTTTGAATTTATTTAGACATATTTGGAATCGGTGAATTTTTCTCTAGAGATTGGTGATTCCAAAACGCGTTTCGTAATCGGACCGTACGGACACGTTTTCGAGAAACTTCTACCGAACACGGAATGCCCTGTATGGAATCAAGGTTTAGATTAGAATAGACATTTCTAGTAAGTAAGAGGAGATCTTCAAAGTTAGTTAACCAGAATTTTGAGATTTCTCCGAAAGTACGCGATTCGGACACCGATCGGAAACTTATCGGTAAGACAGCTTCTTGAGGAAGTAAGTGACATCACCACCATGACATCATGGCTTTAAATGATGATGTCAGCTGCCAAGTGGCCCGGTGAGGATCGTGACATGTGGCAAAGTGCGATCCCATTACCGATATCCGATATGAAAAAGTAGTGAATAGTGTCACATTTTCTTCTATAAATAGCCAAGTTTCCTCTTCATTTCTCACACCATTTTGAAGAGAAAAACCGATTCTAGAGAGAGGATTTTAGAGAGAGAAGCTCGGGAAAAATTACACAAGCTCTGGGTAAGTTTTAGATGCAGAGCTTTAAGCTTTCATAGTTCTTTCAATAGTTAGTAATGCTAGAGTAGTCTTTATTTTTATGATTGGATATCATATGGGAGGGCTATTTTAGTCTTTATTTTCGAAAATCATGATGGCGTCGAAGTTCTGGCAAAATTTTGGGAAGAAAATAGCCTATGTAGCGGAAGTTTGGCGAAATTCCGCCAAGTAGGGGTATAGGGGCAAAATGGTAATTTTTACCTAAAATGCCGCTTATAATGTCAAATTACTAATAGAAGTGACATTATTCTCATAGGATATCTGAAACGCTGATTCTGCTGCCGTTCTACTGTCCGACGAACCGTTTGAAGTTCACGTTTTCCGTAGAAAGTACGTTTTCGCCGGTAGTACCTAACGTTGCCAACGAAGGTACGGACGCGCATTGTAACACTAATCTTGCACATCTTAAATACTTATATGTCAATGATATGTTCGTAGACCGTTATACGAGCAGTTATACGGGTTATAGTTTTGATAACGCCGTTTTGTTTTCCTAGCGCCGAGGACACGACTAATTATCGTGGCTTTGGTGAATAGTGCAAGCTGTTGTTGTTATTTACCTTATGGGGCTTTACATATTGCTCGTGCTTATGTTTTGTCGGCATAATGATCATGCATCTCTAGTATGCTTATGATATACCGTTGTATTAGCTCTTGAATATCTCGTTGGCCATATCTTTGTGTTGTTTGGGTATGAGGTTAACAGTTACACGAGATTCAATGCGTTGAATTGAATCTCACTGTAGCTTCGTGGTCGGGAGGACCACGGTTCGTGGATAGAGGCAAGTACCGGAGTAGGCGTGCGCTGAAGACTATCTCTATCTTATCGTATTCTGTTATTACACTATTTCCTTCCTAAACCTTAGGATTACTGTAATCATTACAATGTTACACAATGGTTGATGTTTTGGCTAAGAATCCAATTACTCTTTCGCTCTATTGCTCTACTCTGATTGTTTGTTTAAAAAAAAATTCCGCATTTCAAACATGGGATGTTACAGTTGTTTTCTCTAAAACATTTTATAATATCTTGAAACATAAAAACACTTAAAAAAACACCTTATGAATCAAAATGAAAAGATCAATACTCCGTATAGTGCTTAATATAATATACATTTGACTAATTTAGATATATCAATGAAGCTAATTAAATAAATTATTTAAAGTATTTATATTGTTCACTTTTTTAAAACAATTTGTATAACTTATACTAAACTAACATATAATCTAATGATAGATATAAATATTTACGATCACGTGACATATACTATAATTAAACAATCTATTCGGCTTCCTTAATCTCTCAAATCAGTTTATTTGAAGGACCGTTGGTAGGAGGTAAGATGAAATATACAACAATGGCTGTAAGGAAAAAAATTTCTATAAAATTAAAGTGCAGAGAGACGACAGAATATTTTTAAACAGTTTTATTTGAGTGTGATCTAACTATAGTCTATATGTAGGCATTAATTCTTAATAACTTTACAGGCTAAAAAATAGTTCTTGTTCCGTCATCCAATTATGATAAATTTCTAAAATTTATATAGCTAACTACAACGTAACATCTAATGGAACCTTGCTATATACTCCTGTCATCTTTAATATAAAACATATTTACTTAATTTGATTAAATTAATAAAGTTATTTAAATTGGTTAATATAATATGTATTTTCTAAAACACTCGGCATAGTCATCTTCCTTAATTCTCTCATTCATTCTCCTCTTTGATTATTGTTGAAGGAACATCAATGGAGGTAAATTATGTAACAAATGATAAATATGAAAATTATATATGATATTTAAAACCAAGATTAATTCTCCAAATATGTCTTATATTAAGGACCGGAGGAGTAAAATATAACAACATGCATGTGCTTATATACATATTCAACGTTGACATGAATATTTTATAATTATATATAATCATCAAATTAATTTTAAAATTAGGAATACTTCAATCATTCATTATTTGGAGGAGCTGAAGAATCGGCCATTATTTCAAGTCGACAAAGAAAAGGAAAGGACATTAGCATAGCTATTATTCTTCCAATTGGAGGCAATTTGTAGATACCGGAATTCAAATTTTAGTTTATCAAGTTGTGAAGAATTAAAACCCTTGCGCTAGATTTTTAATGCCCGATAGTTATCATTGAATTGGAGGAATGTTATCACTTATACACTAAATTGAGATGGGACCAGTTTAAGTTAAAATAACATGTCAAATTTATTATCAATCATATAATATAGGAACTTTTCAATCATGACTTACGATATACGAGGTAAATATGTGAGATGAGTTTTGTTTTTTATTTATGTAAATAAAAACTTTTAGGGCCGGAGTCACCAATGTGATCCTGTAAGCACGTTACACACATGAAAAGTAATGAGGTCACCAAGAATCACTTCAATCCTATTGCAAATCATATTAAATATCATTGTTATATGTATACGGAGGCTAACTAATGAGGAACAAGAATCGATTATTGATCAAGTGCTTGTGGAGATTGGTCACAGTCAGCACATATGCGTTAGAATTATATGGATCATCAAGGCATATATTCACAGCAGCAGTAAAAAATTCCATTACCATGCATGTCATCAATAGTATCATTCTTTAGAAAATCCCAGTAATGATGAAAACCCTAGCTGCCACATATATATTTAATTTCTATCGCCACTAATTAAATAGCCAAGCCGATGAGGATCGGACTCTTCATAACCATACCAGAATTATTCAAGTCTTGATTTTGTCAATGAACACAAGTAACGTGGTCGCCACCCCTTTTGCGTATATACCTCTAAGCTCTACTTTAGGTAGTACTCTCTATATATGTTCCAAAGCAATAACTCCTCTTTTAAAATATAATAAAAGATGTTATTAATTATACAACTGAGAGCTCCATATATGTTCGACTTTAGATGGACGAGGGATGCGGGAAGGCATCTTCCTCATCCAGATATAGAATCTAAATAATGGTTAGCATAACGCTATAATATGGAATTATTCTTGTATTTTATTATTTCATATCAGATTCCCCCGAATAAAAAAATGTTTTGAATTAATAGTAAATTATATTATTTATTCATATTTTAATTGATTAAGTATGGCTGTGCTGTTTTATTTGAAGATATGATTATGTTATTGTCGGTGTTCTTTGTCCAAAAATTTCCATTTAAAATATATATATATATACAAATCGATCTAAACCTGATCGTCATGTCAAACGCAAGTCCTGACGTTAATTTGGAGTAACATTATTTTTTTAAAACCGGCTGTCAAGTCGTCATCAACGTACTTAATTGGGTTTAAATTAATTAATTATACACGTCCTTTGCATCTGATCGAAATCTAGCTGCTAATAAATGTGAACCAACCAGCTCATCTATAATTTAATAATCCCTTCAAAAAGTTTTTCTTAAAAAAAGAACAGGTTGTTATATATCCCTTGACACTTGTATGTGCTAATGTAATATGGATGAATTTCCCCTTTTTTAATTAAAATAAGGACAGCTTTTTTGGGGGGGGGCCAAAATGATGGGTTAATTATTTTAAACACTGCGATTCAAACAAAATCAGCTTTCTAAACTCATGTGAATACGTAACAGTGTCTGATGGCCCATGGATATTCCTTTTGTACTCTTCCAGCTTGAAGAGGAAAACATTTGGATTCTTTGGTCATTTTAAAAGTAGGGGGAGAAGATAAATTCAAATCCTTAAATTAACCTTATCACTTCTACCTCGATAAGATTAGGAGAACAAAGTGATTTGGAGACACTATGAGTTGTTAAAATGAGGAAAAATAAACCACAAAAAAGTACCAAAACTTTAATTTCTTACAAGTTGTAAATATAAAAAGTTGACTTATAAATATAGATTATCAAGTATGACTTGTTCTGAGCAAAAAAAAAAAAAGTATGACTTGTAAATATAATTTTTTAGGATAATTAAATATGAGATTATAAATAATTAACTGTAAAGCGTGATTATAAATATGAGATTATCTAATAATATCTCAAATTTATATATACTTTTAGGATAAACATAATATGCTATGAAATTAGTCTAATATATAATAATATCTATTAATATATTAAGGAGGTGGGAAAGGTCGAATTCAGGAAAAAAAAAATTATTTGACAATACTTGATAGTTCTTCATAAAGAACCGTCATGTATTCTTTACTAATACATAACAATATAGTTATCAACGAAAATCGTCATATATAAAAAGGTGGGATTCTAAAAATAATAATTTTATAATACTTTACATTTTTTCATAAAGAATAATTATATTTTCTTTAAGATTACTTAACAGTTAAAAATGATAACGGTCTTGTTTTAGAAGTCGGGATTCTGAAAAATGTCAAATACAATGAGGCAGGATTCTATAAAAAAGTTATTTGTCAACAATACATTACGGTTCTTCACAAAAAACCATTAAGTATATTTTAATATAAAAATGTGTGATCCTAAAAGAAAATTTATTTGACAATATATTATGGTTCTTTATAAAGAACCATTAATTATCCTATAATATAAAAATAATTATTCGATTATATTAATATATTTTTTATTAATATATTAATTAATATTATGGACAATACATTATGGTTCTCCACAAAGAATCATTAAATATTATTTCATCTAAAAAGACGAGATTCGGAAAAATAAAAATAAAAAAATTCTTCGACGCAACTCTTCCAACTTCTTCTTAAACTTTTTTGAGCTTCCCTAGTGGGTCTCATAGTCTTCTTTCCATCGTTTTTGCTTTGCCGCTGTGGATTCCGTCCTCCACCACTAACATGGAACTTCATTCTCAAGGTGGCAACTCATTCCTCTCATGATTTTTCCTCAGGTAAGTTTTCAAAAATTTTTTTTTCAATTAACATATTTAGTTTTTTTTTCTTTAAATATAATGAGAGATTACTAGTTAAGGCTCAAAGTCGCTAGATTATCTAAGAAGAATAATCGTGAACAAAAAGTGATATCTAGTTTCTGATGATAGTTGTCGGTTCGAAGATAAAAACAGAGAAAACACCATGGAAAAGTATAGAGCACGACAAAACCATGAGGTAAAATGCCGTTTTTTTTTTTTTTTTTATTTTGTTGTTGTAGTGAAAAATAATTTTGATTACACTATATTATATACACTAAAATCAAAATAATTTTTTCTCCTAATTTTTAGCAGCTTGTTAAATCACGATCTCCTTGAAGGTTCACCCTCTTATATTCCTAAACTTTAGCAAGTATGTTGAAATCAAATCCCGAGATTTGTTCATGTTTTAATATTTTCCAATTTTTACTCTCTCTCTCTCTCTCTACACACACACATATACATACTGTTCTAGTGTAGAACCAGAACCCTAACCCTGATGGGGTTAGGATGTTGATGTTGATTGGGACTTGACCTAGGAGAGATTCCTAGGGCCTACGTACCCTGAAGAGGGATCAAAGTCCACGTAGTTCGAGGATTGATGGATGAGGCGTTTAGCCGGAGGGGTCTCAGATGCTCTGAGGCATTACATCTGTGAATAGCCGGAGCGTAGACAGATTGTAGAAGATAGATCCCGATCTCTTAGGTTCACGCTCTATATGTAGATGGTTCCCATGTTGTTAAATCCGGATATCGTATCGGAGTTGCTACCACTCGCTTGATTTTGATAAAGTGTCTATCCGAGTTTCAAAGAACTTCGGAGTTACTTGTCTTCTGATTGAATTGCCCCCAGACACGTAGTCCGGGTTAATTTGCTTTGAAACTTCGTTGACTTGATCATTAATGAAAGTTTGTTCATTTCCCGATCAATTCGAATATTTATGTAGAGTTTCATCCGTGTCCACGATGAACTGATATTGTGAACTCGCATTTGTTTTTGGAGTACTATTGCGTGACCGGGCCAGGGTCATAGATGTGATATGCAGAATCTGCGAAAGTGCGAAAGTGCATCTGGTATTGAAACCGTAAAGTGGTGAGGTCGATATTCTAACCGCCGCGTATAATTCCGTGTTCGTTGGCCAAGGTCATCCTAGGATAAAGGGAAGTTGTCACTGCCGGGTTTGGTTTTTCACCAAAACGTCCGAACATTTTGACTTTGATCGAAGTCGGCATGGCAGCCCGCTTGATATCCTGGAGTAAGTTAGGAAGCGTCCGGGCTGCGATAGCTCTACGGAGACAACTCCCTCTGACTGAAAAGCCGGGTTTTATTCTTCAGTTCGTATTTGAATTACGATCGGGCTCAGTGACCCCGTATTTGCTCTTTCGTTTCTGTCTTTGTCGTTAGAGCAATTTGAGGAGATTGAATCAATGCTCTCGACTGAGAGTTTCTTTACACGGAGCCCGGATTTTAACCGTATTAAGTGTAACCGGGGTCCGCCTTCTTTTTGCTTCCTGTGAAACTTTTACGCGGAGCCCGGATTTTAACCGTATTAAGTGTAACCAAGGCCCGCCTTCTTTTCGTTTGCCGCAAAACTTTCGATCTACGATTTCTATTACAGTATAGCTCTTTGATCTGCGATTCCTTTGATTCCGTTCATTATTTTTTCTTTCTAGGGTGTTAGTTTCTAATTCCTTTGATTTCTGGTTATTTCTTTGCTTGATTTGGTTTGAAGGAGGTGATGATCGATGGTCTGAAGCATTGAAATTCACGGCCTTTGACCTTTTAAAAAAAAACTTTATGCGTCCCTATTTACTGGGGTCGCCGTAAGCAAACTTACAACGTCCCATTTTACTAGAGACGTCGTAAGTCTGACTTACTACGTCTCTCACATAGGCATCTAAAGGGACATAGAAAGTGGAAAAAAAGCAGACGTTATATGGTTTTTTTGTAGTAGTGTACAAGTTTATTACTATATAAGTTATTACAAGTTTATTAGGATATAAGTTTATGTTTCTATATATTATGAGTTTGTTTAAACTTATGAGTTTGATAATCTTGATTATAAATGTAAACTACTTTACATCATGTTAAATTTGCATATAAATAACCTAAAACAATGACTTAGACTATACGAATGATATAATATTTCAGACTTATTAATTGAGGATGGATATACCAATTATGTTTTCTTTTCTTTGCAAGACTCAAATCATTGACTTTATTTAAAATTATTAGAATAATTTAATTAATTTCCACAAAACCAACCACTTTAATTTTAGGGAAAATGACAGAAAAATACTATCAAAATTGGTAAAAGATAAATAAATATGTTGAATTTCAATAATTTCAAAAGGATTGATTTGAAATCTTACACATTTTGGAAAATACCTAACTACCTTTAGTTTTTTTTTTTAATAAAAACTCCACAGCTCCTTGTTGGCCGCCAAAGCTCTGGTGCCCTTGCCGGTAGTGGTAGATCTAGGTAGAGACAATGGGGGGCCATGCCCCCCCCAAAAAAAAATTTGTTTAGAATTTTTTTTAAGAAAATTAATATAATGTAAAAAAGGTATGTTATCTTATACATTTTCCTTCTAAAATATTTATTCCAAGGTCCGCCACTGCTTGCTAGCGACCGGCCGTAAGAGCTTTGGTAAATATTATTAACAACTCAAGTATCTATATTAAAATCTTTAGTCAAAATCGAAAAAAAGATATTAGCCATCAAAGCTCCAGTAAAACTTATTAAGAAATATTCAACAAATACCCTGTTTACAACTTTAGTATGGTTACTAACAACTTAAGTATTTATATAAACAATTTTTTCCTGAGAAACTTTAAAAAAAAAATATTAGCCGCTGGAGCTTCTACGAATGAATATATTGTTTTTAAATTTCTCAAGCAAAAGTCGTCAATATAGATACTTGAGTTGTTAATAGCGATATTAAAATTGTAAACGGAATATTTGTTGAATATTTCCTAATAACTTTCATTAAAGCTCTAACGGCTACTTTTTTTTTTTTTCTAAATTTCTTAGCCTAAAGTAATTAATATAGATACTTCAGTTATTAAAAGCGATACTAAAGTTGTAAATGTAGTATTTGTTGAATATTTCCTAATAACTTTCACCAGAGCTCTGATTTTTTTTATTTTTAAGACTAAAGTTGTTAATATAGATATTTGAGTTATTAATAACGATACTAAAGTTGTTACCATAGATACTTAAGTTGTTAATAACCTTCACCGGAGCTTCTATAGCTAATATCTTTTTTTTTAAATTTCTTTGACTAAAGTTGTGAATATAAATACTTGAATTATTAATATTAATATTAAAGTTGTTAATATAGATACTTGAGTTGTTAATAACCTTCACCAGCTCTGGCGGCTAATATCTTTTTTTTAAATTCCTCATATTAAAGTTGTTAATATAGATATAATTGAGTTGTTACTAACAATATTAAAGTTGTTACTATAATTATTTGAGTTGTTAATTAATAACATTTACTGGAGCTCCGATATCTGATCGCCAGCAAGGTCACTGGAGCTTCGGTGACACCAGTGGCCGTCGGCAAGGGGTTTGCTGATTTTTTTATTAAAAAAGGGTAGTTAGATAATTTCTCAAATTTTGTAGCATTTTAAAATTTTAAATAAATCTTTTTGAAATGATTGAAATTCAATATATTTATTTGTCTTTTACCAATTTTAATGTTATTTTTCTATCCTTTTCCCTTAATTTTATGTTCATGATAAATTTGGAATTGTGCATAACATCATATATCTTATCAATTTTATATATATATATATATATATCAATTTTACTTTCAGGAGTTAAATCCTGAAATGTGATTTTCCCTAGTCTGTTTGGCAAAGCATTGGCCAGTTCCAAAAGGTTAATTAAGGTGGGAATAAGCCCAATGGAGAGAAAAAGGGAAATTGAAGGTGTTTAGGTAAGCGTTGGAAAAAAAACATCCTTTTAAGGAAAAAGCTCCTTCTCGTTGAATCCAAAATTTTCAGCTTCTGAGTGACTTTCGACTGTTGCCCAGCTCACGGACAACAGGCTACTGTACATTTCCCATTAATGCCAACACAATGGAGGTGGAGAGAAGCAAAGGTGATGGTGAATGGCGGCAAAGCTTGCCGGCAATGGTGATTTAGAAGAAGAGGTGGTCGACTCTAAACCCTGTTTCTTGCGGCTCTTCTCTATTTCGATCTTACCTTTAAGCTTACTTAAGGCGAAGAAGGTCGGGTGGTTGTTGACGGTGGACGATGGCGCTTGAAGGAGTTTGATGGTGAAGGTCAGGTGAAGATAATGGTGGCTGCCGTTGAATCACAAGGATGACACCTCTGTTCCTTCCAACCTCGCTGAAACTTCTAACTAAGAGGAGAGGGCAAAGGAAGGAGGTCACCAATGGTGAGACGACAATGGAAGGCATATCGGAAAGGAGGAAGGGCGATGGGGATCTTCTAGCTTCAAAATCGCGAAGCTTCCTCTTCTTGTCTTTTGAGAAAGTGAGCGAAGAGGGGAAAAATCTGATTTTTTTTTCACAATGGCATTTTGGTAATTTCAATATGCTGAAATAAAAAAAAAATACTAATGAAAAAATGAGAATTTGAAATGGGTGGGCTAGTGTTATAAAAAAAATGGGAAAATCCATCTCAGAGTCCATATTGGTAAAAAAAATGTCAATAAAGGTTCAAGAAAAAGTCACATGTCAAAAAAAGTCTCAAGGGCCTTTTCTGATATTATTTCATAAAACGTTAACAACTAAATTAGCTCCATTAACAACTAAATCAGTAGCATTAACAATAATATCCTAACAACTTAATCAGTCTCATTAACAAATAAATCAGTACCCGTTAACAATTATTTCAGTCTCATTAACAACTAACGTTTTATGAAATAATACCAGAAAAGGTCGTGGGGCCTTTTTTAACATGTGACTTTTTCTTGGGCCTTTTTTGACAATTTTTTGTCAATATGGGCCCTGCGATTGATTTTCCCTAAAAAAAATTAATGAAAAAATTATATTCAAATGAATTATATATGTAGTATTCAATAAGATTCATGTATTTTTCAGTCATTTTTTTATCTCAACCGACTTTTCAAACGCTATTCCAAACAAGAGTCTATCTTAAAAGAGTCACTTCTGTTACCACTATTTCAAACACAAATCATATCTACAATTTGACTTTTATCCTATTTTCCATTTGTAAACGTTCATCTGAAAAAAGTCATTTCTACCACCGCTATTCCAAACACACGCTTAGTATGTGATGAATTAAATGAAGAATGTACAATCATGGCAAATAATTATTGATGGAGATGAAAAATACAATACAACTCTTATCCTTTTTATAAGTGATTGGTACTCAAAAAAATTATTTCAAAATACAAATCATTTATAGGTAATAAATAAAATTTTGACAATTTTACCCTTCATTAATAATTAGAAAGATATGTAAATGCATAGAGATAAGAAGTAAGAGAAGATATGGACCCTTAATAAATAAGGATAAATATGTAAACATTTATCTATTTAATGACTTTCTTATTTTGGTGAGAACGAGCCGGGACGGATCTTAAGATAAATATTTGTGGGTGCTAAATGTATACTCATTAAATAATTAAAAAAATTTATGAACAAGTTTTTTTGGAGGGGTCATGGCCTTAGGATAAATATTTGTCTGTGCAAAAAAACATGGGTGAAGGGGCAATTTGGCCAACCAACTATTGGTTCAGGAGCACCCAGTACAAAAAACTATTAAGCGTACCAAAAATACCAACAAACTCTTAAAAAGGAGTGCCCAGCACAACGCCGTTAACAAAAAGTTAACCTCCGTTATTTAAGGTGCAGATTGACCAACGAACTATTACTCTAGGAGCACCCAGCACAAAATTCAAAATTTTACTAAATTAAATAGTTTTTTTCTCAATTGTCACATTATTCAAAACTACTTGTATAGATATCTATGGACAAAAATTATTCATTCTTTAATTTTGTCAAAATTATAATTTGCTAAAATAAAAAAAAGTTTTAATTAAAAATATAATTATATGATTTAAATAAAACTCAAGGTGTTTTATAATTTATTATATATGTTAAACAAAAAATTATATGATTTATTTTTATAATAAAACTCACATAAATTTCTTCTAAAATAAAATAATAATTTTTATGAGAAAAAGATTTTATGATAAATGATATGAGAGAATTAGAGTAAAATATGTAAAAGTGCACTTATTAATCAAATAAATTAGAGTAAATTTATGTATGTATTTTTACTCTATCATGTGAAAATTATTCTTTTCTTTCGATTTTGCCGTTAACTTAATATCATTATATTCAAGATAGATAGTGTATCGTTGGGAATAAGTTATACGGCAATTGACACAATTGAGCTTTAAGAACCTACTAACCTAAATTTCTTGCTATAATTTAAAGAGGGAAACAAATTATACTTATAAATTTAGATTAATAAGACTTATATTTAGAAATAAAATAAAAAGAAGCTCTGGAAAACTCCAATATAGTCAACCCACTGAATTGAATGATGATATTTGTATTTGTCTAAGAAAATTTCATCCATTAATTTTTCTTGTTCAGATTAATAGATACATTTTCTTGGTCAAAAACTTAAAAGATACCTTTTTTTGCCCCTATTTATAAAATATGATTTTCATTTTTATTTTATTTCTAAATATAAGTCTTATTAATCTAAATTTATAAGTATAATTTTTTGTTTAACATATATAATAAATTATAAAACACTTGAGTTTTATTTAAATCATATAATTATATTTTTAATTAAAATACCTTTTTTTGCCCCTATTTATAAAATATGATTTTCATTTTTATTTTATTTCTAAATATAAGTCTTATTAATCTAAATTTATAAGTATAATTTTTTGTTTAACATATATAATAAATTATAAAACACTTGAGTTTTATTTAAATCATATAATTATATTTTTAATTAAAACTTTTGTCTATTTTAGCAAATTATAATTTTAACAAAATTAAAGAATGAATAATTTTTGTCTATAGATATCTATACAAGTAGTTTTGAATAATGACAATTGAGAAAAAAAAATTATTTAATTTAGTAAAATTTTAAATTTTGTGCTGGGTGCTCCTAGAGTAATAGTTCGTTTGCCAATCTGCACCTTAAATAACGGTCAGATAACGGAGGTTAACTTTTTGTTAACGGTGTTGTGCTGGGCACTCCTTTTTAAAAGTTTGTTGGTATTTTTGGTACGCTTAATAGTTTTTTGTGCTGGTTGCTCCTGAGCCAATAGTTGGTTGGCCAAATTGCCCCTTCACCCAAAAAACATTAAATTTAATTTGAAAAGAAAAATTTCTAAACAATTTTTTTTTTGGGGAGCCCCCCTATCAACTAAGCTCCATCTCTGAGAACGACTGTACAAGTAACTTATAAAAAACAACTTAATAATAATAATTTAGGGTCTAATTAAGGGTCACTTTAGCTCGCGATCACGTGTGTCACCTTAATTAAATTTAAAGGGCCCTCGAGATGTGAAAGCAACAAAATAAATATATAAATAAAGACGTACGATCAATCACTTTATTAATCTCCCATGCTCCTCCAATAAAGCTATGCGGTGCTCTGATTTTAGTTGAGAATTGATTCATCACTTAAAATCTGACTGGACACCACGTCCACAGGTGACCGACAACGGATATCTCTTTTTTCCTCTTTCAAAAAAGAATATAGTTAAGAGCAAAATTAAATTTATTTATGTTAAAATTATTTGATAAAAAATATAAATCAAACTGAAAATAATTTTATTAGTTATAAAAATCATATATGTTTACCCAAAAAAAAAAATCAGGATGTATGTATATATATCTTTAAAATAAAGTTTGAATATCACCAAACGCTTAGATCAGCTGGTAATGGGTTGTTCTAGCTAGGAATGGGGCCAGAATGGCTTTGACTAAATAGGTTTGAGCCTGTAATGGAGGTAGAAGGCCTGAGCCTGGGCCTGAGCCTGAATGAAGGTTTTTTTTAGGCTCAGGCTTGAGTCTTCATAAGGTCTGGTTGAGCCTGAAGCCTTTTTAAAGGCCTACTTACAATGTAGGCCTTTAAAAATGCCTCATATTGTAGGTCTTGGAAGCCATAAATATGCTTTTGTACACTTTGAGCCTATCAAAATTATATAAATATAAGCTTTTAGTAGAATATAAGAATGAAAAATAATAAATATTATATTATTTATATGATATAAATATAATTATATTTATTTAATGTGTAAACAAGTCAGGTCTGAAGGCTTACAGGTCAGACCTTAATAAAATAGGTCTGGCCTATTTACACATTTAAGCCTTTAAATAGGCTTTCGCTTGACCTTTTTAACAAACATGTCAAGCCTGACTAGGCCTTAAATAGGTGTAGGCCGCCTGATAGGAGCCTGACATATTTCCACCCTTAGTCCTAGCTTAACCACGGGTCTTGAGTTCGAGATGTGTGAATGCAGCGTGCGTGGATGGTAGAGGCTTCCCCCTGAAAAGGGTCAACCCGGTCTCGGTCCAGATTAGTCTGGGACCGTTGATGTACCTGAAAGATGGCCTACTTGGGACACCGGATGCACTACGCAAAATAAATAAATAAAGTTTGAATTTGCCAGTGATCTTAATTATAATTTGGCCTGTCTTTCAAAAATGCTCCCAGGATTTGACATCACTGATATGATAATAATCTCCTTCGTTCATATTAATCATGAAAAGAAGGAGCATATATAATCTTTTTCTTTTTCTTTAAAGAAAAGATGCATCTATCTGCACTAATCTGGATCTGGTAATCTCTTCCTCAAATTTTAAAGAAAATTTATCTCTGTTTTTTTAAGACAACGATGCCGTTTTATAATTTCAGCTCGAGTGCCTCTTTTGCTCCAACCGAAGAGTTATTGATAAATTGCTGTTTTTCGTTAATTAATACCATATTTTTTTTCGGACAATACAAGTAGCTAGCTGTGGGAAAAATGACCTAACTTATAGTTTCATTGATCAACAGAATAAATGTTGTTGTGGGTGCATAAGGTAGAGCCAACTCACGGCGGGTTTTAACTATTTGCAAAACCGCTTTGATGCGATTCTTTTTTGCCCAAATCCATATGAATCCAACTCACGGCGGGTTGGACCCTTTTCTTTGTTTTGTTTTTTGTTTAGTAAAGTAAGTGACTTCATTGACTTTTGTAGTTGTTTAACCCTCCTCTCTCAGTCTCTCTCTTTCCACTCTTGGTCTTTTAGTCTCCCGACCTTGCTTAATTTTTAATATTTCAAAGTTTGATGTTTTATTATCACTTTATGATTTTGTAATATATTTTTTAAAATTTTTTGTGGTTTAGGTTTGTAGGAAAAAAATTAGTATATTTTTTAAAACATTTGAAAAACGCAATATAATTTCCTTTTTTAAGAAAAAGGAAATTAAAACGAGTTGGGATGGTTAACCCGCCATTCCAGAGGTTATAAGTTGGACTGGCTAAATGTCAACCTATATTGATGCAACTCTTTTTAACCTAAACCTATATGGTCCCAACTCGTGGCAGGTTAATCCAAACACGGTGGTACAGTCCATATTACTAGCTCTAGCATGAGGTATATATATTATGCGCGCCAGGTGACCTACTAATTTCCAATTGGCTAGCTTTCTAGGGCTAATTTCTGAATTTGCCCCTTATTAAATAACTATTTACCAAAATGCCCCTGTTAGAAACCTATTTCCCAAAATGCCCCTGTCAGAAACCTATTTCCCAATCTGCCCTGTTTAGTCGACTAAAACATTTGGTTTAGTCGACTAAATCATGAGCAAGAATTTTTCCAGGCCCAGACATTTAGTCGACTAAACCAAATTTTTAGTCGACTAAACCCATTAGTCGACTAAAAATTCATTTAGTCGACTAAATCATTAAAAAAAAGTTAAAACTTGAAGGTAGTAACTCGGGCTCTGGAGTCCGAATCAAACGATTCTTTTTTTGATTCCACATAACTTTTTGAGATTTATGCACTGATATAAAAATTATCTTCAAATTTAATGAAGAGCTGAGGAAAAACAAGTGATTCTTTATTGCGCAAGAAATACCAACAATTCATTAAATATAATCAAGTGATTTTTTAATTTTATATATATATATATATATATATATATATATATATATATATATATATATAGTTTTCTTTTATTTGATGTTTTATATTCATTAAATATAATCACTAATATCACTAACCAACATGACTCGGTAAAACAAATTAAAATGACTCCACTACTTCCTAAAAAATAGCTAACCACATGTTTACAATAATATAATAAAAAATCAGCACACTCAACACAATAAACAATTAAAAAATAAATAACTTAATCCTTCTTATTGTGGAATCAACAACGTGCGGAAATCAGCGACATGAACCATGTAGAGAAAAAGTTGGGATTATTAACTTCAACAATACTAACAATTCATTAAATATATATCATGGCCTTTTTTCCCAATTTGCTATATTTAATGAATTGTTAGTATTGTTAGCATTTTAATTTGTTTTACCGAGTTTGTTGGATAGTGATATTAGTGATCCTAGATATTAGCTATATATGATCCTAGATTTTAGCTAGATTGACTACCGTGCTATCACAACATATGATCTTATGCATAACTTCCAAACATTGTTATTCCCCCTAAAATCAAGCCCCACAAATTTAGTGTCGATATTTTTCCTATTTCTCTTTTCTTTTAAAATCCATATTATTAATGGAGAGAAAATCTCAATTTTGAATATATTGTATTTTGAAAATCCAATATTAATTATTACGTTGAAATTCAAAGTTTACCAAATACATGGTAGAAAAATAAAGATATTAAAATCTAAAATAAGATCAATTAATTATTATTAGATAATAACCGGAGATATTATATGATCTAATAAAAAAGAAAACATCAAATAAAAGAAAACTATATATATATATATATATAATTAAAAAATCACTTGATTATATTTAATGAATTGTTGGTATTTCCTGCGCAATAAAGAATCACTTGTTTTTCCTCCTTTCTCTTCATTAAATTTGAAGATAATTTTTATATCAGTGCATAGATCTCAAAAGTTATGTGGAATCAAAAAAGAATCGCTTGATTCGGACTCCCGAGCCCAAAGTTACGGTGGCCTTAGAAGTTTTAACTTTTTTTTTAATGATTTAGTCGACTAAATGAGTTTTTAGTCGACTAAATGGGTTTAATCGACTAAAAATTTGGTTTAGTCGACTAAATGTCGAGGCCTGGAAAAAAATTTGCCCTTCATTTAGTCGACTAAACCAAATGTTTTAGTCGACTAAACAGGGGCAGATTGAGAAATAGGTTTCTGACAGGGGCATTTTGGGAAATAGGTTTCTAACAGGGGCATTTTGGTAAATAGTTATTTAATAAGGGGCAAATTCAGAAATTAGCCAGCTTTCTAGCCTAACCACAAGTCATTGATATTTAGTACGGATACTTATTTAGTTTTCTTGTGATTTTAATTTTACATTATACTTTTTTTTTTATCTTTAATGTAAAATATATTTATCTAATTTGATTAAATTAAAAAATTTAGTTAAATTAATTAATATAACAATTTTTTGTTAAAACATCGTAATCATCGATCTTCCTTAATTTCTTTCATATATCTCTTGATTATTATTAAGGAGCGTCAATAGGAGTAAATTAAGAAAATATTAATAAATATGAAGAATACATCTTACATTTAATACCAAGATGAACTCCTTGATTAGATCCAATATAAAGACTTGATGAGCACTACATTCGTTTCTTAATACAAGATATATATATGTGTGTGTATTTTCATAAATCATAAAAAAAAAAAAAAAAAAAAGTGAAACCTAAGCCACCGTAGTAGGGGGTGAGATGACTTTGTAATTAAAAAAAGGTTAAGTTACATATAAGAGTAAATACCCTTTTTGGTCCCTGGAAAACACACGGATGCCCTTTTTGGTCCCTGAAAAAAAAGAAGTCATTTTTTGGTCCCTAAAATGGAAAAATAAGGTCCATTTTAGTCCTTTTGGACATTTTTTGGACATTTTAATCCCTCATAAATTCCCAAAAGGTCATTTTTAGTCCTTAAAAAGGACCAAAACGACATTTCCTTTACTCAGGGACCAAAAAGGGCATCCGTGTGTTTTCCAGGGACCAAAAAGGGTATTTACTCTACATATAATAAAATATTTTTTAGTAGCACTCTGTATCCTAAACAAATATTTGATGTATTCATCATTCTAAAATATTTTTCTAATAGCAATGAACACCTTAAACTTAGAAAAATAAATGCTTGTAAAAAAATATTTTAGGATGTTAGATGAACACAAAATTACTTTGAATTAGTGAGTGGTATTAGAAAAATACTTCAGATATGCCATAGGCAAAAAAAAAAAAAAAAGGTTTAGAATACTAAGTGATATTGAAAAAATATTTCATAATTAGAAATAAAAACATACAGCACTCCTCTAATTCTATTTATAAGGAAATTTGAGTATATTTTACACAAATCAATAAAAACATTAAACTTCATTAACACTCTTTAATAAAATTCAACAAATTTTTAATTTTACCCCTATTTAATATTTATTATATCTTACAAAAATAAAATCAATATAATAATAAATGAAGGATAAAATTGTACACCGACCAGATGAATATATTACATATTTATTACTTTTAAATAACTATTTAAACTGCATGATTTTGATAATTGTTCCATATAAAAAAACTCACGAAATATTTATTACAAGAGGACATTAATTAAATCGAGGTATCTTGCGGAGAAGGGCTACGGTTTCAGTAGTACTCCCACAGAACAACACACATGGTTTATATTTAAACATGAGGGAAAAATATGATTACTTAAGTAAAAAAAATTTACTGTTATGTAATAGGTTTCAATTTTTAACTGATTTACATTAAAAATTTATATCAAGAGTTATATGAGCATCATTAGCCTAATTAATCATCACAAAGACTGATTAATTAGACAATCTCTCCTCCAAGTGGAGTTATCAGATTTATAGTAACTAATTAATTGGCTAAAACAGAAGGGATCGATCCTGAGAATGGAATAGCGAAGTGGGACCCCTAATCCACCAACCAAGACAATAATGTGCTTTGATGTTACGTTGGAGCCTTCGTGGCCAATAAGACAGTAAAATTATTAATGGACGACATTTTTTTTTTGATCGAATTAATGGACGACATTGACTATGAATAATAACAAGACCCAAATATATATCTAAATTAAATTTGCATTACACATATTTTATGTGAGCAATACTGTCATTTTCGAAGTCGACTGGATTGGCAGATGCAGCAGTAACGGAATCAGAAAATATTTTTAGTCCGGGTCAAAAGATAAACATGTTGGACTATTTATTAATTAATATCACATAATATTAAAAATATAAATAAATAATAATCGACAATTATAAATCAAAACAAGATATAACATGATATTAATCTTTTCAGTATGCATCTCAAACAAAAATTTTATTTTCCTCTCACAGCCCAATGAATAATAAATCAAACATTGTCCTTATAGAGAAGATAAGAGATTAATTAATTGAGACCAAATTATTGACCAAAATAAAATATCATATAATAAATACATATATATACACACACTAACAAATTGTAGAAGATGGGGCCAAGGCCTCAACTAGCCAGCAAGTGGCTCCGCCACTAAGACGTAGCATTATTCAACATGGAATTGTCGCAGAAATATTTTTTGGTTAATTATATAGACCATACAATCAATAAATCAAAAGAACAAGCAAAGACGTACAGACTGAATTCGATGCATCAAATAAATTTAATTCGATGAATCATGAGCAAATTTAAAAGTGCTTATATTCCATGCATGAATGAACTCACTATAGATAGATAGATAGATAGATAGATAGAGAGAGAGAGAGAATAAATCAACATGATCAGCTATCTCGATCATTTTGATAGTTTTCATTTAACATGTAATGAAATGAAAAGAGAAATATTCCAAGTTGTTAGAAAACATGAAATATATGGTATTAATGTATATAGTTGAAATCATGGGATTATAATCATATCTCAATCAGATCCCACATAATTAGGGATTATAACATTATGAGCCATTATGTGTAGATGCTCCTCTCTCTTGTATAAACACCAATACGTTTATCATAAATAAGACAACTTTCTGATTCATTTCATTACATGGTATCAGAGCTAAGGTATAGTTCCTGGCAAATTTGAGTTTTCCGGTGGCCACTGTTACTGTAGCATTAATAGTAACAGTGGCCAGCTAGCGTGTCTGTACGAGTGCCATCTCTGTTTCTTTTCCGGTTTCGTGTTTAGAGGATTGCATTTGGCAATTAGGTTTTGTTGTTTTGCTCTTCTTCAATTTTCGTCGATTTTATGGTTAGAGGTGGAGAGAGAGATTGAGAGTGAAGGTTCTGTCTGCGGAACTATTCATCCATCTGCTTGTTTGTCTTCATTCCAGTGTCGTTTCATAAATCCACTTCTGGTTCGGTGGTTATTTGCTTTTAGGTTGTGGAAGTGTTATTTGGTCACTGGGGTGACTGTTGCTTCTATTTGGTAACTAATGTGGCATTTGTTGTTGCGAATCATGAAGCCTCAGTTTGGTGTTGTAATCTCGGGTGAGATTGTTCTGTGGTAACTAAAGAGGTTTTTGTTGTATTTAAAGAGGTTATTGATACCTTGTTTGGTTGTTGTGACCATTTTTCTGGTCGTGCTTCATTCTCCAACGTCGAGCCTTCATTCTCGATATGTATAGGCCGGTTCTTTGCTTCGAAGGTTGTGTTGTGAGACTGAGTATTTTAGCACAGTCGGCATCTTGTTTCGTGCACGTTCACTTATCTCTAATGGCTGGGTCCTTCGTTTGTTACGTTTTCCAGCACGTTCGTGAAGTGCTATTTTGTCTTGAATGTCGTGCTTGTGGTTGGGTAATTTCGTTGGCATCTTCTATGCTTTGCGTCCTCTGGTGAGGAGTTTGGTGGTCCTTCTGAGACCCGTTCGTTGCTTTGCCTCCAGTGAGGTGTTGGTCTCTGGTGAGATCGTTTGGTATCTATCTCTCGTGAGATGTTTGGGTGTTGCTGGTCCCTTGTGAGACCGTTTGGTTGAGCTCTTGGTGAAGGTGTTGAATCATTTCTTTTAATTAGTGGCTACTCGCATTCAAGCTACTTACATTTTGAGGGGGAGTGTGAGAATTTTGTGATTTGTTACCTAAAGTTTTTTAAGGAACTTAGGTTGACTATCTTTGTAACAAGTTGGGCTTGATTAACATCTAATGCTCCAACTTGGGGGGAGTGTTAGAAAACATGAAATATATGGTATTAATGTATATAGCTGAAAACATGGGATTATAATCATATCTCAATCAGATCCCACATAATTAGGGATTATAACATTATGAGCCATTATGTGTAGATGCTCCTCTCTCTTGTATAAACACCAATACGTTTATCATGAATAAGACAACTTTCTGATTCATTTCATTACACAAGTAATGCATGCCTTTCATTAACCCAAGTTTTTTGTGTTGCTTCATAGTTATATATATGTGGATAAAAGTTATTTCCTTATATATAAGACTACATTCAGGCTATAAGTACAAGTGATAAAAATATTTTTTTTATACACATTTCGTAAAGGTTTTATTACGCATGAGATTCAAAATTATACCATAATATTTCATAATTATATTTATTGTTTTCTGATGGGAGATGATTGAGTCTAACCTCATAGATGAATTAATTTAATTCCTTACGAAATGTGTATAAGAAAATATTTTTACAAACAAAGCTACATTAATTTGAATTTCAATATATATGATATATATATGCTTGTGATATATATTTCTCGAGCTTCCTTGTAATTTTATGGACGTACACTTAATTAAGTATATATACCATTGTAATTAAAGTAGAAAAACTTGCCTCGCATGCTCCCACCAAAGAAGATCCTAATTTACCTATGTAACAATTGGCTTTGTGTTTTCAGTACGATTAACTTTCCCCAACATATAAAAAAATATCATCAATGGCTTCTTTCATTTTAGCATGCAGTTTAAAGATCCAGGAGCATCTCAAAAGAGGGAGATTCCAAAATGAACTTATGGATTTAATTAAGTTTAACATCACATATTATTAACCCAAAAAATTAAAACGGTGAATTTATGGGGTCCTTTCACTTGTAATTCTTTTCTTCAGCTGATCAACTCTATCTGATATGATGTAGTAGCATACATTTACTTATATTTGATATCGCAACAATTTCTCTTCAAGTGTGAGTCCACCATTAAACGACACAAGTGATATGCAAGCCAGGCCAATCCTTTTAATCTGGGCTATATTATCATCGTATGTACGTCGTCTTCATGCGAGTTCCAATAGTCAGCAACTAGCTAGCTAGACTCGATCTCATACTGCGCACATTTAACATCCCAAACATAAATCACATAAAAAAAATCATGTTCAATTACATAAGCACCGGCTAAAGTAGAAAGAGATAATGATATTTAAGGAAGAAGACAAAGAGAGGGATCGAGTTGAAGAGAAGGTGGGAGATAGTGAGAGAAGCAAATGGCGTGGCCTATGTTCTATGAATTCGCGATGGGAATGATTATGCGAAATGAAAGTACTGTTAATTAGTAATGGATTGGCGTACACTTGTCTTTTTGTTTCTGGCAACAACAATCCGTGGTGGAAGCCGTGGACTCGTACCTTAGCTTTTCCTCTCTTGTTGTTTTTTCTTTTTTTTGGGGGTGGTTGGTTTGGGGTGATTAAGGTGTAAAAATACTCACGTGATTTTTTTAAAAATGTACCAACATTAGATGTTTTTTTTGTTGATAAAAGTGACTATGTGGTTATAAAAGTAAAGCAAAAATATTTAATGATCGTTAGTTTACATTTTTTTTTGTATTTTTAAAGCTGACATAGATGATGACTCAGCTAAATTTCATCTCAGCTTGCAGTAAAAAACTAGAGAAAATTATAAAAGGTGGTATAGATATTTTGAAAATTATAGTTTAAGCTTTCTCTCTCCAATTCCCCTTCTCTCTCCCAATCTCAATTTTACCTATCGGGCCGCTCATCTCCGCCTTCTTGCCGACGTTGCCACCTTTATGTAATTTTCTAAACTATTTGGGCCCTTTTCTATAATTTTCTCCAGTTCTCCACTGCCAGCTGAAATGAAATTTAGCTAAGTCATCGTCCATATCAACCTTAAAAATACAAAAAAAAAAAAAAGTCAAACTGAAGGTCAACTATACAGTCAATGAGTATTTTTACTCTACTTTTGTAACCACATAGTCACTTTTGTACCAAAAAAAATATATTTGGTGTTAGATGCACTTTTGAGAAAACCATTTGTGTATTTTGGCACCTTAACCCTTGTTGCCTTGTTGGTGTGTGTGTGGGGCATTCTATGTTTTAAAATAGCTGCTTGTTTGTTTATTTCTTTGGGGCTATCCCGAATGCAATTACGCAAAATGGGGTTGCTTCTATATGCACAATGAACCCCTTGTCCTTGAGCTCAACTACTAAAGGGGTCGATCAATCTCATTAAAGAGAGGGTGTTCAATCTTAATTAGACTTGGTCAAGACGCTGGGGGAGACATTCTAGATGATGTGAACTTGTGGAAACACAAGCAGAGGTGGAGGCATGTGTACTCTCAATCCTGTATACCCTGGGGAGCAAAGCTATAGCGTCCTGCCCTTGGACTGTGGGTGAACTCAACCCCTCTTCTAAAATTTTTAATATAAAAACAAAAAAATATGCACAATGAATTATTGGGCTTGTTTCATTTTTTTGGAGAATTTTAACATCGAGGCATTGCTTTCAAATGTTAGTTCAGTTGGTAGAGGAGTTGATTTATGACCAAAAGATTATAAGTTCTGATTCTACCAATATAAGAATCTTGTTGTGGGTGATTTATAAGTACTTTTATGTAATGACACAATAGATCAAAAAGGCAAATAAGATGGTGTAAGTGTGTAATGACTAAGGGCTGGTTTGGTAGATAAAAATGTATTTTGATGAGAAGGAAGGGAAGAGAGTGGAAAAGAATGAAAATCTTCCCACGTGTGTTTGGCATGCAAAAGGAAGAAATGGAAAATGATGAATTAGAGAGAAAAAATAAAACAAAAATATAAAATACCCAGAACACCCCTCACAGAATTATGAAAAGGAAGAAGATATGAATGGGGGTTCTTGAAATTTTCTAGTTTGTAAAATTACTTCCCAATTCCCGCTAAAAGTGGGAGTAAGGGGGGTTCCCATGAATAGATGAATTTTTTTTCCTCCTAAAAGAGCTTTTCAGCGTACCAAATGACTCTAGTGAGAAACAAAATGTCATTTTCCTTTGTCTTTCATGTGTCTTGATCATAGGTAAAATCTCATTTAGGTCTCAAGAACTAAAAAAAATATTAAAAAAGTTACAGAGTAAATTTCTCTATCAAACAATTTTCTAGGGACTACCGTGATATAGATTTCAAATATGAATTTATCCATATTACTACAGTTCTTAAGAATTTTTTTTTATGAAATAATCTATATTAGAATTTTTTTGATATTTTTTTTAGTTTGTAGGACTTGATTGATCATATTACCGAACGGAGTCTAATTAAGAATAAGTGGGAGGGAGGAAGGGAATTGATAATTAAGAAGGCATATATACTTGTGTGTGTGGACATGGAGGAGTGGTTGTTCAAGTCACGTCCCTTTAGTAAGAAGAGAAAATGAAAGGGACATTTGGGTTCTGTTCCCCGTGCGCACTTTAGTTGATTGATATTGAAGTTAAGCACATATTTCATATTTGGGTGTTGCGTTGGAGACACACACACACACACAAGTAGAACACAGTACAGTAGTAGCCAATAGTTAGTAGTCATGTCAGCCCCTAATATCAAAGAGGGCCATCACACTCCTCTTCTCTGCTGTTTCCAATTCTGTCATGTCTCTCGCTTTCCCTGTTCTCACTTTGTCCACCTCACCTATCTCCCACCATGCTCTTTTTTAAACAACATCCTGACCCAAATATGTCACTGAGTTATCGTAAATATAGATTGTATGTACACACTCATCTTATAAATATTACTATATCTGATCTGGTTTTATATATAGGACAAAGTTGTAGTGGCATTATTATAAGCTTTGTCCACGGAAGGATATACAAATGAAGCAAAAGCATCTACTGCTGTCTACAGTACTCAGCCAAGTGACAAAACTCTTCTCCTCACTTGTTAGGTATTGAGGCCCATCCACATGCTATTTCCCACGCAGCAGAAGATATACTATAATACCAAAGGGAGAAAAAAAATATATCAATTCTTATAATTTTGACTGGGTTATAACTCATCATCAACTCAATTTTGGTAGCTTTTAAAACTTTAGTCCCTATATTTTATAAAATAAAATTATATATTTCATTAAATTTAGGGACTAAAATTTTAAATGATTAAATCTATAGAAACTAAGTTGCCATTAGTTAATAAAAAAAAAAATTATGACTGAATTGCACCGATTAAAAGTTTAAAGAGCAAGTTATGAACGATTAAAATTATAGGGACCAAGTGTCAACTCTCTTACTATGCAGCCCGGCCGCCTAGGGATGATGATCTGGTTTAAGGGATATAAAGGAGAAACACTAGAATCCCTTTTATCCTTTAATTTCTGCTGCCGGCCGGCCGCCACCTCCATAATAATATGTAAGACCAAGGATATATGGATTGAAACATAAAAGTGACAAGTAAGTTTATGGGATGTGATATTGAGAAGCTTATTATATTGTGGAAGCTAAAGAGGCAACAACAAGCGACACTTGCGGGCATGCGTGAGGTCGTCATCTCAGAATCATAATGGAAGCATCAGTACGCACACCCCAATACCTTCCTGCCTTTGGAATCATATATATTATGATCATTCTATATATACACACACACACACACACACATACACACACACACCAAGTGGCACTTACTGTTCCTTCCTCTTCTTCACCATCTTTTTATTGTTTATCTCCTACAAAGCCAGAGGAATATTAACTGTTGAGCTCATCAATAAGGCTTCCACAGTATCCTTGAGTACTGAAGAATTTTCCATCGACTTGTATTATGCGATACTATTCTCTTAGGGAAAAAACCATCCGAAAATAGCCAAGAGGATATTAATTACCAATCGGTAGTAAAGCTTGATCACGTTGATTATTCATATATATAAAAGGACCAAACACTTTGCAAGTGAGTAGAACATATATATGGTACCGTATCAAGAAAAACAAAGAAGATATAATTGTACAAACACATATATATGCCTCGTGCCACAATATCTGTGAGTGCGTGCGTGCGTACCCCGAATTTTAAAGAATCAAATGAGTGGGGGCACTTGGCAGTCCTTTCTTTTTATTCTTGGAATAATGACACTATAGTCTCAATTAAGAGAACTAATATCATAAAAGTCTTACAACTTGTCAATAATAGCTTATTCACTTATCATTAATAAATTATGAGATTTTTTTGATATTATTTTTCTTAATTAGAATCTTGATGTCATTTTTCCTTTATTATTCGCACGCTTTACCCAACTACACGTACGGTGCATCCCTGAGCTATAAATTTGATATATAGGTTGAAAAGCGGATCTGCTTCTAAGATTGGGTAAAATGATCGATACGGAGTAGGAAGGTTAAATTTATATTAATTAATGATTTATTGTGGTGAAATTAATCAATAGATTATCTGACCTTGAAACAAATTAATGAACAGAGCAAGACTCAGGTAAGTTTTTATAAACTAAAACAGCATACTGCGTTAACTAATTATGGGAGCAGATATTTATATGAGCATAACCTTCTTTTTTCCTTTTTGATACTTGGGCTTTAGGATGTTTGAGGTCTTATTGAACAGCCTTGAAATTTGTTAGTTGAACATGGGTCTAGTCTATAGTTTGTTGTTGTGGCCCATGTAGCTACATAGATTTAAGGGAGAATTTCACTTAAGTCTTATAGGATCAATTTAATTTCAACCAACCCCTTAAGATTCTGAAATTTCACTACAACCCCAAAGACCAAAATGAAAATAAATTTGTGAGTAAGAAGACAATAATGCACTTTGCTTTATTTTTTAGAAAAGGTTTGATTGATCACCAACAGTCGCCAAGACGGGGTTGCCTCTAACGGCCGGCAACCAGAGCTTTGGCCCCTACCTGAGCTTCGGCCACTGAAAATTAATATATATTGTTCTTATGAGGATTCTACTTATTCATGAAGAGTTGTATTCTTGCAAATGAGACTTAATGAATATGTGTTGTTCATTTGCAAGTATCAAGCTCCTCATGAATAAGTGAAATAGGTATATGAACAATACAAGTTAACAGGTTAACAAGAAAATATAGGATCATGAACAAGTCTCATTTGCAAGTAACCAACTCTTCATGAACAAGTGGATTATACATATGAACAACACAAATTGAACAAGTTTTACTTGCAAGTGTTTTACTCCTCTTGAACAAATGGAATAAACTTATGAACAACACAAATTGAATAAGTCTCATTCACATGTGTAATTCTTCATGAACGAGTGAAATGAGCACATGAACAACATATTAATTCTCGGTGATCGGAACTCCAGCCAGCCAACGCCAGAGCTTTGATGGCCGGTCATCAGAGGCCGCTTTGGCCTGGCGCCTGACAATGACCGGCCTTCAGAGCTCCAGCGACAATCAAACTTTTTTCCGTTTTGAAAAAAATTAAGCAAATGAAATTATAATCTTTTTATCTACAAAATCTATTTTCATTATAGTTCTAGAGAGTGCATTGAAATTTCAGAATTTCATGTGGGCTAACTAAAATAAATTTAGTCATGTTGGCTTAACTAAACTTCTTCCTAGATTTACATTTAGTAGAACAGATATCTTGGTAAACTGCATTGAAGTATGTAGTGCCAAGTTCTTTTTGATATATTAAATATCTTGGTTCTATTTGTTCGAATTGCCTTGTGAATCAAGTATTGATAGAATATATTGCTGACTACGTTCTTAATCAAATATTGTGGATTGATGGTGGACTTGTATGAAGTTTGTGGAGGCTATCAGTCATTTTCTTCAGGCGTAGAACTAATTCAATTAATTAACTCGCCTTAGGATAAATCTCTTGATTGTCTGCATGCAGTGATAATATCTTGGTTTATTGATTTCCGTACCATAAAATTCGGTCACACCTGCCTGACACCATAGATTTGTACCTTCTGACATCAAAAAAATCGTGGCGCATATATATATATATATATATATATATAATGGAACTTTGGCGAGAAGTTACTATACCATGCCGGAGTTCTTTGCTTCTCGCCAGATGTGCTTGGAATGCCATTAGAGGAGGAGTATTTATAGGTATTGGGGCAAATTCTGAGGTAGCTTCTTTCCAACCTGCGAATACCTTGTCCTGATGTTGTTCTTGTTCTTTACGAAGCTGGTCATGTTCCTGCAATGCTTTCCAGTCTTGTTTTCTTATCAGCTGCCTCGCAACACTGTCCTCCAAATATAGCCTATAGTTGAGATCCCCAAACCAGAATATCCTATGTTGTAGTAATTAAGTGGGGAACTTACTCGTGGCCTAAGATGGTAATTAAGAGGACGAGGATAATGATCATCATGTACGTCCAGGATTAGTGGGGAAACAAGTTCACCTATAAATTTCCAAAACCTGGCGATTTCTTCATCAGTTCATCCCCTGACGCTAAATGGGCAAAAATAGTTCCTTCAATTAACAAGCTCACTGCCACGGAACCTTTGTTTCCCAAAATACCCCATTATGCCAACATTGTATTTGTTGCCCAAGCCCCTCTCATCGACACACTCATAAAAACTCCCACCATCTTCTTGCATCAGCCTGTACCTATCCTATAAAACACTCTAATCATTTTCCTCAATTTCCTTTTTTTTTTTAATATTATTGTTGAGAGATAATCAATTTAAGCAAATTAGGAAAGGATTAATAAATTTGGAAACAATGTTTTATATTTAGAATCAAGACCATCTCCTCCTCAAGTATGTCTTATATTAAGAACGGGGGAGGAGTATTATTTTTATATACTAAATGAATTATAAGAATAAACTAAAATATTGGCAATTTTAACTTGTGAAATGTGCTCATTTAAATTTATACATGAAGATTAAAAAAAAGAAAAGAATCTAAATTACCAACAAGCTATTAGTAAACCCAATTGTTTTAAAATGCAAAAACCATTTACTTAGATAAAAGTTATCACCATCATCAACATACTAAAAACTATACGTGGATGTGGCCAAGTTATCACTAGCTATCATCAAAGTTGGGATCTTTTGATATGCAGCACGTGGTGCTAAAATAGCTTTACTCACACAGCAGTTCAAGTTCCACAAACTACAATAAGAGAATAAAGTAAAAATGAATTGGACATTATGAATACTTTTCTTTTACTGCGACATCAAGGTTCAATCTGTGTGATCACACAAATATATAGACTTAGACCATCTCTGCCTAAACCACATAGGCTCAGCCCAACCATCTGATGGGCCGGAATACAAGCCCTATAAATACCCATATAACCAACAAGTCTCTAATAATCTTTTTGGATTCTCTATTTCATGGGTAACGTTTTCAAGCTCACAGGTTTATCTTTACTATATAAAAGAAAAGCTGACAAGTTAACCAGCACTACTACTAGCAGTGCAATGATATTGGGAATTGTTTTCCCCCTAGGTCTTGAGTTCGATCCCCCTAACCCCTAGCCTTATATGAAAAAAATTAAATATTTTGTTATTTAAAAAAAAAAAAAAAAAAAGCTGACAAGTTCACCCCTCATCTTTGGACTAAACTGGTAAAGGGGTTGGACACTCTCACCAAAGAGAGGGGGTTCAATCCTGGAGTTGGTCAAGACGTTGGGGGAGGCATCCTAGGTGATGTGAACTTGTGGAAATGCAAGCTGAGGTGGAGGCATGTGTACTCTCAGTCCTATATGTCCTGGGGAGCAAAGTCATAGCGCCCTGCCCTTGGACTGTGGGTGAATCCAACCCCTCTCCTAAAATTTTTATTATTAAAAAAAAAACTGACAAGTTCAAAACACAGATTAAAAAAAAAACAAAAAACAAGGTGATTATAAAAGATGGATAATGAAGGAGGTAGTTATACAATATTTTATAAATTAGTAATGGGGTTGGTGAGTATAAAATATTTAGTAAATATTTAATTTAATATTTTAATTATTCACTTAGAGATCTAAATAAGAAATAAAAAACAAAGTGGTTATGAAATATGGATAACGGGGAAGGTGGTTACACAACATTTCGTAAATTAATAACAGGGGTGGTACTAAATATTTAATGTAATATTTCAATTATTTCCTTAGATATCTAAATGATTTTTTACATAACAACACATTAATAAATATCTTATCTTTCACCCGGGCATCGCAGGGCCTTGGCTAGTTTCTCTTAGGACCCGTTTGTTATAAAGAAAGTTTGGGGAGGGAAAGGAACTTTAGAGGAGGGAAAGGAAAGGAAAGGAAGATTTGAAAGATGAGGGAAGATGGCTTGAGTTGTTTGGTAGGAAGAAAATGAAGAGGGAAAGTTGGTAAAAAAATTAGGAAATGTCTATTTTACCCTTAAAAGAAATTAATTCAAAATAAAATAAAAAATTCTAAAATATATTTAAAAAAAATATATTATTGTTAAGTTCGAACTTTTGAAGAAAAAATGTGTAACAAACAACCAAAATCCATGGGAAGATTGGGATCTTCCCTTTCCCTCCCCAAGCTTTCTTTGTAACAAACGGGTCCAATTTCAACCATTTTGCTGCCTTCTTTGCTATATTTCAAGAATTATATCAGAGACCACTGTTCCGAAGACTCAAACCCTTGATTTTCAACATCCATTGTTTCTTCATCCTGCGGATACCCATGCTATTAGTCTAGTTTCTCAAGTTCTGATAGGAACCCAGAATTATGCAGTGTGGAGCAGGGCCATGCGACTAGCTCTTCTTGGTAAGAACAAACTTGGCTTTGTTGAAGGGATTTGCCTCCGAGAAAACCAGGAAAATCACCACATAGACTAGAGGGACCGTTGCAATGCCGTTGTTCACTCATGGCGTATAAATTCAGTTGATAAGGACATAGCCAGTGGGAGGTTCTCTCTCTTAATGACCAGTCTGTTTGGAAAGATCTTAAGGACCGTTTTGACGTGATTGATGGGTCATGTATCTTCACTCTACATCGATCCATTAACTTGCTCTCTTAAGGGACAATGATCGTGTCTGCCTATTACACTCGTCTCAAGGAATTGTGGAATGAGTATGCAACATTGGTCCCTATCCCTAGCTGCCAGTGCGTTTCATCCAAAGAGTATGCTAAGACAGTCCAGGAACAACACCTTTTTCAATTCCTTATGGGATTGAATGAGGTATTTCATCAAGTTCGAAGTTAGATTCTTCTTATGGTGCTTCTACCCTCTCCTAATTAGGCGTATTCTATGATTATGCAAGAAGACACTCAAAGACAACATTCTTTTATGGCTCACCCCACACTCACTGATAGTTCTGTCATGGTATCAAACACAACCAGAGGAGGCCAGGAATGAGGCAGGGGGAGAGATGTGTGTCGCTACTGTCATAAAAGAGGTCATCAAAAGGAATCATGCTATCAGCTCATTGGTTTCCCCGGGATTTTTCCAAAATAAGAAAGAGGGAGAGGAACAAGTTAATCCTGCTATCAATGATTAACAAATTAATACTGCTAGAAAGTATCATGATGTCGACCAACCACCTCTTTTCACTCAGGAGCAGTACAAGAAGATCTTGGACATGCTAAAAAGGGATTCTGACTCAGATGAAGTGGCTATAAGTATGCAGGCAGCAACCCCAAGTCTGAACCCTAACCTTAATACTGAATAGATATCATATTCAGGGGCTAGTTGTCACATAGTGAATTATATAGGACGCCTGGATAATTGGAAATCTTATTTAGGTCCTGCTAAATAGGTTAGAGTTCCTAGTGGAGAAAGTATTAGAATAACACACATCGGAAATGTTAGTTTAATAAAACATATTGCTTTGACTAATGTGCTATATGTTAAGGAATTTTGCTATAACCTAATCTCAATTGCTAGGCTCACCTTAGATTATGCATGTGCTGCCTCCTTCCTTCTTGATTTTTGTATATTGCAGGACATGTCCAATAGGATGATCAAAGTAATTGGTAGACTCTCTAAAGGTCTATACTTGCTTAAGAGAATTTGTGATTCTGACTTGTTGAAATTTACCAATAAACATGAACATGTATACAATGTGAATGATTTTCTTTGGCATTCTAGGCTAGGACATGCTCCTATGGAAATATTGAGACCCTTGAATGATCTAAAACTTTCTAATTATGTCAAGAGCAATGATAAATGTGGAATATGCATTCAAAGCAAGCATTCTCGCTTGCCCTTTCCTTCTAGCTATTCTGAATCTAACTCTTGTTTTGACACATCAAGGAAATAGATATTTTCTAACCATAGTTGATGAGTTTTCTAAAGCAACTTGGGTTTTCCTTGTGCATTTCAAGTCCGAAGCTCTTAACTATGTGAAATTTTATATTCCTTTTGCCATGACTCAATTTTCTGTTAGGATTAAGACAATAAGGACTAATAATGGGGCAGAATTTGTCAATCAAGGGATGACAATTTGTTTGTAATGAGCTAGGGATTGTTCATCATAAGTCCTACCCCTTTACACTACAATAAAATGGGGTGGTTGAAAGGAAATATAGACAGTTGTTGAACATTGCCAGAAGCATCATGAATAATGCTGGTTTGCCAATTAAATTTTGGGGTGAAGGGATTAGAACTGTTGCTTATTTAATAAATAGGACTCTTTTGAGAAATATGTCCTACATGGCACCTTACCAAATGTTATGTTATATGGGAGACCACCATCTTTGAACCATCTCAAATATGTTCAATAAAATGAACTCAATTCAAGCTTGTTTAGTTGAGTTAGTCCTCATATAGGTAACCTTGCTTTTTAAATATATAAGTTTATTAATTTATATGCGATTAATTATTGTTCAATGCCTCATTAGGTATTTTCCATTTAGCTTACCACTAGTGCATGAGTCGCAAGTAGTATAAAGAGTTATCTTTCCCACTAAGGCTAACACAAAAGTAGGCTAATTAATACAATTATACTCTTAATCAGGTTGGGTAAAGTCATGTGAACTATTTTAGTTTGAAATAACAATTTTGGTTCTAAACTAAGTTAAAAGAAGTAAAGTAAAAGTTGTTTCTAATTTCAAAAAGTTGAAACTCTAGGATCACTTCTCCCCTCTATACTTCATGAAACCAATTAATTCTTTCTCAATTAGTTCTAATGAAAGTTCAAATGTTTGTCTAAGATTTACAATTATTGAAAACGCTTTCTCAAGTCAAAATCAATATCTATTTTCAAAGAATACATTCAATCTCTTGTAACAAGTTAATGAAAATAGTCATTAAAACCCAATCTTATAATAACAATACTAAGTTAATAGGTAAATCTCTGTTATATTAACAAACTATCCATTCAAACAAGAATTTCAAGATTAGTATGATTTTATCCAAGTTCTTTAAACAAGATAATCTCTCTCAAGAATAATCTCATTTAACAAAAACAATCAAGTGGTGATCAAGCACTTAGAAACACTAAATTTAGAATAAAATCAACATAAAACAATTCATTAGATGCTAAAATAGAATATTAACATAATCTCAATCCATATAGAAAGTAACCCTAGAACAAGAGTTCTAACTACTCATAATCTGAAAAGAACAAGAAACACATAGCTAGGAGAAGAAAGGGAAAGAAAAATAGAAAACCAATGAAAGAAGGCTTGAATCTCTTCAATCCTTCAAACTCAAGCTTCAAGATCCCAAAAGCTAGCACCTCGCCTTACTCCAAAACATGTTCCCTAGCCATTTTTTTTGAGTTTCTAGGTTGGAAACAATGTCTAAAAATGAAGAAAATCGAGGTTTTCTAGGTGTTATTTATTAGCAAAAATTGAAACTATTTTTTGTCCAATAAGGTGCCATGACACTCTTGCTGTTGTGTCGGGGTATCCGATAGATCTTGTTCTTCCCTGAGTGTCGAGGCACTTCTGCTATAGTGTTGTAGCACTTGAGGCATTATATTCCATCTCTTAATAAAGTGTCATGGCACTTCTGCTGAGGTGTCATGGTATCCACAAATCTTAACTTAGCTTCCACATTCATCGTTGATAGGGAAAAACTTTAAAGGCTTATAAACTCCGCAAGTATACGGGCCGTATCAAGTAATAAAGTAGTGAGAAAAGATCGTCCCACGAGGACTAGTATTCCAGCCACTAATTTGTTATCTTAGCTTTAGTTGGACAAATGAGTAAAAGAGGGTGAGTTGTAACCTAACAGAATTTTTAAGGAGTTTAATAGAAAACACGCATTCAAGATGAAGAATCTCAAAGACGATAGTTTAGAAAAGTTGATCAGTGGAGAAAAACGCAGCTAGGGCATAGAAATCCCCCTATGTTCCTTTGAGTATTTGAATTAAATCCCTAATTGACTATTATTTCCCATGATTGACGATCAATTCTCTAAAATTAGACTAAGTCCCAATGTCTTGATGCTACCTTAGTCCGTTATCTTTGAAAACAACCTAATGTCTTAGTATTGTTTGGAAAGATCAATTATTTAAACCAGAATTATAAGATCGCATAAACTCGTAAGCCTATGTCTAGGTCATGCAACTCTATGACGAATTAACGGTTCCATTTAAATGCACCAACATCTCTATTGTCATACACCAACCTATGAACAATCTAAAAGGTGATCATTCTTTAAGAAAGCTTTAAGCAAAGATAATTCATTCAATCATGGAAAATAACGTTCAATCAAGAATTCAAACAAATACTTAAATTCGCATAGGGTTCATCCTCGCCCTAACTACTAAAGAAAATTAGCCGAGCATGGCTAGGTTAACAAAATAGAAGAAAAGAGATGAAAATTGGAATTGTTCTTGCATCCTCTTTCTTCCTTCAAACTGTCTCCTCCTTTTCTTCCTTTATCCTTTCTCTCTAAACCTTTGGTAAATACCGAAGTTTAGAGAGCATAAGGATGTTATTTTCTCTCGTGTGTACTTTGGTTGCTTCTGCGTCTTGTCTCTCTCTGTGTTCTCTAGTGTGTATCTCCCTTGCTCTTTATATAGAAATTCCCTTAGGTGACTTGGTCGTGATCGATCCTATCTTAAATACAAGATATGCAATATCCTTTTGAGATCTCCAATCATCTCCAAATCTTTTGCAATCCACTCTCTCATATCACACAATTTATTCAAATTGATTTCCTTTTTCTGCTCCTTTCTCAATCACTAATAACTCCCGCAAGATATATAAATAGTAATAAATTTAATCCAATATATCTCAGAATTGATACTCATTTAATTATAAAATCTGCACTTATCAAACTCTCCCACACTTAAATCTTTGCTTGTCCTCAAGCAAAAGAAAGAGAATTCATTATCTAAATGAGAATGACATTGTTTTTGACTTTCCTAAACAGTGAGCAGTTACCACCACACTCAGATCATGTTATCAAAATTTATTCAGTTAATGTCTTATAAGATTGGGTCACTAAGCCAATAGCCTTAAACAATAGCCAGTAATAAGCACCACAATAAGTTTAATAAAATATTATTCTACTTAATTCCTCCAGAAAAATTCAAATGCCCCCACTTAAACCAAGCTTTGCAGTTAATTTTATAGGGATCCTCATGTAAGAAATAACTCTTTTTTTTTTTCATTTTATTTATTTTTTTATTCGAGCCGTTGTAGGTCCCCTTTTTACGCGACCCTGCACATGGGTGATGCAGCACCGGTTACTCGGTTACTCCAACAGGCACCGTAATCTTGAGCCGTTGTAGGTCCCCTTTGACGCGATCCTACACATGGGTGATGCAGCACCGGTTACTCGGTTACTCCAACAGGCACCTCAAGAGGCTTTTAGCTCAACTCATAGCCCTCTTTGACCTTACCGTTTGACGCGACCCTGCACATGGGTGATGCAAGACGGTTACTAAGTAGGTCTAGAGAAGTCATCGGAGTTGTGTTTCTTTTCTTTTCTTTTCTTTTTTTTTTCATAATAACTCACTTGAGTCCTTTCCCTAAACAAAAGTTTTACTTGGTCAACAAAGAGCATAATCTCATCTCCTAGAGGAATCAGGTATCAAAATATTCAAAACATCTCCAGATTGTTTACAAAAATTCAATGCTCGGGGCTTAGTTGACACATTCTTTTCCTTTTTATTGTTTTACTTGATAATATTCTCTAAGATGGGGATGCTCAAAGTTAAGGTCAATCTGAACAAAAACTCAAGAATTTTTTTTTTTCAAGGGAATTCTTTTCAATTGAATAAGAACAAGCAACACCAAAGAATTCATATCCCTACCCCACACATAAATCAGACAGTGAGGGAATTCATATCCCTACCCCACACATAAATCAGACAGTGTCCTCACTGTTGGAACAATAAATAAAAGGAAAGGAACTAGTACTCCCCTGGTTTAAGCCGTTAACTCTGATGTAGAGTGCTCCTGCCAAAAGTCATCGGAGTGGTCATCGGCGTCCTCATGTGTGACCGCATCGTCGGAATCATTGTCGTCCTCAGCTGGTTGACAACTAGTTGGGTCTATATTCTTGATGCAAAGGGCCTCGACCATCTGGGTCAGATAAGTGAGAGAGAAAGAGAAAGAAGAAGGAGGAAGGGGGGTGGTTTAAAAAAAAAAAAAATTTTTTTTTTTTTGGCCTCTTGGCCGAAAGTTGGCGCCCTGGGCGCCAACTTTCTGCCCAAAATAAATTTTTTTTTTTTTTTTTTTTTTTTTTAGTATGGGACTTATAGTTTGCTCCACACTTTTCACATCCTTCCTATCCTACCAATAACTACTAAGACTAAATAAAAATGAAAAAGAAAACTTATTGGGTTGCCTCCCAATCAGCGCTTGTTTAACGTCTTGAGCCTGACGGATATCACCTTAATTCTCAGCTTCCAGTTGCCACGGAGGTTCCTCCTCTGTCAATGTCTCCACCATGGTAAGGCTTCAATCTCTGTTGTCCCGGATGAAACGCTTTTGGAAGAATCCTCCTGTCATGCCATCTCTTGATTTTTTTCTTGAATGGCAAATGAAAGTGGTCCTTGCGAGTGGCATCATTCAACCTCCTACAATTCATACACATTCTCCAGCCTGCATCTAACAGTTTCACCACCTCCTGTCTCGCCACTTCCTTCATAGTCGGGTTAAGTCTCCTCTGGGGCTGCCTTACTGGTTTCACATGGTCCTCTATCAGAATTTTATGAGTGCAAAATGAAGGACTAATCCCCTTTAAATCGATATAGACCACCCTATGGTAGTCTTGTAGGTAGTCAAAACTTTCAAGAACTTCTCTTCGTCGGTAGGGGACAACTCGGTGCTAACAATAATGGGATAAGTGTCATCCTTCCCTAAAAAAACATACTTTAGATTAGAAGGGAGCTCCTTTAGTTCCACCTTAGGAGTAACAGGTGGCGCATCATAATCTTTCTTCTTCAGCTCCTCAACCTGTAAATGAGAATTCTCCTTTACAGAAACCTCTTCTTCCACTTGTAACAATTGAGCAAGATCATCCTCCATAGGCTCATCTGAACCTTTTTGAAAAACTTCTTGAATGGCCTCATCAACCACGTCAATTTTGAAACAGTCACTATTATCAGCTGGGTATTTCATGGACTGAAACACATTGTAAGTGACTTTCTCATCATTCATTTGAAACTCCATTTTTCCTGCAGCTACATCAATTACCGCTCTAGCAGTAGCCAAGAAGGGTCTTCCCAAAAGTAAAGGAATTTCAGCATCTTCCTCCATGTTAAGAACCACAAAATCCACCGGAAGATGAATTTTTCCACTTTCACAAGCACATCCTCAATGACACCTTCGGCTTCTTAATGGACCTATCCGCCAACCGTAATGACATCATAGTAGGCTTCATCTCTTTAATGCCGAGAGCTTTTGAAACAGATAAGGGCATTAAATTAATACTAGCTCCCGGATCACAAAGTGCTCGCCCATATTGACATTCCCTATTGCACAAGGAATGCTAAAGCCGCCTGGATCTTTAAGCTTTGGTGGCAACTTAGTTTGAATGATGGCACTACACCGCTGAGTCAATGCTATCTGTTTCTGCCTCTTGCAACTTATGCTTCTTGGAAAGCAAATCTTTCATGAACTTTGCATAATTAGGCATATTTTCAAGAGCTTCTGCAAAAGGAATGTTAATCTGCAATTTCTTAAAAATATCCTAGAACCTGGCATACTGTTGCTTCTGAATCTGCTGCTTGAACCTTTGGGGGTAAGGAGGTTTTGCATAAGAAGGAATGAGAGGCTTCTTTGTAGCTATCTCCTTTGGAACCTGCTGCACATTACATTGCTCAACCTCTTCCTCCCCTTTCTCAGACTTGTCCTTCATTGGAACAGATTTCTCAACCGGGTGAACCACTATACCACTCCTTGTAGTTATGGCCTTACAATGCTCTTTTGGATTTACCACAGTATCACTAGGGAAGGACCCTTGGCTTCTCTCTGCTATTTGCTTTGATAAGCGACTAATCGATGCTCCAAGTTTCGGATCGAAGCCCCCGATTTTGAGAGAAGAATTTGTTTCATTCGGAAAGCTTTTGTTTCATTCGGAAAGCTTCGACCCCTTTATGTATTCGGTAGTGCTGAGAGTCAACTGTGTCAAAGCCTTTTCCAGATCAGTGGTGGTGGTTTGGTGGAACTGCTGAGGTGCTGATTGGGGTTTATAGGAGAAGTTTGGGTGAGATTTTCAGCCAGGATTGTATGTGTTGCTATATGGATTAAACTGATTTCTAGGAGGATTACCCATGTATTTTACCTCTGCTGTTTCTTCAGTAATGAATGCTGCACACTCTCCATTAGCATGTTCCCCTTGGCAAAAATCACAAATCAAATGAGGTGAGAAGTGATAGATGATACTTGAGAAGAGGCAAGTTGTTTAGTGAGGGAAGCTAATTCTTTGTTGGATCACCTTGTTTTGTTGGGCCAGGTTCTCATTGTGGGCCAATATTGTATTATAAGAGTCTAACTGAAGAACTCCCCTCTTTGGTTGTGGAGTAACAGTTTCATTCTCAAAAGACCCCATATCTTCAAACAACTCCAATGCTTCTTCGGGAGTTTTATTTTTTAGCGTACCACCTGCTGCAGCATTAATCATCATCCTAGAGGACGGAAGCATCCCTTTGAAGAATATCCTCACCTGATCATAGTCTTGCAGCTCATGTTGTGGGCACTTCCTAAGCAACTCCTTGAATCTTTCCCACGCTTCACAATATGATTCCCCATTGCCTTGAGTAAAGCAATTGATGTCTGAAAGCAGCTTTGTATACTTAGAAGAAGGGAAAAATTTCTCAAGAAACTTTGTGGTAATAATGTCCCAAGTGGAGAGACTTCCATTAGGACAAGAACGAAGCCAAGCTCCTGCTTTCCCCGTCAAAGAGAAAGGAAACAGTCTCACACGAATAGCATCTCCCGAAACTCCATTCATCTTGATGGTATCACAAATTCGCAGAAAAGTCTCGATATGCTGATTAGGATCCTCTAAATCACTCCCACTAAAAGAGCTTTGTTGAACCAAGCTTATGAGAGATGGCTTGATTTCAAAATTATTTGCATTCACAACAGGATTGACAATGCTAGTTGCAACCCTAGCAGGATTAAGCGTCATGTAATCGCCCATGGTCCTTTTTGGAGGAGGAGGAGGAGGATCTGTAATATTTTCTGCCATTATAACCGGTTTAGTCTCAGTACTAGAGCTAACAACCTTTCCTTTTCTCTGTTTAACAAGTTTCCGGTTTCTCTTTCTTTGTCTTTTCAATTTCGGATCAAACTGCAGCGAATTTCTGTCAGTGGTACCTCGCATAAACAGAGTATGATAACAAAAGAAAAAGAAAAATCCAATCTAGAGTTTCAATAACTACTCTTAGTGTTGAAATAAAACTAGTCCCCGGCAACGGCGCCAAAAACTTGATAGGGAAAAACTTTAAAGGCTTATAAACTCCGCAAGTATACGGGCCGTATCAAGTAATAAAGTAGTGAGAAAAGATCGTCCCACGAGGACTAGTATTCCAGCCACTAATTTGTTATCTTAGCTTTAGTTGGACAAATGAGTAAAAGAGGGTGAGTTGTAACCTAACAGAATTTTTAAGGAGTTTAATAGAAAACACGCATTCAAGATGAAGAATCTCAAAGACGATAGTTTAGAAAAGTTGATCAGTGGAGAAAAACGCAGCTAGGGCATAGAAATCCCCCTATGTTCCTTTGAGTATTTGAATTAAATCCCTAATTGACTATTATTTCCCATGATTGACGATCAATTCTCTAAAATTAGACTAAGTCCCAATGTCTTGATGCTACCTTAGTCCGTTATCTTTGAAAACAACCTAATGTCTTAGTATTGTTTGGAAAGATCAATTATTTAAACCAGAATTATAAGATCGCATAAACTCGTAAGCCTATGTCTAGGTCATGCAACTCTATGACGAATTAACGGTTCCAGATTAAATGCACCAACATCTCTATTGTCATACACCAACCTATGAACAATCTAAAAGGTGATCATTCTTTAAGAAAGCTTTAAGCAAAGATAATTCATTCAATCATGGAAAATAACGTTCAATCAAGAATTCAAACAAATACTTAAATTCGCATAGGGTTCATCCTCGCCCTAACTACTAAAGAAAATTAGCCGAGCATGGCTAGGTTAACAAAATAGAAGAAAAGAGATGAAAATTGGAATTGTTCTTGCATCCTCTTTCTTCCTTCAGCCGTCTCCTCCTTTTCTTCCTTTATCCTTTCTCTCTAAACCTTTGGTAAATACCGAAGTTTAGAGAGCATAAGGATGTTATTTTCTCTCGTGTGTACTTTGGTTGCTTCTGCGTCTTGTCTCTCTCTGTGTTCTCTAGTGTGTATCTCCCTTGCTCTTTATATAGAAATTCCCTTAGGCTGACTTGGTCGTGATCTGATCCTATCTTAAATACAAGATATGCAATATCCTTTTGAGATCTCCAATCATCTCCAAATCTTTTGCAATCCACTCTCTCATATCACACAATTTATTCAAATTGATTTCCTTTTTCTGCTCCTTTCTCAATCAGCTAATAACTCCTGCAAGATATATAAATAGTAATAAATTTAATCCAATATATCTCAGAATTGATACTCATTTAATTATAAAATCTGCACTTATCAATCGTCCTTCCATATTTAGAATATCCATATTTACCTACCAAAATGGACACCTATGAGCGGAAAAACTTACTTACTTCAATTTCTAATAATTTTGCATCAATTTCTTAATAATATTAACATCAAACTCATATGATGTCTTTAGTCAATAAACTTATCACAACAACTCTAATTTTGTGTGGATGATTTCTCAAAGACGCTCAAAATATTTTTCAAATCTATTAAAATTGGAGAGTCATCGCGATGTTTTTCAACATGGCGAAATTAGAAAGGGGAAACATGGATGGATGAGTATTTTTTATTTTTTGGTCAAAGATGGATGAGTATTAAGGTTGGATAGAGTATATATATAATTTCTATGTAAAAGCGTATGGGACTTGTATGAAGAGTCTGCTGCGTTGTAAGTCAAGAGGAATCTGATTTTTTTTTAAAAAAAATAGAGAGGGGGAACTACAGGAGGAAATTATTTTTTTCCTGCATTAAAAATCAGAAACATGAATTTGAACTAAAACATATATACTACTTTTAGTCATTGATTTAAGAGTAAGTTGACTAATTTGTATAGATTAAGAAAATTAGTTATAGTAGTTGCTTGTAAAAAATATAGGTTACTTTTCCTAAAATATCATATTTCATTATTATTTTCTATTGATAGAAACTCGTGTGCAATTATTAAAGATAATTTGATAAAAAAATATAAATTTAGATAATAAAGTAGATTGTGGTTTTAGAATCAAATTCAACATTCAACTAGCTTTTAGGCCTTATATTAAAGATTGAATGTAGTATTAAACATATAATCACCCTGTAAGGCGTATGACCTCCAAATGCATCATGGATAACACTTTAGTTGGTGTTTGTCCATTTTATACTGCTGGTAACTTGCAAATTTGAAGGGTAGATAAGAGGCACCCAAACAGAGACAACCCAAATAAATTAAATTGTGAGGAAGGGCAGTTTTTCATAAAGAAAGTTAGAAAAGAATACAAAATTGAAACTGTCTTTAGGATTAAGCCTCTACAACAAGACACTTTAATCCTTTATGTGTCATGTTGGAGTTCCTCTGGAACTCGTAATTCTCAGCTTGTCTAGCATCTGAGGCTAAATGTTGCCTGAACATGGCGATGAAAGCTTCCACTCTCTCATTCAGTTCCTCCTTTGACAGCGGTGGTGCCTCATCCTCCGCCGCCTCTACCACCGCCACCACCTCCTCTTCCTCCTTATTCTCACCTCTCTCAACATTCTGAAAATCACGTGTCCAACACTGCTCTCTGTAGCAATCTTTCGTATCTTCAATAATCTCTTCACAAAACTCGGATGCCTTATTCTTCTTCTTTGTCTTCCCATTCTTCACTTCTTCAGCATTAACACCTTCATTTGCTGAACTTCGAGGGTGCAGAGACATGAATAGAATGGCCAAGAGGATGAGATTGAGGACAAGGAACACCCAGGCACGCCATTGCTCAACCAGAAAGCGTTTTAGACACAGCATTAGAAGAACTGTACCTGCTGTGAACACAATTGTATGTATTGTATCCTCCTCATGACCAGTCTCCTTGTCCTCTCTCTCACATTCCCTGTTCTTCACCTCCATATTTAGTCTTCCTTCCATGTATGTGTGAGAGAGAAAGATAAAGAATCACTTATGGGTTTAGTTTGCCTGTGGAGCTGAGCTAGACTTGAGCACATATATATCACTGGGATAAAGGGACAGTGAATCCTGTGGATGAATGATTTGTTTTTGTTGGTTGTGTGAGGGATAAAGTGGTGATGATTGATGAGAGGAATTCACAGGAATGAGGTTAGTGGTGTAAGCTGCTGAGGAGACAAGTGAACATAATACATACAAGGCCTGCCTCTCTGCCACAACTGCTAAATATTCCATGTCACCATCATTGCCAGCTCTTCTGCTTAGGATTTTCTTTTGTAAGCTTGTGTCTGTTTCGATAGAGCTTGGCGTGCAAACCAATAACCCATTACACTAGCCCCAAAGGAGTGATGGGTGCATTTGGGGTAATTACAGTTCCCCTTTCAAAGTTACAGTGATCATTCCACCTCCAAACTCTATTTTTATTTTGCGTAAAGGTCCAATTTCATTCCAATAGTTTTTTTAAGAGCAGTTTTATCTTGAAAGTGACCAAAATGTAGCAATTTGGTCTCTTACTTCTAAAAATGTCAACATCAATTTTTTACCTAGCCGTAACTCGTAGGGTAAAATTGCACCTAACCCTTTTTATTTTCTTTGGATCTTTCAAAAGAGTGAAGCAAATAGGCACAATGAATAGTGAAGTAGTAGTAGTTAGCAGCAGCAGTGGTATGGTATGGCAAGAAAACCAGATAGAAAAGTGGGGGAATCGGAATCTCTCAAGAGTGAAAGAAAAGGAAGGTTTTTAATTTGTGTTTGTTGGTTCAGAAAGCGTCGCAGAGGTGGTGGAAGCAAGGATTGTAACGTGACGAGCTGAGAGCACGCCTGATCCTCACAAACCATAACAGAAAGACCCCACCATGTCCTTTCATAAAGCCATGTTTCCTTCTTGCTTTTTGCTTTGCTAGTTTCCTCAAAAGCATTCACTCTTGCTACTTCCTATAGATTCTTTCTCGATACAAAGGTTGGTGTTTTTGTTTTTCAACCATCTTCGATATGATCTTTTATTTGAGAGGATCGATAACCTTCTTTATTGAATTTGGCTTTGATTTTTCTTAAAAAAATAATTACATGTTTGAGGTTGAAAGTGAGATTGGAGTCAAGACTAGATTGGACCTGTCAAGTAGCATAACTTAAATCCAACTTGCATTTCCAGCATGTCACCTTAGGAATTTAATAACTTATTTATAAGATTAAAAAAATTAATTAAATTAGTTATTTGTAAAAAAAAAAAATAGTAGCGCGTGTTAAGAGTATGTTCAGATTAGCTTTTAGAGAATAACTTCTCAAAAAAAAAAACAAAAGTGATTTTAGAGATTAGATTAGGTGAAAAAAGTGATTTTGATGAAATAATGGTGTTTGGATAATTGTTAAAAGAATCACTTTTTTCATGTTAAAAAAAAGATATTAGCTTTTGTTTTAATTGCACATAAAGGATATTCCATTTCAAATATTTTTAACATCAAATTTCATAATAAATACCAAAATTTAAATAAATTTTTCTACAAAATTAAAATTATGACATTAGTCAATTTTATAAGATGATAAAAATAGCAAAAACATATGTATTAATAAATTGTATAGAATAAAATTATTTTTAAATAGTAATTATCTAAAATAACATATTTTAGATTGAAATATGTAATTTATCCAATAGTTAAATATTTGAAGATTAAAAAATGAAACCTTAAAAAAATAAGTGAAGGAGGAAAGAGAAAAAAAAACAATATGAGAGTTGGGGAAATTATTACACCATAATTATGGCTTAACAACCTCTAAAGATTAGCCTCTTCAAAACCATGTTTTTAGATAAAAAAAAGTGTTTCTTCCTTTTTTTTCGAGTGTTTGAGTAACTTTTTTTTTTTCTAAACCATGGTTGACTCTAAAAGTGTTTTTTTATAGTTATCCAAACAAATACTTACTTTTCTTAAAATAAATCCAAAGGTGCTTACATTTAGTGTCGAACAGTGCCTAAACATAATTGTCTTCAATAAGAAAATACATGTGCCTAGAAAAAAAAATATTTAATAATTTGTAGTGGGAATTCCCCATTCATTGTAACTGCCATTTAATATATGCACAATTAATAGTTGGTGAAATCATTTGGAAGACAATTATCTCTTGTATTCAATATAAGCATATCTTTTTGGGGTGAAAAAATAATTCCTTCAAGCTATGGTCGTATCCCTGGGGAGATGAATGTTGTTAGGATGTTGAATTTATAATGGTTCTGTGTTGTTTATTTGTTTAATGTATTCTAAACTTGAATCCTCTCTCTCTCTCTCTCTCTCTCTTCTTGTTGGGGGACCAAACAGGTATATATTTCTTTTAATTAGTGCCCCGAATCCTAGCTCGTCTTAACCTTTGACCCTAAATCATTCCACCCATACAAATTAAGGCATTAAGCTTTGTCCCACGGCCACTTTCTGTTTGGGTGGGTGGATCAATGGACCTGTGAAAATGGCCGTGGGACAGGAGTTGGGTTTTCTTAAGATCATTTTTCTCATTTTCTTTTCAGAATCTCATCTATACCCTCAAATTTAAAAAATATATGGTTGAGATTTTATATTTTATTAAAATATTATTTTAAACATAAATTTAAATCTACACAATTCATAACTACAAAACAAACAAAATTTTAAAAAATAAAATTAGAAAATATTAAATCTAAATCATTATTCTTCTTTTGATCTGAGGGTAGAGATTGAATTCTAAGAAGAAATGGAGAAAAATGATTATGACAGCCCAACAAGGCATCAATCATATAAACGTTCCCCCTTTGCATCCCACTCACCTTTCTTGAGTTGAACGGAATTACCATCAACATGCCAACGAGTGAGCACCCAACATCATCATGAAATAAATCACTCTCAAGGCAACCTCAAGGCATTACCAGTTTGCCACCATGCACTGTCTTAGCTGTGTTCCTCAACCCAAAAACAGTCCAGCTTCCTGAATTACCCTCCTTTCTAGTACGCTTTTTGTAATAAAAAATAATAATTAATGGAATCAAGAAAGATTATCAGACTACTGGCCGTGCCCTTGTTTAACACCCATGAGAAGCATACTGGCGTTCTCATGATTTTCGACGTCATCCAGATTCAACCATCAGCGCAGCCATATGCTTGAGAAAAATGCCAAGTCCATAAATTATTTCAAACGGTCATCAGTAACTTGTGGTATACACTCAGAATTCATAAGTTACAGATAAGAAAGTTGGTTATAAAACAAATTGCCTGCACAAGGGCAATGGGATTGATATTTGGTTTTGACCAATCTCGAAATAAACATTACTTGCAGAAAGACATTTATATCTGTGGTAAATGAGTTGGAAGATCTGCCGGAACATCTGCACTAGCCTGCCACGTGAAGAAACCATTTTAGTATAGGTGTCATGGAAATTAAATCTTAAGGATGCCTGCAACCATAAGCATTAATTATATGAACAAGTCAATCCCGCTCTTCTACAATGAAATAGAGCTTTAATTCATTCTCTTGTGATTTCTGTTGCTGCCCTCAACAAAAGGAAAATGCCTCATAACAGGTTTATTATTTGTTCTATAAATATTTCTGCAGTGTTATTTTATTTCAAGAGACCAGGGTTTGCGGGTTTGGCGTCAAATTATATTTGAAGTGCTCACAGTAATTTTCCATACATCACTTAACTAGCCTGGGACTTCCTATGAAGAAAACTTTTCTATTCCTGAATCTTGTTGGAGCAGAATTAGGGCCTGTTATACCTTAAGATATCGTGTTAACATTCTTGTAGTACTGAAATTGAATCCCTCAACGGGTTCTCCTTTTGTTCGAGATGCATTAAGTTGCTTTCTGACTTGAGTGGCCAATGACTGCATAAACATTCAAATTAAAAACGTTTAGAGAAGAAACACATCCAAGCGGAAGGAGACATGACAGTTACATTGTATTTCACTACAAGGGTACGAGTACGAGCATGATAGCTAGGGTCACTCGTAGTCATAAATTCGTGATCCCAATAATTTTGGATGATTATCAAAAGCAGTTAATTATTTAAATATTTAGCCAGAGAAATGAAAATATATCAGTTATTTATACATACCTTTCCCAGCTCCACTCCCCACTGGTCAAAAGAATTGACGCCCCAAATGAAACCTTCTACAGCAACTCTGTGTTCATATATTGCCAATAACTGGAAACATAGAAGAGAGCTGATATTAAATCCAAATACACAAATTGTATACTATGGAACTCATTGCAAGAAGGCATGCACTATACTGTTATTAATATCTATTCTATGCATCATAATCAAAGACAAGGCTTTAAAGAGCTCAATAAACGGTTTAAGAAACATGTCTAAATTGCTCAGGCATTTTGGACCCTCATCTGAAAGGAACAATCATACTACATCAGAATAATCAAAATTTTCTTCTTGATGAAATTATTCACATGATTGGGGACGTGGAGAAACAATATTAATGCCGTGGAGAAAATCAATTCATCACTTTAATCCATCTGTCAAATGGAAACGTCTTGCATGTGGTTCTTAAAAAATTGATATTCTAGTAATATAAAGGCGACAACTTGAGGGATGGAAATCATAAATAAGCATGATGCTGAGTGGGAGACAGGATCCTAAATGGAATTTCATTGCATGTCATGTCAGCCAATGTAGGACTCGTGTTCAAAGAGGCATCTCCGCTTATGCCATGAAAACACTAAATGAGACGGTGGATACCACAAGGAAAATCAGTAAAGAGTCCAACATTTTGTATTTTTCACCTAAAAGTGTTTCCGTAGTACTTAAGTAACAATATTGGACTCTTTAGATTTACCAAAGCAGAACGGATGTTTTCAATGGTCATGGAAGACTCCAAGCCAAACATGAGGAAGGACATGTGTAGTTAAGGGAGCTGTGGACAAGAATGGCCTAGCAACTTTACACGACAAGTGCCCATGTGTCTAAAGCATTGCTAATATGGCACATTAGTAGATAATACAATACATGATTTGCCCTACCTTTTTTAAATCTAACGGCATTAGACAGATCAGACTTTAGCTTTTGGCAGGGAGGACATAGACCATTCTTAAGGGCCTTCTGTTAATTCTAAATAATTTCCCTTTCTTTATATTAGTGGCAATCTTATCAGATAACTATCTTCAAGACTTATTAGCCATCAGCACAAGAAAAGATATGAGTTGACAGTTCTAATGATTGCAATAAATGCTTCATGGTTCACTCCAAAAACTAATAAGAATTTGTCCAGTTGAGAAGTAAGTTCTACAGCAATGCCAACTTAGAATATTGCAGAAAATTAGATACTTTTCAGAAATCAATGTGAAGTGTTACATTACCACCCACTTTCTTCCTGAACATGCTTAATAAAGGATATACTCAAATAAATTAAATATTCACAAGAAGCCGGAGGATCTCAAACCTGTCCAACATTATAAGCGTTCAGTGAAGGAAGCAAAAGACTGAGAGAAGGGCGATTGCCAGAGAATGTCTGCCACAGAAAATAGTCAAAGGTAAGGACTACTAACTCAGCTGTAACGCAAAAAGTAGCACAAAAACATGGGAAATCACCTTGTGAGGAATAAGATGTGGAGCGACATTCTCTTTTTGCAATTCCTCTGGGGTCTACAAAACATTAATGGTTAATTACGTACCTTTAGATAATCAAATAATACAAGCATACTTTTAATAAGATATTCTCCATCAATCATGCTGTCTCACTGACTTTGAAAAGGATGCTTTACACAAATACTATCATGAAAATATTAAAATGGCTTATCACAAAAACAAAAACAAAATAAATAAATAAATGGCAGGATCCTTAGTAATAAGTAAGATAAGGTCAATCTGATCGTTTATTTGGAATTTAACCATTAGAAGTAGTCACAAACTTCATCACTAGTTCCAATTTCCTCTTTCTTCCCTTGTTTGTTACTTTTTATGACATTTGAAAGCTTTGTAGCTTACATAAGAAACGGGAGAAGAAGTGTACCTTCCCATTTGCGAGGGCATCTGGTTGTGCAAAGAAGTTGGACATTAGCTCATCATGGTTGCACACTACCTCACCTTTACAACAAGAAAGCAGACAAAAAATCATTTTTGTTGGTCAAAAACCAAAATATCAGTTCAGAAACATTAAACAAGCTACCATCCATGATAAATTTGATCATGGAAATAGATGTCTTCAGGCCAAAAAAAAGAGAAAGAGAGAGAGAGAGAGAGAGAAGAAACAGAGGTCTCACCTTTCAGGTAAACTGGTTGCTGACTTTTCACAACCCCAATAAAATCACAAGGTATGATGCGCCCCTACAAGCATGTAGGTGATGTGTCATTCAACAATCAACCGGGGGGAAGTTCATAAAAACTGAGAACTGAATGTAGCTTCAGCATAAATTAATGAATAAAGCAGATTGAAAGCATATGGACTATGGAGTACATGTCACAGAATGATCATCATCATCTGCCAGAAGGTGCTATATTCGGTATTCTTAAGAGGAAATCATTAAATCTAACACTCTGTTCAATGAAAAGGAGACCCAGTAAAAGCACCTAAAAAAATGAGAAAAAAACTCCAAAATTGCTAAAACCTAAATATCCCTAGTTAGAGGTGTGGTAATTTACTACAATCGACCTCCCAAAAAAGGGGGGAAATCATAGCATTCAATAACAGAGTGCATCTGAATATAAATCCAAGTAGGCCCTTGTAAGAACAATTGGAGCAAATTAATGAATGTTCGAGATCTGGAACTAGTTAAAACAAAGTCTTGAAAGCAATGAGAACAAACACATATCACTTAGGAATTATTGCAAATGTGCTTATAGAGTGGAACTTTCATAGAAAAAAATTGGCAACAAAAGGTGTTGAAAAACCTGTGAAATGCTTGCAAATGTGCAAGAGAGTTAAAGAAGGGATGGATATATATAGACGCGCACAAGCGCACACCATATTAGTATGGTTGATCATAGTGTTTTCTAAGCAAATCATTATCTTCATTAATCTTATAATAAGAATATAGGAAGCTGTTATCATAAACAAGCTTTATCTCTTCAGTCTTCACCATATCTTGATCAAGAGTTTCAGTTAAGATAAAAGGATACAAACATACGCAATAAAAACAATCTAATCACTGCTTGACAGTGAAGGGAAGTATAAGAACACTATGATGTGATTTTTGAATGAATTCATGTCCTCATCACCCATGCAATCCGTTTAGTACTAAGAATCAAAATTAAAAGAGAGAACAAACTAAGGTCCAAACGCTGACTAGAAGTCTACCGCACATAAATCTGGGCATAATTACATAATGTTATCAAGAATCAATATTGTCTTGAATAGCTCATACTAAGTTCTTTTTTCTATTAAATCCCTCAGACAAGTAATAGTACCACTTCATAACAGTCCACCAAAGTTTACCACAAATCTTTCCAGTTTAGATAGGGATGAGTGTAGATGACCTGGTGTATAAGCTGATAAAAGCTGTGTTGCCCATTAGTTCCTGGTTCACCAAAATCAATTTCACCAGCTTCAAATGGTAAAGGAACACCGTCAATTGATACACCCTTTCCATTACTTTCCATGCTAACCTATATAAAGCATGGGGGAATCTATAAGTACAGAAAGAAACAGTTTTTAAAAAAAAAATTGTCTGAGGCCTTGAGGACAAGGTTGTGACCAACATGCCTGTTGAATGTGTGGAGCAAGCTTCTCTAGAGCTTGAGAGTAAGGTAAGATAGCCTGAAAGACGAGAAGTCTCAAATTAATAACATTGGTTAGAATAATGAAATCTAACGAGCTAAACTACTCACTCTGGCAGGATATCCAAGAAATGAAACATTCCATATGCTAGACAATCCCAGAAGCACCTGAACGGTAGAAAAAGAACATGTTACATGAACTTGACAGAGCCACATCTCTAACAACCAAGATATGTGCAGGCAGGTAAGAAAGTTGCAGCGAGTTAAATCCCAATCCACCCCAACACTCTACTCATGATCACCTCTGATCATATATATACAAGAGATGAATGTAATATATTTAATTGAAGAATTAAATGGATTTAATGGAGAGCTTTATTTATTTGAAAAATAACTTATTTATAAAAACATACAATCTGGAACTGCATCATTGATTGTAAACTTAAAATTTTTATGTTTCATAGTCTAAAGCAATGTTATTCAAATGAAATGAAAATACACCAACAGGGTGAAAAAATAAAACATATACAATCAATGACAGATGAACAGAAAAGGTGAGATGTCAGAAATGGTAAATAAATGACCAGCACAGGTGACTGATGATGGAAAGAAATCATTGGAGATTCTGCTGCACTGTAATTACCAGCAACAGTAAATTTTTCCAGGGGCTTACTCAATGCTTATCACATGAGCTAAAGAAACATTGGCAAATTGATGCATGAACGTGCAGGAGATCCGAGTGCAAATAAAACACAAAAACACAGATTAATATTGTGGTACTCACAGGTATATTTCTTTCAAAAGGTTCCGAACGTGTATGTTGATCAATGCTGGAAGCTCCCTTTAAAAACCTTTAGGAAAGAAATACATCATATACAAATCACATATACAAATAAAAATCTTTCCTCTCACTCTCTCTTAAAAGTTAAAAAACACTGAAGATAGAAATAGAAGGAAGACTCTTTACTTTCTCGTAAATGATTAAACTAACAAAAATAGCTTTTTATACAAGGGAGAAATATTACTGGCCATCCACACTATATAACTATTATCACTCATAACGACATGAAGTTTTCCGTGTAATTTCTTGTCTTCTATAACCACTAACAACAAGATGCAGGAAACTATCTAAATACACAAGAACAGGGACATTGTGCAGCTTTTCTTGTCCTAAAAGAGCATATGTATAAGAAGATCCCTTTTCTATGCGATCCATGTCTTATATGAAGTTGCTTCTTTCTCCTTCTATTTATGTTTGTTTACAGAATAAAGTCTGTTTAATTCATTATGCTTCCTATGGTGCACTAGACAATAAGCACTGAGAGTTAAATTAAATTAAGCTAAAACTAAGACAATTTTCCTTCAAAATAAGTTAATCATACCAACACTTCAAAAAAAGGAAAGAAAAAACTTACTTTTCAATTACTGAGAAACCATATTGTAGAGATAATGGCAACACTCCAACAGCACTGCAAACTGCAAGCAGCATTTCAGATAGCAATAAGATTAAAAAATGCACAGCACTTCAAAATATGACTCTTAAAGAAATGAAACATGCCCAAAAAAGAATTTACCACTATAACGGCCACCAACCCAGTCCCAAAATGCAAAAGCATTATTGGGGTCAATGCCAAACTTCTCCACAAGCTGCATCAGAAATTAAAGATCAGAGAGATATTGAAGGTTTAAAAATAGTTAATGAGCTTACATATGCAAAATAATACAAGTGAAGGAATAACAAAGCTTAGCCAGCTTATACACAAGACACAAAAAATGGCAGTACCGTGAGATTTGTACTGACTGCCACCATATGCTTTGCTACAGCAGAGGGCCTGAAAGGAAATGGAATTATGCCAGTCTTCAAACCAATATCAAGTTACCCTAGTAGTATTGACGGAAGGAAACTGCAGAACTCAAAAAAAGCCTTTACTCCAATCTTGATGAACTAGTAGTCTTAATACTTCACTTACCCTAGGGAAGATGAAATCCATTCCCTGAGCGTTCGTGCATTCAACATGGTTTCAGCAGTTGTAAAAGTCTTTGAAACAACCACAACTACAACAAAGAGAAGAGAGAATGTTCCATCAATATGTCATGCAAGACACAAACTAAGAATCATGCTGAACAAATACAAATGGTGAAAAAGAGATATTCATTTATTTACCTAGGGTAGTTTCAGGATTCAATCCTGTAATATTCCTGGCAACATCAATTGGATCAACATTTGCAAGACTGCATGTTGAAATGAAAAAAGGATTAGATTAACCTTGCGAAATAGTTCACCTTTCCTAAGTATGTAGCTTCAGTAAGATAAAATTATAACTTCACTATTACACACACACAAAATATGCACCCTTAATAGATGCACATATTTGTAGCAAATATTCAAGGCACATCTCTAATCAGAGCCATCCAATATCATTGTCCCCTTGAACAGTGACCACATAATAACTCTCACACAAACCATTAGATGACCAACTTTACAGTCATTTACAGGCATATTTTCATGCATTGATTAACGATTTTCACAAAATAATCTGCACTTAGTAATTATGAAATAATATCTGAATGAAACTTCTAAAAACGCCCCTTCTTCAAATCAAGGTTAGCTGCCTTGTGATCAAAGTATGAGACAGAAGAGTCATGGGGAGAAAATCCTTAAAAGCTTGAACAGACAGACTCAAATTTAAAGCCACTCAGGTTGTTTATATGATATTAAAAAACAAACTTTGGAAACCACACTAAAAAAATAACTTACAATCGCAGCTGACGACCTCTTGCAGATTCAATAGCCTCAGGATCTGTAAGGTGCCACAAATATATATTCAACACTTCTTGTTGTAAGATGAGGTCAATGACATGCATATATGCTCAAAGAAGCATAAACTTAAGGATGACCCAAGAGAACAGTAGGGCCGCAATGAAGAGAGCGGAACGCATCACCAACCAGTTTGAAGAGCAGTGTGCACAAACAATGGACCTAAGAAGCTGCCCCCAATACCAATTGCAACAACATCCTTCAAAGCCTTTCCTGTAGCTCCAACCTACATAAAATAAAAGTGGTCAATACTCTCAAGTTCCAGAATTGTTAGTATGGGAAAATGTAGTGGTTGATTACCCAAGATCCACTGCGGACCCTCTCAGAGAACTCCTGGATCTTATCCAGAACTTTCCAGACCTCTGGGACAACATTCTTTCCATCACTCTGTATAACAGCATCTCTTGGAGCACGAAGGGCTACATGAAGCACTGATCTATTCTCTGTGCTGTTTATCTGAATGTCCAATAAAGACGCACGAGAATTAATAAGTCAGGCCATTTAGCACTGCAGTGTTACATTCTATGGAAGATTAGCAGTAGGATTTTCAGGCATGTTTTAAAATCTAGTCAAAACCTTTCATTAGAGAAATGAAAAAGGAAAAGAATAGTGTCAATATGTATAAATGTATAATAGGTATACTTGAGACTAGTTATATCTGTACATAGCCACTTACATGCTCTCCATTGTACATGCTGTTAATCTTTTGTTTCAGAGATGCAGCCTGTAAAACAGCACAATCAACAATAATCAGATGGCAGTATATCAGTATAGTATTTGACTTATGTTTTAAGTGAAGGGACCAACCAAGCGCCAAAAAACACGTTAATCTCTTGAGATACCAAGTTGCAAAGAACTGACCTCAGCCAATTTAAAGAGTTTATTCACTGTTTCAAGGGTAGCTTGTTGCCTTGAGTAATCCAACAGAATTCCATCAAACTCACTACAGAGGAAAAGCACGCCAAAATCAGGAAGATATTAATCACATTGCATGTGTGTTGGTGTCGCTTAATATTCTAAGTACAAAAGAAATTATGATCTTTTTATCCTAATCCCCCAACATTAATAAATCCTCGAAACTGCAGGCTCTTTATTTCATTGTTATGAGTCCTAAAACGTATAATAGCAATATAGTGGGTATATATAGCATCTTACACTGCCATTGATTCACATCTTTTGACATCACCCAATAGATCACGTAAATGGGTCTTTTTGATCTCATCAACGTGGGCCTACAAAAATTGAGAAGTTGTTAATAGAATTTTTCACAGCAATTCAACATAATGCATGTGAAAGAAGTATTCTCCCAACCTTCAGCTCCTTCCAAGGTTGAGTGTCACTTATGAGAGTGGAGGAAGCCATTTGAAATTATGATCAAATAGCCTGCAGCAAGAACTGCACCAACTTAATATGATGTTTACACTGTCTCAGAAAATTTTATATGCGCCTCTACAATTTACCAACATTCTTCTCATGTGAAGACAAAAATAATATACTACAAAAAAGATCGATTAACATTATGCAAAAATCAATACTTCAGAAAACGTCAATGCAGATAATAGTTATATGCTTACTTGTATTCTATTCTATAGCAGTGAAGACTATCAAACATTGCAACGATTTTCTACAGAAGGAGGAGTACATTGCCCCACAACAGCAAAACAAGAGCAAACCCAACCTATCCTCAGTTCACAGATAATCTAATAGGCCCTCAATTGTTCCAAAAAAACATTGGTTATTTAAACACCATGCACATTTAACGAACTCAATCCCCAAAACTCATAGTGCAGCAAGAAGCGTGATAGATGAGATTTTCTTATATTTCTTAGTCGCTCCAAATGCACGACTTCCCAACACAATCTATCAATACCTACTGAAACTGACAGAACATAAATCAGATCCAAAACCATGTTCCTTGGCGCAATTAATCAAGCACCATTTGTGCAATGAACATCCGATTACGTAATAGAAAAAATTAGATGCATAGAATCTAAAACGGATTTGTATAACTATACAGAATATCAGGAGATCACCGAGTCATCGTGTAAACAAAGCTTTTCACCATAATAAACCCAATACTAACAGACATGATGAACCACACAAACTGAAATGTAAGCTAGTTCCAATAGCTACACGGACCAAATCTTGGTCAGATGCTCCGGGAGTATTAACAGCCAAATAACGAAGTGGCTGGATGATAAGAGAACAAAGGCCAAAGACTTAAGTTCCAAATATGTTAGAACACGCCTCGCATCACTTAACTCCCTAACACTGATCTATGAATTTATATTGAGCCCAGCGTTCAATTCACTTTAAACCTATTCTTCATTGCACGAACTCCAATATCAGTATCCTTAAATCACTCAGTGATAACAATCGCTAAATTTAGCTATTATCAATTTATAATTCAAACACTTAATCTGATCCGCAAGCCATTTCCAACTCCTGTGGCATCAACAAATAATGAATGAAGGCAAGCAAAAAGATGAAGAAAAACAACGTTGGAGAATATGCGGAAACCTCAATTTCAATAAGCTGAGCGCAAATAAGAATCCAACCGACTGTTTTTATCTGATTATTCTTAAGCTAGCGTGTATATAGTGAAACCGAGATTCAGAAACAAAATACACATTGTGTGAAACAACGATTGGTTTATATAGAATGAGTAATCGGTTTGATACCAGGAAAGAAAGGCGAATATGCTGAGAGAGAAGACGGCCAAAAGGAATATAAGATGATGAAGAAGGAGATGATTGTTGATGAAGAGAGATGGTCTGACTTTACCAATAGTATAAAGAAAATGACGATGGCGTCAGGTTCTGTGGGCGGGAGCAGCTGGAAACGAACGATTAGAGTCGCCTGTGGCTGTGGTGGCCGTGGCACATAGGCCGTAGCCACTGATTATATTTTGGGGCTCACTGGGTGGCACAACAGGGTCGGTCTCGATGCCAGGTGGCAGATCCTCATATTTATGTTTTCTATGCTTATTGTAATAACTAATAACTGAACGTATTTACGTACCTGTAGGCCAAAAAAAAAAAACAGAGAACACAGTTGCGTACCTAAGTCGTTTTTAAGGATGTTTATCTTATCATATTTTAAGTAATTTTCAATTTCAATGGAATAAAAAAAAATCTTAAATCTCAATGACAATAATTATGTCTAAAAATATAATAAATTTCCAATTTTTCTCTTATTTATATGTACTCTATATTTTAAAAATAAAGTCAACAAAGTAATGAGTAAATAACAAAATTATGGTACAAACATATAAACAAATTAATGATGTAGAAAAAAATCTTCCTTATAAATAGCACCACAGTAGTAGATATTATAAACTAAACATTGACAAAAAAAATCATATTATCAATATATATAGCATCATTTTTATATATTTTATAAAATATTATATTGATGAATAATTATAATTGATAAATTTACATCAATTTCTTTTTTGTATACTCAAAAAAGGTTTGATGTTTTATACTAGATCATTCATACGGTGGCACGAAGCCCCAGGGGAAAAACATCAATTTCTTGTTCTTATCAGCAAAGTAAGAGTAGAACAATTTCAAAGTGGACAAGATATCTGAAATTGGCTCTGAAGGGCCTCGTGCCGACCCTGCAGGCCCTTTTCACTGTAACTTTTTTTTTCTTTTTTTTTTTAATTTATTAATTTATATATATATTGTATTTGTTATAGAGTTATTTATCCATTTGACTACAAATACATAATGACTATACTTTAATTTTATGATTTGGTTTATTATTTGTTGCAAATAAAGATTATGGATGTGTTCATGATGCGGGAGAAGAAATTCATGATATTCTAACTCATGAGCCAGAGGCTACTACTCAAAGTGAAGAACAATCAAATGTTGTTAAAATTAATGATAATGGCAAAGATGACGACAATAATAGTCATCGTACTAATGTCGCTTAGTGGTATGCTTAATTCTTATGTTTTATATGAGTTATTTATGAATATAGTTTGCTTTTGATTATGAATTAATAACTATACTTATTTGTTGGATGATTCGTATTGTAATTTACTAATTATATTTCTTTAAAAAAAACGAAGGAAAAATAGTTAAAATCTGGAATAGTAATTTTCGAGCCCTGGAGGGCCGGCCCTGACCCTGGTGCTCTCGGGCTGGGCTTTGAAAAACAGATGTTTTTCTTACCTCAGGCCCTGAAGAGACGGTCCTATTAGGCCCTAGCCCTTCACGGGCCCGCCCTGAAGGGTCGGGCCGGCCCTGATTCCCAGCTCTAATGATTCATCAAGTGCCCAATGTATAAAAAAAAGGGAAAATGTGATTTAAGTCTCAAGTAAAGAAAATAATATATTCACAATCTCATAACTTATTGATAATAGCTTTTCACTTGTTAATTTGGATTTTTTTATACCCAGGCAAGGTATTATTTTTCATATTTAGAACTTAAATGATATTCTCTCAAAAAAAGATTGCACATGATCGAAGGGTTCTACATATGATTGAAGACTTAATGCACTCTTTGGAAGAAAACTCGCAAGCATTGATTGTCACAAATGTTTATAAAAGAAACTTGCACATGGCTGAAGAGTCATAGTATGATTTTCCTGTTTAATATAAGATTAAAAAAGTTTGTTTGCGTAAATCGAGATAAAATTCATCTCACATATTTACCTCACATATCATAAATCAAGTCGAAAAAGCAGTTTCTACCGTCAATCCAAACAAACAAAATGAAATAACGATTGAAGTCTTCAAAAGTAATTTTTTAATTGTGATTTACAGTATACTCCCTCTGGTCTTTATTATAAGGCACCAATTAAAAAGTGTATTTGGTCTTTTTTATACGGCATTTGCTTGTTTCCAAAGAGCATTAAATATTCTTTTCCATGTATGCCCATAATTAATAAGAGTAGTGGGTAAGAATAATAATTAATATGATATTAGAGTTTAGTACAATTAGTAGAGATAATATTGGAAATTACTTACATTTTATGACAAATTTAATAACTTTAACTGTTTTTATTGGTCTGTGAGAATTGTTAATTTATACCTTATAATAAGGACCAAAGGGAGTACGAGATAAATATGTTATAGGAGATTTGTCTCGATTTTCATGAATAAACACTTTTAAGGTATCTAATAAAAGTGGTACTCCCTCTGGTCCTAATTATAGGATAGAGCTGGGAATCAGGGCCGGCCCGGCCCGACAGGGCCTGGCCCAACAGGGCCTGAAGTAAGGAAGACATCTGCTTTTCAAAGCCCGGCCCGATAGTACCAGGGCCTGAAAATTACTATTCCAAATTTTAACTATTTTTTCTTCGATTTTTTCAAAGAAATATAATTAGTAAATTGCAACCATTAAAGTTCTAATATATCAAATAAATGTTATCAACATTAATATCTAAACAATATAAATCATTCAACAAATAAACACATTTATTAATTCGTAATAAAAAACAAATAAACACAAAGAATATGTTTTTTCCTCTTTTTTTCAAAAAATATTAAACAAAGGAATTGCTTTATGTGTGCCCATGACAAAATGCCTTTCCCTCTCGTAATTTTGTGTGTCTGCAGATTCCTTCGGTTCAGACATGATTTTACCGACAAGTAAAAATAATTATACTTATTTTACACAAAATATATTTATAATTTATTACTTATATAATATTGTAATACCAAAGTATGTGTTTATTTAATATGAAAACATCACTTCTTTAAAATTTATAATAACTAATTATGTGTTTTAATAAAAAATAATAATAAATATAAAAAAAAGTTATAGTTTAAACTAAAAAAATCTAAATAATTACAAATAAACACATTCATTAAGTGGAAGTCTAGGTAATTAATTTTTTTTAAAAATGCTACGATTAAACGGGCTGCAGGGCGGCCCGCCTAAGGGTCGGAGGCCCTACAGGCGGGGCCCGCAGGCCAATTTCAAATTTCTAGCCTATTTTTCAAGCCCGAGCCCTACAGGGCCAGGGCTTAAACGTGCCGGCCTGATGGGCTTGGCCCGATTTCCCGGCTCTATTATAGGAGCTATTTAACCGATTTTGGGAGAATTAAGGAGAGGATTACCGTTTGGATAGGCTTTTTAAAAAAATGCTTTTTTTGTAGTGCTTTTTTAAAAAAAAAAAAAACTCCAAATTGGAGCTTTTAAAAAAAGCAGCATTTTGATTTTTTTTTTGTGACTTTTGCTTAAAAAAAAAATCATCTAAACACATAAATTAATTAAAAAAACATTTCTTTTGGCATAAAAAAAGTGCCTTTTTTATCAAAAAAGTCCATCCAAACGGGTCCTAAATTAATTAATTTTATTCATTTTCCTAAAATGTCCTTATATAAATTTAAAATGACACAAGTTGCCCTAATTATAAGTGTTTCTAATTTTCCTTACGTTAGACATCCATGACATATTAGTTTAATATGTATGTATATTAGTTACTTTTTATATAGCCATGTGTATACATATAGATCTAATTTCCTTTCCACACGTTTTCTAATTGAAATAATAGTCTTGCTATACAAACATATATGTGTGTGTATATATGTGTATACATATAGATCTATCTACATATATAGAGACACACACACCCATATATCTACACACACATATATAGACACACACACAGATAGATAGATATATATATATATATAGATACATAAACACGGATATACATATATGTACACACATATATATAAATGCTCCTAATAATAAGTATAAATAAGGGTATTATAGGAAAAAATTGATAAAAGTTAAAACTTGCTCTTATAATTAGGACCAAAATCAACTCTAAAATTTGCTCCTATAATTAGGACCGAAGAGAGTATTAAACAAGCACATAGGCCTTGAGTGATTTTTAATTTGTTTTATCATATTTTCTACCCAATTAAGCTTAATCCTAATTCTTAATTCATTCCAAACTTATGCCTAACCATTATCAGCCTTGGAAACCAAAATTAGGAAGTTACAGCAATCATTTGAGACTGTTATGGTATTCTTCATGGATTATAAAGCACTCGTGCTTATGAATCGATTGACGCTTGAATCTCTTTGAAAGTACCTGACACGATACCAGTGTTCATCCAACATGTCACTAATTTATGATTGGAAGATAGACATTACAATTCTAACCTAATATTCTTAGGAAAATCATTTTCAGGGCCCTTTTCATACTGACAATTCTAAAAAAGACCCTAAGATTCTGATAATCCCAAAAAAGACCCCAGAGCCTTTTCTGGGATTTTCAGAATATTGGGTGAGTTGTTAATGGGGCTGATATAGTTATTAACAGGTAGGTCTTTAACAACTAAATCAGCCACGTTAACAAAACTTTTGCTAACAACTAAATCAGTACATTTAACAACTATATCAGCCCCGTTAACAACTCACTCAATATTCTGAAAAGGGCATTTTTGGGATTGTCAGTGTTAAAAGGATCCTGAAAATGATTTTCCCAATATTCTTCTTACCGTACAAAATATAAAGTGTGCATAAAACACAATAAAGCTCTGTTTTTTTCAACCACAGGATTTCAGATTCATAGATGTTGACCAAGTACTCATACCTACCGGCTACCAAGAGTATTCCAACTCATGAGAAAGTTACAAGGGCGCGTATGAAACTGTCCAATCTCTTGACCAGGTCACCGAAGGCACCAAGCTTCCAGCAATTTCCTTCACATTCTTGGGAAATATCTCCCATAACTAAACCATTACTACCTTTTGTCTTTTGTATAAGAGCTAATTGAATACTTCCTTCTGTCCCTAATATAAGACTAAGTTGAATTTTTAGAGAAATTAAAGAAACCAGATAAATAAATTAATTATATTATATATTGTGTATTATTAGATTATATATCAGTTTATAAGTTAGACAAATTAGTTTGGAGAAAATCGATAAATATAAATACTTTAAAATAACTTATTTAGCTTCCATAATCTTTCCAAAAAATTCAACTAAGTCTTATATTAATGATCAATCATAGTATTAGATTTGGTCTTAATACAATACCTCAATCTGCTTTGTCCCCATATCTAGTTAAATATTTTTTAAACCATCTCTATTTATTACGTACTCCCTCTAGTTCAAAATATAAGAGCTAAATACTCACTTTACATTTATCAAGAAGTTAATTAAAAATAATAAATATGCAAGATATTTACTTTATTTTTCCAATATACCCTTGTTTATTAAAAGAATAATTAAGAGAGATAACAAATAGGAAAAGGTAAGAAAGAGAATGTAGGGGAGAAGAATGATAAGAGAGCGTGTGGATTTTTATTTTTTAAAAAAAATATTAAATACATAGACAAAAAATAAAGTGGGTCTTATAAAAAAATAACACCCCCATAAATTTAGTTCTTATATTCTAAAGAAGAGGGAGTACACGTAAAAGAAACTTGAATCAAACATAGTTTGAAGGTGATGTATTTATGATGGAGAAAAACAAAATTGGGACCCATATAATGAAATTTTGTTTTTGGATAGTGTTTCTCGGCCTGAATGGCTTGGATAGTTTATAAGTTTTTTCTCTCTCTTGGGTTGCGTGCCAGCAATTTTTTCTGCGTGAATGGAAGACACAGGTCAGCGCAAATCTCCACCGGACCGGCCAACAGACTCAGAGAGTGATGGTCGGAATAAGAAGAAAAGGGTTGAAGAGGTTCCTCAGGAAATTATGGATGATTGTATGAATGAAAGGGTTCCACAGGAAGCTGTTGGGATGGAAGAAAATATGATGGAGGAGAAGCAAAAAAGGAACAACGCTGTGGTGGCCGGAAAGTTGCAAGCCCTCTCTTATAAGCAATCTCTTATGGGATTTAATGGAGTTGCCAATGATGGTTTTTCAATGGAAATGGATGATTTGTTCTGGGAAGATAGGGATATATATTGGAAAATGCCGGAACCATCGGATGAAGTTAAAAAGTTGATGGAGATTTATCCGGTAGTTCCAATATCACAAGAAGAATATAATGAATGGTGTAAACCATGTAACTTCTCATTGGTGATAACAGTGTTGGGAAAGCGATTCAATCTTTACATGCTTAAGGCTCACCTTGCCAGAATATGGGGGATATCAGAGTTTGAGTTAATAGATGTGCCCAATAACTATTTTATTGTGAGATTTACAAGTGATGATCGATGGAAAGAGCATTACAGAAGAGTCTTGTATGAAGGACCTTGGGTGATTGCTCAACACTGCATTTTGGTACAGAGATGGACTCCATATTTTGATCCTTTTAAGAACCAACTTGGACGGATTGTAACGTGGGTTGGATACCCCAGATTCCGGTGTTATGTTATAACAAGCATTGTATCCAGAGAATTGGGGAAAGAATTGGTCGTCCACTGAGAGTGGATATGAACACCCTGTCTGACCACACAGCGAAGGATGCGAAGGTGGAAAGAGCCCGTTACGCCAGAATCTGTGTTGAACTAGATTTGCAGAAGAGTTTGGTGCCAAGGGTGGTCGCTGCTGGAGAAGTCTTTAATGTTGAGTATGAGGGTCTTAAGTTGATCTGCTTTGAATGTGGAAAGTATGGACATCGGAGGGAGGTATGTCCATGGAAGAGAAACGAACACCTACAACATATGGGTGATGGTTCGTTGAGTCAAAAAGAAGTGCAACCAGAGGTGGTGCCGGAAAAGAAAACAGCCCCATCGTCCGACCCTTTTGGACCGTGGATGTTTGTTGTAACATCCCAAATTTTGGGATTTGGAGTTTGAATATTTTATGGGAAATTAAATTGTGAAATTTTCCCTAAGTAATTATGAAAATTAATTATTTGAATTTTAAAAGCATATTCTCCTATAAATTAAAGGCAATCTAGTTGGTAATAATTATTGACATGAATATTTTGGAGATGATATTTTATGCTCAAAATAAATTAATTGAGAAAGAATAAAATCATATTTTTGGCAAAAGACAAAATGTTGGATAAAGCCCATCGATCAAACATAATCCCAGTATCTTCGTCACCAGCCCATTGTTCTATCAATCCATTATTTCTTTTCGCCATACGTTTTACACTTATGACCATAAGTGAACCCAACCCATTAACTATTCAATTACCCAACCTATTGCTATTTATTCATCAGCCCTCCTCTGAGTCATTCGGCCAGGAGCTTACTATTTCAATTAAAAAGAAAAAGAAAAAAAAACAAAAACAAAACAAAACGCCCTATTAAGCTAAAACGCAGTGGCAGTAGAAAACGTATATACACCGACTAAACACGTTGACCTGTTCGCATCGGAAAGCAACCACCGAAACAAAAGATAATGACAGCAAAAGTAGATCACGCAAGCTCGAGAAGATCACAGCGTTTAACAAAAACGCCGAAAAGAAGATTCATTCGGCGTCTTCCACGGGTCACGCAACAGTAACTCCATGCTTCGCAGACCCTCCTCCATGCTTCTCGAGCTCGGCGTGAATTATCCACTGTGCATCTCTTCTCGGACCTGGACCCTCGGTTCAGTATATAATCCATGTTTCTTTAGCTCTTATTCACCCATCTTACTTCCACCAGGACTAAGTCCTAAAGAAGTGAAACCGAGAGTGAGAACAAGAGAAGGAGAAAGAGAGAGGACGTGAAAGTGAGAGAGAGAGAGAGAGATAGAGTCGAGAAAGGGAGAGAGAGATCAACTGCTGTTTTACTCTGTTTTAAACTCACAGAACAGAGGTGTTTAACGTCGATGAATCTCGCAAGCCAAGAACTAGAAGTAAGTCTTCGGGTCTTCTATTCTTTTGTTTTCCGTCATTTTCCCAACATAAGTCTCTAAGTTTAGGAGCTAGAACAGAGGGAGATTGTTTTTGTTGGGAAAACTCTTGAACCAGAACAGCACATGAACTCAAGCATTTTAAGTATATATGTATAAATGCATGTTATTTTGCATAGGAACCCTCACGGTCAGGCTATGAATATGTATAGGGAAGCTTACTACAAATATACATACAAATACATATATAAATAAAAGACCTGTAAAAGTTTGTGTGTATAGGTTCACCGTCGCATTTGTTGCTGTCATGGTTTATAAGCTACATATATATATAAAAAGATTGAGTGATATGAGACTGTTTTACTGATATATATACTATGAAGACTTTTTTTTTAGTTGTCGTATATGTAGTTTGGAAAACCAAAACATTACTCTATCTATATATATATATATAATCGGGGGTGTAGCTAATTTGTGTGTTTAAGCAAGGAAAGAAAACGTATTAGTTACTGATTCATATAGAAGGAAAAAGGTTTGCTGTCATATACCTCTGGGAACGTTACTAAAGGTGTGTATATATATATATATATATGTATATGTATATATATATTAAAGGAAAAAAAGAATGCTTGCTGTCAAGTATTGTGTATATATATTTATGTGAGCTATATATATATATATATATATATATATATTTACATCGCTGCCTTATGAGAAATATAAGAGACTTGTGGTCATATTCTATATATAAGTTGTTGTATAAGAAAGAAAAAGAAAAACTTGTTGTCATGGGTTTAAAGGTATAAAAGTTGTTGCATCGGGTAAATGAAGAGAAGGAGATTATATTTATTTAGATTGCAATGAGCCCATTGTTGTGCAAGGAATAAATAAAAGGAGGGTCATATATATATATATATATATATGCAAGTCGCGTATGTTGTATGAAGAAGAACCACTGTGCAAATATATATATATATTTATTTATTTGCAAATAAAACTTTACTCGAGAAAATATTGTTATAGGAATTGTGAGAGTTATGTGAATATATAATATCAATTTTTAAAGGGTAGTTTAAGGTTTTAGAATAGTTCGAGTAATATGTTAATAGAAATTTATGCGTGTGATTTTGTAGATTCTCATTAAGAGCTTTGGAGTGACACTTGTGTGTGTTACCTATACATTAGAGAGTAACAGGTAACTCTGAATATTCTTCCATATACTTGTAAATTGTGTGTGATTGTGAATAACTATATTTTATTTAAAAATTAGAGGACTGAATCATATGTATGTGTGTATGTATTGTAAATTGATATTTTATATGAATTGAAACATGATTTATTGTTACTGAACATATTTGTCATGGCGGATGTATTTGTGATGGGTTGGAGTAAGGAGGGATTTGTATGTTGAGATCTTTTACCACGTGGTATGTCATCACTCGGTGCACAGTGGATGACACTTGTCAGGGCCCCTTCTTCCATGTTTTCCTTTGGCCGGTTGCATTGGAGCTGTGGGACATGTGACACCTCCTGCGTTTTTGTCATATATGACTTACTTGTGTATGGTAGAAACTTTCAGTAGTTACTGAGATGTAAATCTCACCCTATATTAAAAATCTTCAGGTGATTGTTCAATTAGGGAGCAAGGGGAAGAACCTATGGAGTGAGCCTTGAAGGCTCGGTTGTGCTCCTAGAACTTATGTTATGTTATTCTATTTGCCATGACTATAAGACTTCCGCTTTGTATTTTATTATTAAGTATTTTGGGAATTTATGTTGACTCAAAAATACAGTTTTAATGGATTTAGTTACGTATTTTAATGATTTGGATGTTGGACATCCTTGTTAGAGCTATTTCAAGTGTTTTGGCCAAGATTTTGGGTGTTGAATTTTGGGGTGTTACATTTTGGTATCAGAGCTGAACATTTCAAAGCTATTTTGTTTTTCTAACTGTTTTCAAAAAAAAATACAGTGGTCATGGCAAAATAAATATCATAACATATGCACTTCCCTTTTATTTAGTTTTAGAGTTTGTATGGTTATTTGCTTACCTTGCCTAGTTTTCTTGCGGTATTTTTCATAGGAGGGGAGAAATGATTGAACCCAAGATATTTCACTTATTGGTATTGAGAATGGGCAGCAAGAGATACAATCTAGGAGTAGATAAGAGATATAATGGTCAAAGTTAAGCAAATAATATTAAGTTTTAGAAGAACTATGTGTTGGTGATATAGTATTAAATATCAATGAGATGGTTTTAAGTTTAAAATGATTGATTAAAATAAAAAAAAATAATAAAAAAAAATTGAAGTCCCACATCGGTCAAACTTCGACTACCTCTAACCTTTATATAGAAGACACACGCAGATTCGGTTGTCCCTAAGGGAACACCCAGTGAGACTACTGTGAAAAAAAAAAAAGTCTATAAATTAAAGTACATACTCAGAAAATTTATGATAAGTAAGTACTGTGTATCTTCACCCAAGATTAAAGCCCTTGGCAGAAATTGTGCTGAGAATTATGCTATATCTAATCTCATAATGGAGGAGAAAATAAGAGGGTTCAGGCTCCGAAAGTTAGGGCTTTGAAGATAGTTGAGATGACACAGAATGTAGAATCTGTCATTAATCCTAGTGCTTTTATTGTTAAGTCAAGATATGATCTCCATATCCTATCAGGACTTTGAGGTTAAGTGTGCTTAGGCAAGAGAAATCTCGAGATGGGTGACCTCCTGGGAAGTATTATAGGAATTTAAGATTCCTTGATTTAAGGCCTTAGTACTTTGAGGTATGACATATGGTGAACCATAGAGATGCTGTGAGGATGTTAGATTGAATAAGGAAAAGATTGAGACTAGGCTTGAATCTGATCTAAGTTGAATTAGTGCCTAAGTCAAAATGTGAATGAGGTTGTACTGAGGTGACAATACATGAGAATATGAATCCTATGAATATTGATTGATGATTAGATCAAAATGTGATTAAGGTTATACTAAGGTTTTAGTACTCGAAAGTAGGAACCCTGTAAGTGTTGATTGATGTGGTGCTATGAGCAATGCTTTGGGTATGATTGAGGGTTGTCGATTAGATGAAAGAATAATGTTAGAATAGGCCCTTGTGATATTGAGGACTAAAAGGGAATTAGAATCTTGTGTATTGTGTTTTGGTTATGAGAATGACATTTGGATGTTTTGAGGTTTAGATTAGGAATGAGAATTATGATCCTAGTTTGTATATTGGCTATTATTGAGGTAATATGATTTCTTGGCCCACACAATGTTTTGGATTGTGAATCTATTAATTATTTTTGTTTGGGGGTTATTTGAGGATAGTGCCTGAATGAATGTTGTAAGCTATGAATCATTATGATCGTAGTGTGTTTATTGGCTATGGTCGAGGTTTCAGTATTTGGTTAATAAACCTAAGAATCAGATTTGATTATGAGAGATTCTTTAGGTAGTGGATTGATCTGAATAAATTAAGGCACTAGAGTATGGTAGCCATGTGTATGAGGTATTTGGAGGTTAGTAATTAATAGGGAATGATTTAATCTGATGATTTTTTTCCTTAGAAATAATGAGTAATAGTTTTTTTTCCTTGGACGAATCAAGGAGTAGCTAGGACCTTGGTAACCACAGGTTATAGTTTCATGACCGAGACCAATGACCATAGAATGATAGTGGCTAATAGACCCCTGAGATGTGGGTTGAATACTTAAGTGATAGATAAGATATATAAGGTTGAGGGAAATTCTATAGATAGTAAGTCCAAGAATCTAGCGTTGTAGTAATAGAATGTGTAAGAAGGTTAATATGTGATAAGCCGATAGACAGAATGAGTCAGGCAGTGAGGCCTGCGTAACCAAGCGCTATGAGAATGGACAAACAGGCCTTGTTTTTTTTTAATACCATACCTAGATGTCTAAAATGATTCCTTGAAGTTAATGGTTCCAATTTCGAGGACGAAATTTAAATTAACGGGGGAAGAAATGTAACATCCCAAATTTTGGGATTTGGAGTTTGAATATTTTATGGGAAATTAAATTGTGAAATTTTCCCTAAGTAATTATGAAAATTAATTATTTGAATTTTAAAAGCATATTCTCCTATAAATTAAAGGCAATCTAGTTGGTAATAATTATTGACATGAATATTTTGGAGATGATATTTTATGCTCAAAATAAATTAATTGAGAAAGAATAAAATCATATTTTTTTGGCAAAAGACAAAATGTTGGATAAAGCCCATCTCGATCAAACATAATCCCAGTATCTTCGTCACCACCCATTGTTCTATCAATCCATTATTTCTTTTACGCCATACGTTTTACACTTATGACCATAAGCTGAACCCAACCCATTAACTATTCAATTACCCAACCTATTGCTATTTATTCATCAGCCCTCCTCTGAGTCATTCGGCCAGGAGCTTACTATTTCAATTAAAAAGAAAAAAAAACAAAAACAAAACAAAACGCCCTATTAAGCTAAAACGCAGTAGGGCGTAGAAAACGTATATACACCGACTAAACACGTTGACCTGTTCGCATCGGAAAGCAACCACCGAAACAAAAGATAATGACAAAGAAAAGTAGATCACGCAAGCTCGAGAAGATCACAGCGTTTAACAAAAACGCCGAAAAGAAGATTCATTCGGCGTCTTCCACGGTCACGCAACAAGTAACTCCATGCTCTCGCAGCACCCTCCTCCATGCTTCTCGAGCTCAGCGTGAATTATCCACTGTGCATCTCTTCTCGGACTGGACCCTCGGTTCAGTATATAATCCATGTTTCTTTAGCTCTTATTCACCCATCTTACTTCCACCAGGACTAAGTCCTAAAGAAGTGAAACCGAGAGTGAGAACAAGAGAAGGAGAAAGAGAGAGGACGTGAAAGTGAGAGAGAGAGAGAGATAGAGTCGAGAAAGGGAGAGAGAGATCAATCTGCTGCTTTACTCTGTTTTAAACTCACGCAACGAGGTGTTTAACGTCGATGAATCTCGCAAGCCAAGAACTAGAAGTAAGTCTTCGGGTCTTCTATTCTTTTGTTTTCCGTCATTTTCCCAACATAAGTCTCTAAGTTTAGGAGCTAGAACAGAGGGAGATTGTTTTTGTTGGGGAAAACTCTTGAACGAAGCAAGACATGAACTCAAGCATTTTAAGTATATATGTATAAATGCATGTTATTTTGCATAGGGAACCCTCACGGTCAGGCTATGAATATGTATAGGGAAGCTTACTACAAATATACATACAAATACATATGCATGTTGGGGATGATATTAGTTTTGTATCCTAGGTGATGTATATTTTGTTTTTCAAGCTCATGCTTGCCAAATGTATACAAAAAAAAAAAGTTTATAGGGGCGTGTTAAGGCCAGATGAGATTGGGATACCCCAATCTTAGTTCTCATCCTCATTTTTTATTGGGATGCAAATTGCACCTTAGTCCTGATTCTAGTATTATGAGGGCAGATTGGGAAATCCCGGCTTAATTTTTTTAAAAAAATAAATTTTAAAAAATACTTTTATTAGTTAAATTCCCCATATTTAATGGCTTAAGGTGATCATTTATAACATCTAGGTTAGATAGAAATAGGGTAAGTACCAATTTTGCCCCTGAAATACGCGTCCAGGAGCAATTTTGCCCCTTAAGTTTTAGGCGGAGCAATGTTGCCCCTGAAGTATCAAAACAGAGCAATGTTGCCCCTCCGTTAGAAACCCTAACGGTCAACGTTAGGTCAACTAACGTTGACCGTTAGGGTTTCTAACGGAGGGGCAACATTGCTCCGTTTTTGAACTTTAGGGGCAACATTGCTATGTTTCGGTGGAGCAATGTTGCCCCTGAAGTATAAAAAATGGAGCAATGTTGCCCCTCCGTTAGAAACCCTAATGGTCAACGTTAGTTGACCGTTAGGGTTTGTAACGGAGGGGCAACATTGCTCCGTTTTGATACTTCAGGGGCAACATTGCTCCGCCGAAAACTTAAGGGGCAAAATTGCTCCTAGGCGAGTACTTCAAGGACAAAATTGGCACTTAACCCGATAGAAATATGTCAAGCCCTTATTAGTTAAATTCTCCATATTTTATTAAAATTACTCATTTTTATTCCATTTTCTCTGCGCATGCCAAACGAATCCAGGTCAAATCATTTCTTGTTAGACTAGGCTAGATGGAAATATGTCAAGCCCTTATTAGGGGTTGTTACGGGCCCGTATGAGGCCCATATACGGAGTGTCTCAACAAGGGACAATCCACGTCAGAATCCTTCCATAATTAGGGAAGATCACAATCAGCCTATAATCAAGGAATCAAGGAATCAACCAGTAGGTGAAGCGACATAAAGCATGGGCTGAGAGGCACACAAAACCCAAGGTCTAAACCCTAAGGTAATCTCTATAAATAGGAGGCTAACCTAAAAGGTATACATTCTCGATTCATCCTATTTACTATTCAGCCTCACTGTGCACGCACCCCACCCCCTTTTGGCTAAACGCCATATATATACATGCACAGTGATCCATCATTCTTCTCGGTATCTTCCTCATAGATATCTTGGAGTAATCATCCTCTCTTTGGTATCTGCCTTATAGATATCTTGGAGAGACTATTTGATCCAATATCAATACACTAGCCCATTGGCTAGACATCTGTGTTCTACACAAGAACATTGGCGTCGACCGTGGGGACCGTAAATTTCAATTCCCGTGACCAACGATAGTTGGAACAAGAAGCAGTAGTCAGGTCCCCCTACCTAAGAACCCAAATCAGGAAGGGGTGAATCAACTGCATCACAATTAGGAGCAACAGCCCCAACCCGAGTTCGATTGTAATATCATTAGCGGAGCGTTTAGAGGAGGAGGTGATTCGAAAAGCCAAAGGAAGAAGTACTTAAGGGAGGTCCCTCAATAAGGGACCATCCGAAATTCAAAGAAGAGCCTAGCAAGCCAGAACCTCCTCTATTATGCTTTACTAAAGAAGATCTCGAAGAAGTAATCCCAGGCCGTCAAGATGGTTTGGTGATTACGGGAACCATAGTAAACTACCGGGTTAAAAAGATTTTTGTAGATGCCGGAAGCTTGGTAGATACCATCCTCTGGGATGCCTTCAAATGGATGAAACTCGGCCAAGAAGACTTAAAACCGTGTAAGACAACCCTCACAGGATTTAATAGGGAGCACACTCGTCCTAAGGGGTATATTGACCTCAGATTGACGCTGGGAATGAAGGAAGCATTCAAGTCAAAGCGAGTCAAGCTCGTCGTTGCCGATTTCCCATCCTCTTACAACATGATCTTAGGGAGGCCAACCATTCACAATTGGGATATGCTAGTGTCTGCCAAGCATCAGAAATTGAGGATGGTGAGTAACAAGAACGAAGTCATTACCGTCAAAGGAGATCAAAAAGAATCCTGACAATGTTATTTCAAAATGGTCAAAGAAAGTGAAGGTGGCCATTCCTCTCCACCCCGGATTCATGACCGAGATAGAAGTACAAGCAGGGGCAAAACATGACAACAGAGTAAACCAGTAAATATGGTTGAGCTAGATATGCAAGAAGACGTCGCCGAGATCCTGAGGCCAAAGCCGGCCGGAGCATGTGAAATATGTCTTGCTAGACTAAATACATTATTCATTAAATCTTAGACATATCTAAGATTCAATGAATCTGGATACTTTTGCTCGTGTTGTGCTATTCTTGTGTGCGACCCTACAGGCCCACATGAGATTGACAGCAGGCCAATACTGTACCAGCCCACAAACCGCAAGCGGCCTTTAGCAAGACATTGCGACTACCCAATTCATATGGGGATCAATGATATGATACAACCTATCGTACAACATGTCACGTCCCTTTTGTCACGTGATAATTTGGTCAAGGATGAGGCATGGAGAATGTCAACTTCCTATTATTGACCATTACTTTCTCGATTCTTGAGTAGTCTAATTGAAATGGAAACTCCTTTCCATACTAGCATGTCCATACATTTCTAAGACTCACTCATCGAGGGGCCCAGTATTATCTCTCTACAAATGTGAGGGACAAATTCCATCTTGACTATTCACATTCCTCTGCATGAAAATCACTGATCTCGATCCAAGCCTTTATCATCACCCGGTCAAATGTGACTTTTGACTAGGTCAAAGGCTAGCAACTCATCATGTAGGAATCCATGATGATCTCAAGTCAAAGGGCGTTGTGACGCGGTTATACATGAGAAAAGCTTATGACTTATTTCATGTAGCTTTCTCATAGTGGGTCGGTCCAGTACCTTGTACTCTTACAAGTGCCTATGACTTTGACTCGTATCTCCATACTCATCAAAGTCATACTGGTCTTATTTCATCTTCGCTCCCGCTGAGATGACCGACCAGAGACATTTAGGATATTCTATAAGATATATCCAAGGATCATTTATCACTATAAACATGCAAATGAAACGATAACTAAAGGAGAATACTTTAAATAACATAAACGTCTAAAGTACAATGACTTGCCCCTAGGGCATAATTTCCAACAGGCAAAGCATTAGATCCTGTAGTCAAAGCCGAGTTGGAAAAATTCCTAAAAGAGAACCAGGACGTATTCGCATGGAAGTCATCCGAGATACCTGGGATTGATCCCGAGTTCTGTTGTCATAAACTGGCAATTCATCTGGGGTTAGTCTCGATTGCGCAAAAGAAAAGAAAACTAGGCCTAGAGAGGAGAAAGGCGTTGGACGAACATTTGAAGGAATTACTGGATGCCGGATTCATTCGGGAAATACAATATACCACCTGGTTATCTAATGTTGTCATGGTGAAGAAACCAAATGGGAAGTGGAGAGTCTGTGCGGACTACAAAGATCTGAACAAAGTGTGTCCTAAGGATGCATATCCAATGCCCAATTTTACCAGTTGGTTGAAAACTCTTCGAGTTTCCAACTGCTATCCTTCATGGACGCGTACTCCGGATACAATCAAATTGCCATGTACCCAAAAGACCAAGAAAAGACGGCTTTCATAACGGAGAAGGCTAATTATTGCTATAATGTAATGCCTTTCGGGTTGAAGAATACGGGGGCCACATACCAAAGGATGATGAATAAAGTTTTCAAAGACCAGCTTGGCAAGAACATAGAAGTTTACATTGATGACATGATTGTCAAGTCGATTGATCTCACCAGGCATGTCTGAGATCTACAATAGATGTTTGACAAGTTGGGAGCCTATCAAATTCGTTTGAATCCAGCCAAGTGCGCTTTTGGGGTCCCGACAGGGAAGTTCTTGGGATTCCTACTAATAAACAGAGGGATTGAAGCTAACCCAGACAAATGCAAGGTCATGCTAGATATGAAGGCTCCAAAGAACAAAAAATAAGTCCAGCAACTGACAAGAAGATTGGCCGCCCTTACCAGATTTTTGTCAAGATCGGCAGAGAATGCTTTTCCTTTCTTTAAGTTGCTGAAAAAGAAGGCTCAAGGCAGATGGAACCCAAAATGTGAATCCGCGTTCACAAAGATACCCCGCCTGTTTTGTCTAAGTCGGATCCGGGGGAAGTCCTAATTTTGTATCTGTCTGTGGGAGAAGAAGCAGTGAGTGTTGTGTTAGTCAGAGAAACAGAAAGTGGTCAAGTGTCAGTTTATTTCGTAAGCCAGACTCTACAGGGCTCAGAGTTAAAGTATTATAAGCTTGAGAAAATGGCATTTTCCCTACTTACCACTGCAAGGTGACTCCATCCTTACTTTCAGGGACACCCGATTGTAGTCAGGACAAGTTAACCAATCCGACAGGTGCTCCACAAGCCAGATTTAACCGGAAGAATGATTAGCTAGGCCATAGAGTTGTCCGAGTTTGATATCACTTATGAAGCCTGGCATGCCATTAAGTCACAAGCCCTGGCGGACTTCGTGATGAAGTTAACTCCACCAGATAAACGGGAGATCGGAGAGGCTAAAACCTGAAAAGTATTTGTCGATGGCTCGTCAAACACTAAGGGAAGCAGAGCTAGGATTATTGTTGAAAGCCCAGAAGGAGTCTCGATGGAGCATTCCCTTCAGCTCAATTTCCCAACATCAAATAATCAAGCAGAATATGAAGCGCTTTCTTGCCGAGTTGTTTCAAGCGAGAGAAAATGGAGCTAAGAAAATTCATGTCTCAACCAACTCTCAGCTTGTTGCGGCACAAATTGAAGGGGCGTACCAAGCTAAAGGCCCCTTGACGGTAAAGTACCTAAGTATGGTGAAAGAAGTCATGGCCGACTATGACGAGGTAACTATCGCCTACATCCCTAAAGGAGAGAACACCAGGGCCGATATCTTGTCCAAATTGGCAAGTACAAAGAGCCCAAGTAACCACAGAACTGTAATTCAACAGAGCTTGTATGAGCCGAATTGTGTCATGGTTATCTCGGCAGCTGAGGACTGGAGGAAACCCATTGCAGACTACCTGGAAAAGGGAGTCCTCCCCGATGACGCATTTGAGGCAAAGAAAATGGTACGAGAAATGGCCAAATACACGATAGTGGAAGATCAGTTGTATCATAAAGGTTTGCACTCCCCTATTCTGAAATGTCTGAATCCGGAAGAGGCTAAGTATGTTTTAGCTAAGATCCACGAAGGAATCAACGGCCAACACATGGGTACCAAGGCCCTGGCCCAGAAAGCCCTGCAAGCCGGTTATTACTGGCCATCGATAGAGGCGGATTCGAGGGACCATATCCAAAAATGTGATAGCTGTCAGAAGCACGCCAAGATAATATGGTCTCCCCCAAAGGAATTAAAGTCTATTTCGGCTCCGTGGCCTTTTTACAAATGGGTTATGGACTTGTTGGGACCATTCAAAGCGGCATGAGGGCAATTACGATGGCTCATAGTAGCTATCAATTATTTAACTAAGTGAATAGAAGCTGAACCTTTGATGACAATCACCTCGGCTCAAGTACGAAGATTCTTTGAAAGAAACATTATCTCCCGATTTGGGATCCCGATTGAGGTAATAACGGATAAAAGGGTTCCAAGAAATGATGTCTGGATTCCAGATCAAACATTACTTTGCTTTGGTGGAGCATCCCCAATCGAATGGGCAGGCGGAAGCAGCGAATAAAATCATTCTAGATGGATTAAGGAAGCGAATGGAAGAGGCAAAGTCCGACTCGGTTGAACAGTTGTATCTTGTTTTGTGGGGATACCAGACCAGTATTCAAACTTCAACCAGGGAGACTCCATTCAAATTAACATATGGATGTGAGGCTATGATCCCGATAGAAATAGGCCAGCCCTCGTGGAGGAGCGTTAAAGCTCTTCAGGGAAAAGAGGAGAACAACGAAACTTTGGCCATGGAGTTGGATCTGATCAACGAAGTCAGAATCACAGCGCATTGCCGGGATATAGCCACCAAGCAACTCATTGTGGCTAAGTATAATAAAAAAGTGAAGCCCCGGTCATTTCAGAAAGGTGATTTGGTGCTTCGAAGAGCGGACATAGGAAACAAGAATGCTAGAGATGGAAAGCTTGCTGCGAGGTGGGAAGGCCCCTATCGGGTTAGAAAGAAACTCGATAAAGGAGCCTACATGCTGGAGACTCTGGCAAAGAAGTTAGTGAAAAGAACATGGAATGCGGATAAGCTGAAAATATACTACAGTTAAATCCAAGTTCCGTGTTGAATCTGTTAATCCAATTTTCCTTTTATGGGATGTTGTAAGGTCGATTATGTCGGCTTATTCATTTGATTAACTCTGTTATCATTCGATTTCAAATAAATGAAGAAGTTCTCAGTTGAGAATTACTTTCCAAATTGTACCAATAATGGATAAAGGAATCTAAGGTTACGAAACCCAGTTTCAAATAAGAGTAAATACCCTTTTTGGTCCTTGAAAAAAAGTACAGACCCCTTTTTGATCCCTAACTAAAAATAACTCGTCCCGTCATCCCAGGGAAATCAAAAAATATCCCACGTTAGTCCTTCCGTCAGTTAGCTCCTAACGGCGTCACTAACATTGCTGATGTGTAACGTGAGTTGGTCCAGTCACATGCCACATAGGAAGGCCAAAACGACGTCGTTTATATAAATACCCTTTTTGGCCACTGGAAAAAAGTACGAACCCCTTTTTTATCCCTAACTAAAAATAACTCGTCCCGTCATCCCTGAGAAATCAAAAAACATCTCACGTTAGTCCTTCCGTCAGTTAGCTCCTAACGGCGTCACTAACGTTGTTGATGTGTAACATGAGTTGGTGCAAGGTGCTTCGTTACCTTCAACATTTTTTACTCGTTGAAAAGTCTATTCACTAACCTCACCGTTGGATTTAGAGAAGTATAAAGATTCAAAACAGTGAACACCGTCTAACTCCGGCGCAAACCTAGGCGAGAAGCGCTGCCGTTGTTGCTTGGTTCCATCAGGTTGCGTTGATGGTGACGGCGGCGACGCCTTGGAGTTATCTGGAGATGCCGGTTTCTCCTCGAGGGAAGAAGGCTTCTGCTCGGGCTTGGGCTTGAGATTTGGGGCATAATAGACAAGCGCGATCTCTGACCGTAGGAAAACTCGGCGCATAGAGCATCGAAGGAACTGAAGATAAACATCATTTGACGACCATAGAACCGATGGAGTTGACGATAACGTATACGACGGTTAAAGACGAAGTTATATTTGACGACCATAGACATCATTACACATCAGCAACGTTAGTGACGCTGTTAGGAGCTAACTGACGGAGGGACTAACGTGGGATGTTTTTTGATTTCCCAGAGATGACGGGACGAGTTATTTTTAGTTAGGGATAAAAAAGGAGTCCGTACTTTTTTCCAGGGACCAAAAAGGGTATTTACTCTTGAAATTATAAACGACGTCATTTTGGCCTTCCTAAGTGGCATGTGACTGGACCAACTCACGTTACACATCAGCAACGTTAGTGATGCTGTTAGGAGCTAATTGACGGAAGGACTAACGTGGGATGTTTTTTGATTTCCCAGGGATGACGGGACGAGTTATTTTTAGTTAGGGATCAAAAAGGGGTCCGTACTTTTTTTCCAGGGACCAAAAAGGGTATTTACTCTTCAAATAAAGCGCGGAGTAATGGATAAAGGAATCCAGGGTTACAAAACTCGATTTCAAATAAAGCGCGGAGCAATGGATAAAGGAATCCAGGGTTACGAAACCCGGTTTAAAGTAAAGCGCAGAGCAATAATTAAATGAATCTAGAGTAGCGAAACCCGGTTTTAAATGAAACGTTGAGCGATGGATAAATAAATGAGTAAATACCCTTTTTGGTCCCTGACAAAAAACACGAATCCCATTTTGGTCCCTGACAAAAAAAGGTTCTTTTTAGTCCCTAAAAAGGACGAATAAGAGTCGATTGGTGGACATTTTGATCCCTCACAAATTTCCAAAAGGCCCTTTTTAGTGTCATAAAAAGGACGAATAAGGATCGGTTTTTTTATCAGGGACCAAAATGGGGTACGTGTTTTTTGTCAGGGACCAGAAAGGGTATTTACTCTAAATAAATCCAGGGTTATGAAACCCGGTTTCAAATGAAATGTGGAGCAATGGAAAAGTGAATCCAGGGTAACGAAACCCGGTTTCGTATAAGCATGGAGCGATGGATAAATAAATCCAGGGTATCAAAAGCTCGGTTTCAAGTAAAGCTATGATGCATCGAAGTTTGTATTCTAGGGTAATAAGGTGAATCATCATGTTGACCTTGATCAGGTTGAAATGTTTAAAGTTTGGTTAACAAATTGAATTTGAACATGTGACGGATTGCCCTTACTCCGGATTAAATTCCGGTTAGATGAGTCGGAATGCAATGTGACAAATTAACGAAAATCTTCACCAATATGATACCTGGTTTTAATACTGAATGAATATTTTAGCAGATTCTACGTAATATATTTTTGACTTTAGTACAGTCATTGAATAGAATTCTGAAAATAAATTCGAGTTCATAAATTAAATTCATCACTGCGGCGAAAATAAAGCTCGAAAATATATCCGGGTTAAATAATCAATACACCCCGCAGCCGAGAGACTTGAACTACCGGGCTGGGGGTAATAAAGTGGATAACGGTAAAGTTGTCACAATGACACACAAGAAGAGGAAGCTTCCACCCTCGCGGGTATACATGAAATTTTCAGATGTTATCTCGGTTAGTGAAAAAGCATATTATCAATAACCGAGATTAATATTTGTGCTGGATGCTTTTGCTGTAATAGTTTGTTGGCAAAAATGGACCTTAACCCTTTTTTTTTTCCTTACTAGGTCTTAATATTATGATGAGAATAAATGATGTAAGATTGTAAATAAATGTGAAGAGTTATATATAAATTTATAGTTATAGATTTTAGAGTCTACTTAAAGACTATATTTTAAATAGACTTTTAAATTAGTTTAAAACCTTATCAAACTTTTTAAAGGCGCAAAGCTCAGCCTAAAAAAAACATATATAGATTCCGATTCAGACTTAATTTAGACTTTTTTTTTTTTTTTGATAAGACAAAATTTTAGGAAAGGGGTTGGGCTCACCCACAATCCAAGCAAGCGCTGGCTTGAGCCCGTCCACAGGCATACCTGGATGAGAGTACACATGCCTCCACCTCTACCAGCGTTTCCATTGCTTCCTAGACCCCTAGGGTGCCTCCCCCAGCACCTTGACCAACGCAGGGATCAAACCCCCTCCCTTGAGGTGAGGAAGTCCAACCCCCTTACCAGTTGACCTCAAAGACGAGGGGTTAATTTAGACTTTAAATATCTGTTATAAGCTCAAAACTATACTAAGGCCTCTACTAATCTTCTAACCTATTTGCTACTTCATTCCCCTTCTATGCCCGACCCAATAAACAAAGCATCAGTCAAAGAAGGCAGTTGTCCTCATTCCTCTGTCCACTTTTCATAATCTCTGCACTTGGCTGGTATTTTCTCATCCTCTTTTTCCAAACCGGCCTCAAAAAGTCAATGGCATCTAGGTCTGCTTTGCTTTTTCTGAATCCGTTCACACGATATTTTTAACCACTAATTCATTGCAAACACACAAAGCTTCCTTCATGATGATGGGCAAAGCTTCACTGCATCTCAGGAATTGCCTTCTGCTGCTCTTGTGCAGCTCCTTGAGCTTATGGGGTTTTGCTTCATCGGAGGTTGAAGATGACGTGAAATGCCTCAGGGGCCTCCAAGATTCGCTCAGTGGTCCTGATGGGGGGCTTTCAACGTGGCAATTCAACAACAACACACCCGGATTCATTTGCCGATTCATCGGTGTTACTTGCTGGAATGATCAGCAGAATCGCATCATCAGTCTGGTTCTCAATAGTATGGGGCTCTCCGGTCACGTGCCGGAATCCCTGAAGTACTGTGGTAGCCTGCAAAAACTGGATCTCTCGGCCAACGCCCTCTCTGGTCCGATCCCCGGTGAGATTTGTGATTGGATGAAGTATTTAGTGAACCTTGACTTGTCGGCAAATCAGCTTTCTGGAACTATTCCCCCTTCTCTCGGGAATTGTTCGTATTTGAATGAGTTAAGCCTTGCCAATAATCAGCTCTCAGGTGTCATCCCTGTCGAAATTGGGAGCTTGAGTAGGCTTAACAAGTTTTCTGTTGCTCATAATCACCTTGACGGTGCGATTCCTCCCTCTTTTAGTCGGTTTGACAAGGAAAACTTTGAGGGGAATAGTGGACTTTGTGGGGGTCCTCTTGGATCTAAGTGTGGAGGGCTGAGTAACAAGAATCTCGCCATTATTATAGCTGCTGGGGTGTTTGGTGCCGCTGCTTCTTTGTTATTGGCTTTTGGGCTCTGGTGGTGGTACCGTTTGAGATTGAGCAAGAAGGGGTTTGGAGACAGAGCAAGTGATAATTGGGCAGTGAGATTGAGGGGTTACAAGCTTGTGCAGGTCACTCTATTCCAAAAACCCCTTGTGAAGGTTAAACTAGGCGATTTGATGGCGGCTACCAATAATTTCAGTGCAGAAAACATTATTATTTCAACAAGAACAGGAACTACTTACAAAGCAGATCTTCCTGATGGGTCAACCCTTGCAGTCAAACGGCTCAACACATGTAAAATCTTGGAGAAGCCCTTTCGTGTGGAGATGAACGGGCTAGGCCTACTCAGGCACCCGAATTTGGCACCGCTTTTGGGATTCTGTGTAGTGGAAGAGGAGAAGTTTCTGATTTACAAGTACATGTCAAATGGAACTCTCTACTCCTTGTTGCACAAAAATGGCAATGCATTGGACTGGCCCATGAGATTCAGAATAGGCTTGGGGGCAGCTAGGGGTCTTGCTTGGCTGCATCATGGGTGCCATCCTGCAATTATACACCAAAATATCTGTTCCAATGTGATTCTTGTTGATGAAGATTTTGATGCTCGTTTAATGGATTCTGGACTTGCCCGACTTATGACATCTGACGCTGGAGAGACTAGTTTTGTGAATGGAGACTTGGGGGAACTTGGCTATATAGCTCCGGAAAATCCTAGCACTCTGGTTCCTTCACTAAAAGGAGATGTGTATGGATTTGGGATTGTGCTTTTGGAGTTGGTCACTGGGCAGAAACCTCTTGAAGTCAGCATTGGGGAGGAAGAAGTTAAGGGTAATTTAGTGAATTGGGTGAATACGCTTTCTAATTCTGGTCGCATCAAGGATTGCATTGACAAGGCCATAATTGGAAAGGGACACGACGAGGAGATTTTGCAGTTTCTGAGAATTGCAATTAACTGTGTGGTTTCTCATCCTAAGGATAGGTTGTCTATGTACCAGGTTTATCATTCGTTGAAGAGTCTCTCCAAGGACGAAAGTTTTTCAGAGCATGATGATGAATTTCCGCTGATCTTCGGGAAGCCTAATGATGAATCTGCTTAGCCTGGTTCGAGAATGGCATTTCCACTCTGATTTCATGTTTGGTATGGAAGTACTCAGAATTGTCCTTATGTTAGTGGCTTGATCATTTCCAACAGCGGACCCAAAGGTGCAGTTGTATTATACAATAAACTTTATGGTAGCTTAGGTTCTTGTGTTTCGTAATATCCATTTGTTTTACTGCTATTGTACTAGGATGCAACCCCAAACTGGTCCCATGATGATATTTGGAATATGCTTCTTGTTTGTATCCTCAGTATGTGTAAGACTTAAAGATGCAAAATGGCACTCTAGTTTGTGTTCTGTATAGATTTACAGTTAGGATGATACGAAGCGAGTACTGTCCATAGAAAGTAAAGAAGGCCCTGTCCTCTGTGAAGTAAGATTCTAGTGTGTGAACATTATTTTGATGTTCTGAACTAGTATTCTAGTGCCTCTTCGGAAAGGTTCTGTGCAAGTGAAATATTGGTATTATTAGTACTAGTCAACCCTTGCAACGTACACTAACTTTTCTGGTCCATGTGAGATATTGCTACTATTGACAACAATGGTTGATTCTGGTCCATGTGAGGTTTGTTTCGTGGTGAATCATGATTCTTGACAAAACCATTCCTCTTTTCCCCCCTAGTGTTTTGCTTGAGATATGGTCCTCTTATTTATTTTCTGAATTTTGAAACTACCTTTCGTGTAATGAAGAGAACGCCGTTGAGAATATATGAAATTAAGGAAGATGTGTTTATCTAAGAAGAGTTTTATGTGTTTTTTCAGAGACATTATAATCTTTTTTATATTTTTGGCTTCCTTTTTCTTACCTAATTCATATTTACCATAAAAAATTTGTGTCATAACAAACGTATTTTTCATTTTCATCAGAATGCTTCCAAATGATAAAGGAATTTTAAAAGATTGGTGACTCATGGTTGAGTTCGTTATGAGTATGACAGAATGGAAACGTTTTCCCTTCTTTTTTTGGCCATGAATAGTATGGAAATGCTAGTTGGAAAAAAAAAAAAGGCATGTAAATGTTAGATGAGGAAATGAGAGAAAATGTCTGGGATTTGAGAAGGCTGTTTGGTATGACGGATTCGCATTCCCTCAACCATAAGAAATTTATCTTCATTAAACCATTCCATGATTTTGGTGAAAGAATGTTCCTGTGACTTTTGAGAATATGAGTGAATTTCAAGAAGTATCCACAAGTCCACAAGTGAACAGCCCGAAATGAAGGTGCTTTACTTGGTCCAAGGACAGCTGGGTTTTATTTTATTTATCTTTTCTAACAACCTTCTATATTTCTAGAAGATCAAATTATTATTTGGAGAAGATCTCTTTTCATATGAAATACTACCAAATAGCGTTTTGTTTGTTATATTTCCATTATATTCTCTCTCTCTCTCCTGAGAAAATTAATTTTTTTGTCCTTATAATTTTCATTAGTTCCGCCCCTAGGACTGAGTTACAACCGAGCCAAAATTATAAGAACTGAGTTGCATCGAGTCAAAGTGTAGGGACTAAGTTACAACTTAATCAAAATTATAGAGACTAAAAGATTAATTTCCCCCCTTTTTCTTTTTTACTTTCAACCTAAATGTATGATGGGCACAAAGTATATCCTGCAAGTCCAACCTACTCCACGCTTGAATTCAGGTTCCAAAAAAACTATTCCTACTATCTATTGATATAAGATATATTTGAAGAATTGATGTTGATTTTAAATATAAGATATAGTTTTTATATTTATGATTTTTTTTCCTTCTAATTTACCCCTATTGATTCTGCCTCAACAATAATCAGGAAGAAGAGAGAATGAAAAAATTAAGAAAAATGACTGATTTTTTTAGAAAATACATGTTATATTAACTAACTTAACTAATTTTGTTTAATCTAATAAAATTAAATAAATATGTTTTATATTAAAAATTGGAGAGAGTAGTTGGGGAACACAGTTCCTTTGTTGAAATTCTAGTATGAAAATGAAACAAATGCAGAGCATTATCAAAATAATTCAGGAGGAAAAGTAGAAGACAAGAAAGGGACTTATGTGGGACATTTCTATCTGGTAGAGTGATGATATATGACTTTGATTTTAAGTTTGCGTATTATGAAAGTTGTAGCACACTTTAAAGAAAATTAATTGGTCCTAGTCTAAAGTTCATATTGTGCCTTTTCTTTCATGATAATAGTAGATATAGACATGTGGGGCAGTTGATTGTGGACAAACGCAAACTAGCCCAAATGGATCCTCTAGTTTATTTTGTGAAGTGAGTGGAGAATTTTAAATTTTACTACCAGATTATAGCATGATTGATATTACTTAAAAAAATTAAAAAAATCATGGCAGAAACTTTTCTGGCTAATTTCTGAATTTGCCCCTTATTAAATAACTATTTACTAAAATGCCCCTGTCAGAAACCTATTTCCCAAAATGCCACTGTCAGAAACCTATTTCTCAATCTGCCCCTGTTTAGTCGACTAAATGTCGGGGGCCTGGAAAAAAAATTTTGCCCTCCATTTAGTCGACTAAACCAAATGTTTTAGTCGACTAAACAGGGGCAGATTGAGAAATAGGTTTCTGACAGGGGCATTTTGGGAAATAGGTTTCTGACAGGAACATTTTGGTAAATAGTTATTTAATAAGGGACAAATTCAGAAATTAGCCAAACTTTTCCACTTCAGGCAGTATAATATTGTTGCGGGATATTTTTCTGTCCATCTGCTTTTGCATCATTCAATATTGTGAGCTCCAAAAAAATGCAGACAGTGGGTAGGGAGGTACTGTTTTGAAAAAGAAAAGTTACCTACTTAAGGCCCGTGTGTTTTGAATTAGCGGTGACAAAAATGAGTTTTTTTCAATATGAATTTATATAAATTTAATATAGGATAAAATTTATTTGGATGATTATTTGAAAAGAAAATGACATGAATTTTATTAAATGATACATATATAATTATTTCCCTAATTAATGTCATTTAATTTGTGTTTTTTCTATTATTTCTCAAAGAAATCCCCAGACTTAAATTGTGTTAATGACTTAATATTGTCAATAGAATTTTTTTCCAACTTTTCTCTGTTATTTCTCAAACAAATTTCCAAATATAAACTTTGTCTTAGAGATTAATTAAATATGAATATTGTATATTTTCTTGGGGTAGATTTTTAGAGATTATTTAAATATTAATTATAATTGGGCTTGGAGTGGACTCTCATAATTAAATTTTATCATTTAATTTTTTAGGATATTCTTGGAAACCTAAAGTTATTGAGTCTTTTACGAAAATTTTATTTTCTTTAAGAAAGCAAGAAGGACAATACCATCCCCTTTCTTTTTTTCCACATACTCTTTTTCTCTCCCCCCGGAATGGCTGTGCCTTTTTTGGAAAAGTAATACTGCCCCCCTCTTTATTATAAGGCTTCAATTAGTAAATGTATTTGGTTTTTTTATAAGGCACTTACTTATTTCCAATAAGCATGAATTGTTTTAAAAATATGTATTATACTAATATTTTGAAAATATTTCCTATAAGCAAGTCCCCTGAGCCTAAAGCAAGGATATTTATATCTTTCAAATCAAAAGTTAATATGCTTATTTTAAAAAAGGGTTAAATATCAATTTTGTCATAGAAGTATTGACTAGGGAGCATTCAGCACCCAAAAGTTTTTTTGGTATCATTTTTGCCCTAGAAGTTTAAAAACATAGCAATCTTGCCCATCGCTTGATCTTGACCGTTAAATTGTTGCTCTTCTTTGTAAACTTTCAGGGCAAATTTGCTTCTAAAAAAAACTTCCAAGGCATATTTGCTCATTTTTGTAAACTTCCGCGGCAAAAATGATACCCAAAAAATTTTCAGGTGCTGAATACTCCCTTACCAATACTTCCGTGACAAAAATGGTATTTAACCCTTAAAAGAAATAAGTCTAACTTTTTAGGGGGAAAAAAGCAAGGTCTAAGACTCTGAGTTGGTCTGGGCTAATATCTTTATTTTATACTGGATATCATTATCAGAGTTAGGAAACAAGTGGACACAAATTCAGATCTGAAAACCACTTTTATTACAAAACATGAAAATCCTTTGTTATGAACTTCTATAGAATAGTGATTGATTAGAGTTTTCAAAAACAACTTTTCAATCATGATTTATATTATACAGTAGTAGATAAATATTTAAAATGAGTTTTGTCTTGATTTATATGAATGAGCACTTTTAGGATCACACAAATAAGCACTCGGTGTGTAGTATTAAGAAACAATGTACCTTAATCAAATAAAAAAAAATGCATTTCTCAAAATATGTTTTTCCATACAAAAGTTTATTTTAGAAGATCCATACAACTAAAGTTAATTATCAAGAAACCGAAAAACAGGTGTTTCACGTTTTGCCACATGTTTCCAGATTCATCGAACTCTCTCTTCTCTATTTTAATTTTTACGGCATGTTTTGCATAAAGCTCGAACCAAATCCATTGCCCAATTCAAAACTTTCGACCCCTATGAAAAATAGAATATTATTCAACCCCTTCCAAAACCTTTTATTTCAATCAACCCCTAAAAATTTCTGAAATTTCATGCACCCTCTTAGATCAAAATGAATTTTGGTTTTGTTGATGAAAAGACAATTATGTCTTTCTTTTATTTTTCTCAAAGAGCATTTATAAAATACATAAGGGTATTTATAAGAATACAGGGATTCAAAAGAAGCTAAGGAGCTAACAAGAATATTTAGTCATTTACAAGATAAATAAAAGGATTTGAAAGAACACAACGAGTTAAAAACATTTTGGTCATTCATAAGACAATAAGGAAATTCACAAGACAAATAAGACAATTCATGAGACAAATACAATAAGGGTATCATTGTTTTTTCACTCAAAAAACTTAATTTCATTTTAACCTAAAGGTGCACTGAAGTTTCAGATTTTGTTAGTCGTTGCGTGAAATAAACTCTCTTAAACAGGGCTAACTGAAATTTTCCAACAAACCATAGAAAAGGAAATAGGGTGATATACTCCCTCCGATTCTTTTTATAAGTAACTTTTTTTTATTGTGTAAAACGAATTGGCGGTTAAAATTAGTTTAAAACAATAAATTTGTAAACAATGTCATATTCCTTTCAAATATGCATCTATTTAAAAAAAGAGCATTGGAGAGATGATGAGCAAAAAATATGAGAGAAAATGTATAATAAATGAAAAGTAACTAGTATTGAGTGTGATAATATCTTATCAAATTCGAATTTATGCATAAATTCGAATTTAATTATATTTTCTTGCCTTATAGAAAATAAATATTTTTTATGGGGTAAATATGTTCGAAAGAGTCACTGTTTTTAAGGGAATTTGAGTTCTCACCAATTTTGGTGGAAGATTATCTTTTCACCTTTAAGGGAAGATTAGTGGGTCCAATAACTTGAGTTCCAGAAAAGATTGGACGCTAAAAGTATAGAAAACAAGAGAACTTACTCATCTTTCTTCTCCTTCCTATCTGTTCCATGTGCCAAATGGGCAATCGAAATATGGAAGTGGTTTCGCCAGCACCTCAGTAGCGCAGATGGCATTGCGCCAACCTTAGCTGGCTTTCCTATCAGGGTTCGATCCCTGCCTTTGAGCGTTGCTCGCCAACGTAAAAAGAAAAAAAGAAAAAGAAAAAAGAAATAAGGAAGTGGTTTCTGAATTCTGGCCCATCACTCACCAAACACCAAAAGGCAAAAAAGAAAAGAAAAAAGAAAAAAAAACCTTTCATTCACTTCCAATTTATTTTATGAGAAATAAAACATTTTTAATTCATGTACCGTAACCTGGAATACAAATAATATTTATTGTAATGAAGGGAGTGGTTTGAAATTGTACGAGAGTGGGAACCAACTATACAGATAAAAACTCGTACCTGCTGCATGTAGGACAATTTAATAGTCCAAAAGGTTTTGTGGATAAAGTTAAATCTATTGTTCGACTGAAGCTCGCTCAAAAGGGCTTTAATGTTCCCACTTAGGACATGATAAAAAAAAAAAAACTCTTACTCGAGTAGGAGCATCATTCATGATATTATTTGCTTTCTTCGAGGTTGGGTTCTTGTTTTCTTTTATCCCTAGACAGGTAATAGAGCTGATCTTTTAGCGTTAATGCTTATAAGGGTGTGCCCGATTGGGTGAGTTTTGCATGGTGCTGTTTCTTCCCAGGCTTATTTTGTTGGATGATTTAGTTATCCTTGCTCTTTGGTATTTCCCACCTGTTAGGTTTCTTTCCTTTATTTTGCTTTGTGGTTTGTATTTGTTTATCTCATTGCTGGATTGTACCTCTTTGTATACTTCTGATTTGTGGTTATATATGCACCCCTTTGAGCAAAAAAAAAAAAAAAAATAGTCCAAAAGGTTTAGGCCTGCAAGGCACAGCATTGGTATAAAGATAATAAAATAGTCAAAAATATATGTTTCACCAAATGGGACTAGTTCTAGCGGAAAATATAGGTATTTTACAACATGATGAATTAAGGTATAACTGTTTCGAGCAAAAAATTAAGGTATAATTGTGCCTATAAAAAAATGCACCATTGATAATCTTAGCTCGGAGAACAAAACAAACACCAAAAGGAAGAAACAATGGCGTAAAGCAAAAGGAACAAAACTTTTAAGAGATGGTTTGGAATGATAATTGAAGCTTTTAAAAATATTTTTTCTATCATAATTTATTATTTAGGAGGTAAATAAATGAGATGGGTTTTATCTGAACTTACATGAACATACTTATGATAAATAGCTATAAATACTAGTACAAAAATCATTTTTTAGTTCGAGTGAAAATCGTTTTTTAAATTGGTTATAGATCTGGTCTTTATAGGTCTAAAAAGTCTGTTACTTTTAAGAATGATTTCTCGACCAATCTTAAAAATAACTTTTAAATTAGTTTTTTTTAAGATATATGATCTAAAATGTAAGACTTTAAGATCGGTTTTATAAACTGTAAGGTCTAAAAGGTAAGACTTTTAATACTGGTTGTGTAAATTAACCGTCTTAAAAGTATCTCCATTAGCTTTTGCAAATCTAGAGGTCATGGACGAGATCTGTGAATAAAAACAGAGAGGATAAATCAAGGGAGGGAGGAGGAGGAAATCATCAACGTCTTGACATAGCACTAGGAGACACCCATCTCCACCATCAAGGTACGTCTAAACAAAAACAACTCTCTTCCACCATAACACAAGATTAGAACCAGTTCTAGAAATGGCGCAAGCATCAGGTTGCCGTCACTATCACAAGTCTACCCCTTCCATTGTGGTTTTTGCATGGTTGAAGACGCTGCCATCGTTGTTGAGTGAAGGCCATCATCAAAATAACCCACCCTCTAAATGCTGCGACGTCATTCCTTTTTTTTTTTTATAGTTTTTTTTAGATTCTCTTCCTTCGCCAGTTCACCTCTACCATACGGCTTTTCCATTGCCACAATCCAAAATTTGCTCCGCCCTGACTTAGCCCGCATCGAAATGCTATGTTCTCTATGGTTCATAAGCACAACGCCACTGGAGAGGTGAGAGTGAAGTAAACAGAAGCTTGTATCTCCTTTAGTCCCTCCAACCTTGTCGATATTGAATCTGATTGATTTTTAATCTTGAACTTTCAATATTGAATTTGATGACAGTGAAAATTCGCACCAGATTTGATTACAAAGTATAGGTAAATGAAACCTAATCATTCAAGCTAAAACTGAAATCTCATACAAAAACACAAAGGTAAATTCCAAAACGAAAAAGGGAAATATAAAAGAACCTCGAACCTAATAAGGGATTATATCTATCAGATTAAGAAAATTGAGAACTATCATTATTCCTCTTCGCCGATCTAACTGTCGTGATGACTGCCCTCATCTCTTCACAATGACCGCTCATGAACAAAGATGAGGAGAACTCAAGCGCGGTAAGTAGGGTTGCAGGTTTAAAGGTGATTTACGATTAAGCGATGTTGATTAACGAAGGTGAAGAGAAACAATGTTAGATGTTTAATAAGGATAACTAGAGAGCGAGAGTCACAGAGATTGTGGTGGTGGGCGAGGCGTCAATTAGAAGAAAGTAAAGCTATGGAATGAGAGTTATCGCTATAGGAAGAGAGGATCAGAGAGCAAAATTCAATTTTTGGCGCGACAAACGAGAAGATTAATCTTTTAGAGCAGTTATAAGAAATATAAGGTCTAAAATTTTCATCTTTTAGACTGGTTATTAGTAAAAACTAGTCTTAAAAGTAATAAATATATATCTTTTTTATTCCACATCTTTTGATCAGTTATAATAAATATAAGGTCTAGAAAGTTTAATCTTTTAGACCGGTTATTAGTAAAAATCGGTCTTAAAAATAATAAATATATTATTTTTTATCCTGTATCTTTTAGACCGGTTATAATTAATACAAGGTTTAAAAAATTTCATTTTTTAGATCGGTTATTTGTAAAAACTGGTCTTAAAAGTAATCATTTTTTTTTAATTATATTTTTTTAGATCATGTTTTCAGAAAACTGGTATAAATAATATCTTTTAGACCTTATATTAAGAAAACCGGTCTAAAAAATTATTTATCGGTCATATTTTTTAGATTTGATCATCTATAACCGGTCTAAAAGCCCCTTTTCGTACTAATGAAACAATCACTAAAAAATTACTCCACAAGATATAGAGATTCTAAGCAATTTTTTTGACAGATTCTAAGACCTTATTTAGTATGAAGCATTGAGAGATAGGGATTGAGATTGAGTTAGGGATTAGGCCAAATTATATTGTTTGGTATGAGGGATTGAGAATACCACGAAAGTGAGATTGAGCAAACCCACCCCTTAATGTTGAGATCGGAAAATTTTGGGACAAAAATGTCCCTGCTTATAATAATTACTTGACCAAAGTACCCTATCCTATCATTCACATTGCCGCTCGATCTCTCTCATTTCTCCATGCTCGTCTTCTCCTCCGTCTCTGTCATCTTCAATTACTTTCACCGTCATCCACCACCCTTCTCTTTCCCCTCTGATCTCCGATTAATGCTAGCGGCGACCACTGTCGCTTGTCTCCCCCTCTTTCTTATATTTGTTTTCTTCTACATTGACATGAAATTCTTCACATGGTAGATTACAGTTTACAATTTTGTTTCTGCCGAATTTGCCTTTTAATTTCTCCTTTAATTTGTTAAATAATATTTGAAATTTTTATACACGTATTTGGTTCTCTTTTTTTTTTTTATAGTATTATTGTATCCAATTTGGGGTTCGTGACTTTCTCTCTCAATACAAGTGTCTCCTCTGCTACACATATTTGGTTCTTTGTAAATTAACAAAGGGAAAAACATTTTTTATGTTGTAGGAGAAGTGTTTTCTCATATCACACACACATATGATATATATATATATATGTGTGTGTGTATGTGTGTGGGTTCACCATTTTATATGTGTAGGAATCTTCTTCTTCTCATACAACATGAGAAGTTTAAACCTCATTAACAAATCTACATTCTTTTTATTCTTGTTTAATATGTTTTTTTCCTTCAATTTTCACGTATTTTTAATTTCAAATATATTAAATATTATTGATATTTGATATGGATATTATACTTTGTATTAATATTTACTTATATCATATTACTGTTATTTTTAGATTTTTATTTTCTTAACTAATTTTCAAAATAATGGATTGATTGTGTCATAAAAAAAATGTAGGAAATCCTAAATTTGTATAGAAAAATAAAAATAGTTTTATATTTGATAATATTTTGTATAGATATTATGTAATCCTATCTATTCAAATATAGTCATAGTATCTTAGATTTATATTTCTAAGATAGATATATGATATGATGTTAAATTATTTAATGATTAATTAAAAGATGATCATATATACAAGATTTTTAGGTATAACAAGTATTGGTTTCCCTAATCTGTAAGGGGAAGTTTATATCTATGCCGTATTTTATTTATAAGAAATTGGTTATATGTGTGGGTACTTATATATATGATAACTTCTTAATTTATAGAGATAAACCTTTTTATCTATTATATATTTTTTGGTAAAAATACACATTTAAGTTTTTAATTATGAATTTATGATAGCTTATTGATTTATAGAGATTCGGCCGTTTGTTTGGGAAATAACAGAGAAAACACACTACATTAAACAATGTAACTTAAAAATACTACAAGTACTAGAGAAGGATGATTATCAATAATTAATTGATATATATATATATAAGGTTCTTTTAGAGTTTTACATGTTTAAGACTTATGAAATTAATATATATATATATATATATATATATATATATATATAGCCGTTGATCTCTTCTCCTCAGGAATATCCATGGGATATTGGTTGCGTTTTCCTTTTTATTTTATTTTTTTTATATAAACGTTTTCCTTTTTATTGATACATACGGTATAGTATACAAGTGACTTAGTGGAAAACAGCTCAACAAAGAATAAAAAGTCCCCTTAGGCTTGAGAGGTTCAGGAAAAAAAGAAAGTCAAAATGTTGGGCCGGCTTGCACCATGGAATTTGATGGCGTCATTGATCTGCGAGTAATGACCTCGAAGGGTGCGAATATGCGAAACACGTGCTCCTATAATAGCCCATCTGACCCGGACCCTGCATCCGCCATTGTCATTTTGTCAGCTCACTTTATGAGATATTTCTGGATTAAAACATTTGCCCTTCACTCACTTTTAGAGTTTTTTTATTTTGATAATAATTTTATTAATTGTTACTGACAAACGAATTCCCGCTTTCCAAATACTAATTTATCTTCTTCCTCCATAGAGTGCTCGGTCGGTTTCCGGTTCCCTGTAAAACCGCCGTGAGCGATGAATGATATAAATGCCGATCGTACATATACAATAAAACTAGTAAATGCGACTGTCTATATGTGACTGCCGCTAAATCCACACTATTCATTGCCACACGGTTTCCTGCATCTACGTGGCACCGATCACACCGTCCGATCACAACACTTGCCGAGGAGACCGTGGGCTCCACACCTTTGAGTGATCATCTTCCCCATATATAAAAAGCAAATTCGACGCCTGACGGGTGGAACTTTCTCCCGATCTCCAAATCTGATACACCCACTCCTGGAAAATCCGTCATTCTTTTTAATTTCTTGGGGAAGAGGAGGGTTTCTGCAACAACAGAGAGGAGGAAGAAGGGAGAGAGAGGCCATGGGAGCTTGCGGGTCCACGCCCAAGGTCAAGGAAGATGGCCTCTCGGGATTGTCTCGGAAGAAGAATCGCAGGCGAAGAAGAATACTCCGCCGACGGGTTTCGTCTCGCAAGATCGACGCCGTCCGTTCCTTTGGTGATACAAAGCTATCCCAAACTAATTCTGCTCTACAAATTTCCCGACGCGCTTCAGGTAGTTTGCTCACTCTGTTGTCATTGATGTCCTATTCAGTGTTTGTATTATTTCCTTGTTAACCTGTTCTTTCCCTATTGGCTTTGTATATTTCTGAGTACGAACTTAGATTTTCGATTAAGTGCACTGTTGATTGGAGCTTCGGTTTTTTTCGGTCTCTAGATGCAGCTTGGTTTGATTCTACTTCTGCCCTGGATTCTGAATGCGATGACGAATTTTATAGTGTCTACGACGGTAAGTGTTTTATGAGTAATTAAACATTTACTTCACTTTCTTCCTGATCGCAAACAACTTACTCTGTTTTTACATTAATTAACGCGATCTCTGATAGATGGGTTGTCCGAAATCGCGTCCAGACCAAGCGATTGTTCTCCTAGAGCTGGGGATATAGCTGAAGGCAGACAAGGATCAGTATTTTCTGACCAGCAACAGAAGCTGAGAGCTCACTCTCATATTTATGGTCGAAGTAGTTCCTTTTTGAAGAGCACTAAAACTTCCGCGCAACCAAAAGATTCAGCATTGAGATCGGAGGGCGTTCAAGCTGAGGCAACTTCTGTTTCAGCAGGGCATGTATCTATCAGTCATGTAGATGAAACTTCAGTAAATTGTGGGCTTATTCCCAACGCCTGCTTGCCATGTCTCTCATCTGCTGCTCTCTCTCTTGAGAAAAGAAGGCCAACAAGCCCAGAAACACCAAATTCACGCAGAAAGTCTCTTTCAAAACTTTCCTTCAAATGGAGGGAAGGTTACGCTGATATGACGTTATGTGAGTGTCGGCAATAATTTTCATCTTTACCAGTTGCTTTCAATTTTGTTTTCTTGCACTCTTCACTTTTTATGCAAGCTAAAATATTCTCCTACACATGAGCCACTTGAATTGCTCTGGGCACAATGACAAAAACGTAAAAGGAATGAAGAAATAAAAGGAAACCAGTGCTTTATTTCTATTTGCTGCAGTCTTCTTTGTTGAACTTCATTGATTACGTATATGTCAGTTTCTAGATGCATAATCTGCTGATTCTATCTACAACTATTGCTTGTAAGCGTGTAACTCATTCATGCCTCCTCCTCTGTTGCAGATTCTCCAAAGGCACTCAAACACAAACTTTTGGCAGGTTCATCAATTCCATTTTGCTCAATAGACAAGCAAACAGTTGGTTCTTGGTCACCTATTGAGCCATGTTCCTTCAAAGTCAGAGCAAAAAACTACTTTAGGTACAAACCAAATGTCTTGATGTTTTATGCTAAGCTTTCTCTCAATTGAATGAACCTTGTAAGAAAGCACACGTGTTGAGGACACTAATTAAAATTCTGGAATTATTCTTCTTACTTGATAATCAATTTATATTTCTTTGTTGCATCCTTGGCAGGGATAAGAAGAAAGAATCTGCTCCAAGCAGTGCTGCTTTCTATCCTGTAGGTGCTGACATCTTCTTGTCTCAGCGGAAAATTGATCATATTGCTCGTTTTGTACAACTTCCAGCAATAAATATAGCTGGAGATGTCCCTTCTATTCTTGTAGTAAATATCCAGGTAATTGCATATTTTCTCGTTTAGCTTGGCAATATGAATGTACATTTATTGATCCTTAGAAAAATTAGATGCAAAGTTTTTGGCCCTATATTGATAATCTGATATGGTCCATAAAAAGTTAACCTAGAAGTTTTTCCTTCACGAGTTCTTAAATACTGTTTACTGATACATTCTTTTGATTTTTACCTGCAGATACCATTATATCCTGCCGCCATCTTCCAAAGTGAAAATGATGGAGAAGGAATGAATGTGGTTTTATATTTTAAAGCATCTGAAAAATATTCTAAAGAACTTCCAGAACATTTCCGAGAACAAATTAGTGTAAGAAGAATAAACTTGATTTTTCTCCTTCTTGTTCTGCCTTGCATTTTAGAGCACATTGCCTGTGTAATATTCTATAATGTTAAATTACATTAACAAGTTGTTTGAACTGGATATATTTGCTTGACAGAAATTGATCAACGATGAGGTGGAGAGAGTTAAAGGGTTCCCTCTAGATACAATCGCACCCTTTAGGGAGAGATTGAAAATTTTGGGTCGAGTGGCAAATGTGGAGAACCTTACTTTAGGCACAACTGAAAAGAAGCTTATGAATGCTTACAACGAAAAACCTGTTCTCTCACGACCTCAACATGAATTTTTCCTGGTAGGCACACCACACCTTTTGAATTATTTGAATTCTCTGCAGTATGATGATGGCATTTTAATATAAAGATTTAATAATATGTGTAACTGTATGGTGTTTCCTTGGAGTAATTTAAATCACTATGATGTTCTCTGAACAAAAATAGGTGAATGAACTCTTTGATCACAATTGAATGCCAAAATTCATCAATTTATAAATAAAATTCTGAATGAGCAAGTTACTTCCTTGGCGTGTTTATCTCATGGATCTCTTTGGGATCTTTAAACAAAATGGAAAATAGGTTTCAGTCTCGTGTTAACGTCCTCTGAGGTGGATATATATCTTCATATACTAAGGTCTAAGGGATATGCTTAGTCTCTGATTTAAGGCTTCAGTATCTGAATTTTGTTGTGATATTTTGAGTACGATTCTGGCATTTGAAACACTATCACCAATTCACCATATATTCCACTTTCCCCCCGATGGATAGATTTTTCCCTTGTTGGAATTCATGTTAAATGTTCCTGAATTCATTTTTTCCCAATTAAGTTAATGTAACTTTTAACTATTATTTCAAGCCTCAAGATGCTCTGCATTTGCATACTTTCTAAATATGATGTGTTGACTGTTATAATTCTCAGTTTTTTTTTTCCTTTCTTTTTGTAAAAACTGTTATAACTTAATTCTGCATGAAACGGCTTTAGTAATGTCAAAATGTTGAGCTGTTGAAACATTTGAATTTTGATGCTAGTTTTGCTTTGCTTTTACAGGGAGAAAACTACTTTGAGATTGATTTGGATGTGCACAGATTCAGTTACATTGCTAGGAAAGGATTTGAAGGCTTCATCGAAAGGTTGAAGCATTGTATCCTGGATTTTGGCCTAACAATACAGGTAACACACGGTCTTTATTTAGTTATATGCAGCCTGAACTTTCTACTAGTATGTAGTAAAATTTTATTTGTGCTGCTGCACTTATAATAAATATCATTTTTGTTGCTGCAAACTTCTAATAACCCATTTTCTTTGTACTATGAAGTTCACTAGATCATGACACTTTCACATGGACATTTGTCATTTTGCTATCATTAGTTGTTAAAATTAGGATATGTAAATTTTCATATGGACACATGTTATTTTGCTATTGTTAATTGTTAAAATGTATATATACACTTGTAAATTTACTTATGAACTTGACGTAATAGATACAGGCAAATTGACTCGAGTTTTTTTACGAAAACTGATCAAGGGGTTGAATGAATATAAGTGATACAGTGTTCAACAATAAGCACAAAAATCTAACATGATTTGTTATTTCTTTTTCTTTAAGTTGACTGTGTCCTTTGTATACCATTTTTCTGTGTTGTTACAAGAAAGATTCAAATGGTCTTGTGCGATGAATATCGTATTATTGATTTTTGTAACAGGGTAACAAGACAGAAGACTTGCCGGAGCATATATTATGCGCTATTCGTCTGAATAAAGTTGACCACTCCAATTTCAACCAGATTGGATTTTGAGTCACCTCCTCTTAGATTCTAAGTTTTTCAATCTGTACAACACATAAAAAAGAGTGTTCACCTCAGTATGCTTCAGAGTGATATGTTCCTACCCTGCAAATTGAAATGTCGGAATGTCCTGTTTAGCTGACTGTTGTATTATTGAATCAATTGAATATATACCAATCATAATAATATAAATGTGTTTCAGTTACCTATGATTTGTCAAAAGGAGAGGACAAAAGTACCATTGTTCAAGGGGTGTTATAAAAGTTTAAAACGCCTCACATATATATATTTTTTACAGCACAAAATCACTCAAAATAAGTGAAACCAAACCCATTATCCTAAAGTCCCCTTTGTTTTTACCCGCTGTTGCGTTTGAAGAACTGAAATATGTTAGACAAATTAATATTATGAGAAGGAAAATGGTAGTTAATTATTTTTTTATGAAATTAATATCTAAGATCATTATTTATTAGAATTCATCTTTCTTTGGATCAAGGAATTAGTTGTTCGATGGCACCTGTAAATTGATGTGCGAATTATGAAGAGTTCAATTCTTTTTTAAATTTCTATCACAAGTAAAGGAAAACGGTAGATAAAATTAATACTAATGACAAACCTTAAAATCATATTAATCATTTTATGTAATTAAAATGTTATTAGTTTGTTTAATGGTTCCAGAGTTTTGAAAATGCAATCATCAGCATTTATAGAATTATTGTATAAAATATTTATCCGGACCTAAAAGTTAACAAAATAAATGTAGTTAAATAATTTGTTCTGAGCGTTGTTTTCCTTTTTGAAAAATTTAAAGTATGTCTTTGGTCTTTTACATTTAGGTATTATTTTAGTCAACTCCTACGAAGCAAGCTGAACTTCTATCATTTAATTTTAATCCTACAAAGCAATTACTTAATTTACATTATTTTATTTTTTAAATAAAGTATAATTAAAATAAATTATTTTAATCAATTTCTTAATTCATTTCTCTCTTATTTCTTCGTTGGGAACCCTAACCTTATGCAATAACGCTTCATCCTCTTCCTCTTCATTCATCAATGAAATTTTCTTGTTCTAATGTCTGGGTTACAACTCTGCACAAAATTATTGTTGGATTGAGCCCATCATCAATTCATTTGCCATTAGGAAGGAAAGAAGAAATTGCAAGTCAGTAAAAAAAAAAAACCAAACATGTCCTACCAAGACGAAGAAAAGGGCTGGGCGAATCTGATCAACTCAACAATTCTCTATAAAATCTTAAAAGTAGAGAGAAATTTTTCCAAACACTTATCTTGTTCTTTATATTTTTTGATGCTCTGAATCTAATTTGTAGAAAATATTTATCGACTTGAGTGGTGCAATATACATGCTCAACTTAAAGATGTTCAAATTGTTGTGATTTGTCACCCCTCTGTGCCTCACGTTCCTAAATCTCCCTTTGGTCAATTCTTGCCATGTATTTGGATTAATACTACTCCAATCAATTGTTAAATCAAGAGAATGATTAGGAGAGCTGATAATTTTATGCTTTGAAGGAACAAAAATATCATTGGTCTAGTGGTACGAGAATCCAAAGGTGTATGGGGATGAAAGATGAATAAGGGTATTACAGCAAGAGACTAGGGTTTTCAGATAAAGAAAGAAAAATGAATTTAGAAACTGATTGAAATAATTTATTTAATATATTTATATTTAAAATTTTAAATAATGTAAACTAAGTAATTCCTTTGTAGGATTAAAATTAAATGATAGTAGTCCAACTTGCTTCATCAATATTGTATTAGTATTGTATTATCGCCGCTTAAATTTTGTTGAGTCAATATTTTTTGTTAGTAATTTTAACGGTGTTAAAGACTAAAAGTGTACTTTATAAATTTAAAGGACTAAAATAATACTTTAACCTAAAATAATTAAACAAATGAAAATGAAATCCTTCTTCTTAACTGTAATCAAACCAAGGCTACGAAATTAAGGAGGGTCGGAGTTTAAAAAGTAATACTCCCTCTGGTTCTAATTATAAGACCAAATTGACTTTTTTTGGAGAGATTAAAGAAGCTAATTAAATTACTTTATAGTATTTTTTTTTTCAAACTAATTAGTTTAACTAATAAACTAATATATAATCTAAGGATATATAACATATGAAATGATTAAGTAACTTATTTAGCTTCCTTAATTTCTCCAAAGAAAGTCAACTAGGTCTTATAATTAGGACCAAAGGTAGTATTACTTTCTTCTGATTTTAAATAAATACTCCCTCCGGTTTTTATTATAAGATATATTTAGAGAGTTGATCTTAGTCTAAAATATAAGATATAATTTTTGTATTTGTCAATATTTTCCTAATTTACCCTTATTGAAACTCCCTTAACAATAATTAAGGAAGAGAGAGACTAAGGAAGATAATTATGATGTTTCAGAAAATACATGTCATGTTAACGAATTCAACTCATTTCCTTAATCTAACGAAATTTGATAAATATGTTTTATATTAAAGACGATACAGCATATTACAGAAAGTTATCCTTTTCACTTTAAAAAAAAAAAAAGATGCATGCATCCTCACTCGAATGGGTAGGTTTTTCTCACACCAACACTCAATAAGAAAATGACCCAAGTGGTACCAAATTGATGTGGTCCAACAGGAACTTATACTATCCCATGCAAATTAAAAGTGATAGAATCGCTCTCCAAGTTTACATCACTAATAGGGGAATGTAGATTCTACCTCCTTTATTTCTTTCTTATTTTCTTTATTTACATGCATTTAAGGATTTGACAAATCATACGTGAAAAACCTGGCTCGAATTGAAAAGAATTAATATAATACTTGGTCTTTTAAATTTACTCTTATTTTAATTTTAATCCCTTAAGTTTCAAACCATAAGGTTTTGGTCCATCAAGCTTTAATCCACTTAAAACATTGGTCTTTATATTCACATGGCTAAGTGAAAGGACACAAGCCTTTTTCAAAATAACCCATATAGATCCCAAAAATAGGTGATATAACAAAAGGGTTAAGGGAAAATTTTAACCTGAAAGTTTTGGAAGGCAATTTTACTTTGGAAGTGTCAAAAGGAGAGTAATTTTGTCTTAACCATTATTTCAATTATTTTAACCGTTAGTTAACAAAATATAGTAAGATAACAGTCGACATGTCATACACGTCATTTTTGTTAAAGTGTAAAATTACGTCGAAAGTCCATGTGTCATTTACTTCATTTTTTTTCAAAGTTAGATTTAAAATTTTTGGGGTAAATTTACATATCAACAAGAATAATGTGGATGATTAGCTCAGAATATTTAGCCAAGTATCAATCAATTAACTGGAATAACGTAAGGACAAAATTACTCAAGGACAAAATTGGCCATTGATGAAAACTACCGGCAAAAATGCCCCTCAATCCCTCGGCCCTATAATAAAACCGGTGTATACCTTATCCTCAAACGGAGATGAAGACGGAGGAGTCGACGTCGCCGACGGTGTGGTGCTTTTAGGACTTGACTGGGCACTTTCATTATCTCCTAACGTTTCTTGTTCTTTAATTTGCAACGATCCATTTTCACTCCTTGGCGAAGCCGTAGAATTATCAGTATCTTGTGATTCTAAGGACTCGATTCGTATATTCCATACCCTTCCAGAAGACCCTTGTCTGCGAAATGAACGAGGCGATCTTTGCAACATGGGTGGTTTAATTTCTGATATGATCAGTTTCTATCTCCTGCCTTTCTCAATATCCTTCTTTCAACTACCCTTATTTTTTTAATCCTTCAAATAATCTGTCATACTTGATTTGGCCTGAAGCATCAAAAGGTCTGGGATCTGGATTCTTTGATCTTGTAAATGCCAATATAGTAAATCCTCAGCTATTAATTCATTGAGGTTTATATTTACTCTTATTGGGATTTTCTTAACTTTGTGTGGTGAATTTTGTCTTCACCTTTGGTAAACTGGTATTGCGATGTCTAGAGGTGAAATTATAATAGGACAAGGTCAACTATCCTTAATTTATGTTTACTAATTTAAATGACAATCTATAGACTATAGACAATGCAGATTATACACATTTTTTAAACTTTACCAAAGCTTGCCAACTAAATTTTATATATAATTGTTTCTTACACAAAAGAAAGTAAAATATTAGAGTTTTCACTTTATTTTAAAATTGTTTTAACAAATTAAGAAATATTCGCAAGTGACTTAAAAGTATAATAATAGAACTTTTGTATTTTATTTCATTTATCTATATGCATATTATAAGTAAACACAAACAAGGTTACTGAAATATATAAGTGATCATTTGGTAAATGGTGATGGTGATGATTATGAAACCGCTAGTAAATTCTACAGAAACCATTATGGGAGAACAATCTCAAATTTCCCAGCTAATCGTAGAGAAGATTTTCTGTCCTTCAAATTATGCATCTTTAAAAGTAAAAAAGAAGAAGAGCAATCTAGTAATTAGTGGATCCGACTAGGAGTAATGCTGCCCTTATTTCACTATCTCTGTTCAAAATAGCATCCACGAATGAGTCGTCACCCAAAGAAGAAGACGAAGGACCTTCACAAGTTAGCTTAGCACAAACTTGGCGTTTCGTGATGCTTTCCTCATGATAAGCCCCAATCCCAAAATCCTCATCACTTGCATTATTCGAAACTTGAATTTGGTTCTGCACCTCGTACTGGTTCAGAGGTTGAAACTCGGTGCACGTGAGCGGGTCACTCAGAAGAAACTCGCTCCAATCAAACGACGAACCAGGAGGTGGAACAGCAGCAGCAGTTGTAATAACCTGAGGAGGTGAGCTTAGTTGTGAGATATTAGAGGAAGAAGATGACGAAGGCGATGAACATGAAGATGCAGCTTCATTATTATGGTGTGAGTGGACGTTAATGTTTTCTGGTGCGTTAATGAATTGGGATTGGACCTCTTGATCTAGTTGGTTGGAGACAATTAAGTTGGTGGTGTTTGGAGCTTGTGTTTGATCAGTGGTTATAGTAGAGAGGCAACTAATGCTTCCCAAATCAGAAAGGACTTGAGAAACTGGCTTATGGGTAACAGGGTCAATTCCCATCTTCATAAGCTTCTTCCTCAGCTTTGTGTTCCAATGGTTCTTCACATCATTGTCTGTTCTCCCTGGCAGTCTCCTCGCAATCAAAGACCACCTGCACCGCCAAAAAAAGGAAAAAATTTAACCAATCAGATGCCTCAAGAAGATGCAAAATTCATTTATCTATGAGATATAACCAAAAAGAGGGTATTTGGTTGGCATTGGCAAGTCTGTGATGCACGCCAAAAATGATTGTTAATAAACGGAGACAGTTGTATATATTTGCACCAAACAATCATAAGTAAAGAATTATACAGTGTTTTGTCATGCCAATTTGCTTTCTTTTCCTGAGACAAAACTGAAAACAAATGGATACAACTAGTTAATTACCTGCTTCCTATGGCTCGATGGAGGTTAATAATAAGCTCCTCTTCTTGGGGTGTGAAGCTCTGGTGCTTGAGGTCAGGTCTAAGATAGTTAGTCCATCTAAGCCTACAGCTCTTACCACATCTGTTTAACCCTGCAAGCAAATTATCCAAAGAGAAACGTATTTCATGAAGCTAAAGTTTAAGTATAATGTAAAGTCACGATAATATTTTCTGTGTTAGAGGGTTGGGAAGAAATTAACCAGCTTTCTTAGGAACCAGAGTCCAATTTCCAGTGCCATGATTGGAAACATAAGCGAGTAGTTTAGCATCCTCCTCAGGAGTCCAAAGGCCCCTTTTCACATTGGATTTATCACAGCAAGGTGGCCTTCCCATTGATCTGCAACAGAAAGAAACGCAGAGAAGGGGAAGAGTTGTTTAAGAGAGATTAATCATGTAATGGTGATGCAATTCCCATTAATGAGACAATGAGAAGTATATAACTTTAAAGTGGTGAAAGGAAGCTGTAAGTGTTTAAGATATGAGGAGGCAAGAAAAGCATGCAGGGTATTAACAAGAATTGCATGAACATCTTCTTCATCTTCTGTAAAATAAAAACTTAAAAAAAAAAAATGAAACCATTTTGTATGACATCACAAACATACTGCAAGTACACCTCTCTTTCATGCACTCTCTCTCTCTCTCATAAGCTTGGCTCCCAAGTCCCAACAGCAATATCTAATCAGGTACAAACCGAATGACTTGTATACATGTTTAAGCAGTGATATTGATTTCTGTTGTATAGTAGCATGCAATCCAAGCTTTTTGTGAGCTTCACGAACTAAGAGATGATCATCTCACGCTGCTTACGGCTCACTATTAGTATTGGAACACGATACGAATAAAGGTAGTTTTTGTCCAACGAAAAGAAAGTGCACGAACTCATGTATAGGAAGGCTATTTATTTAGGGTGAGCAAAAGGGAATCTGAAATTGAACAATTTTAATAGCAGAAAAAGTCGAATTATATTCTGAAAGGCTACAACAAGGAATCCCACAAAATTAGATTCATGATGTGATAGTGATTCATCGTTGAAATTGCCAATGGGTGGGGTTGGAGCATGGAGACTCCTATGGATACCTACTCTCTAACTCTGTTTATCTATCAATTTTACTTTTCAGCCTAACCTCTAAATAGATCATGCATTACACAACACTTGCCATCTTTCAGAATAGAAAAAATTCGTTGTTACCGTATAACAAAATATCTCGTGGCTTATTTCTTACTGTGAACCATAAACCCTTCATAATTATATTTAATTTATTCAAATGCATGTACTTGGGTAAAAATTTATTCCCTATGTTAGGGTCAACTGATAATTAGAGGGCTGTCTTCTGTATTTACACAATAATTCACACCACAAGATCATCCCTATATCGAAGTGGGCGCAAATCAGGGGAAGATTCCACCGCTCCCCACTCCTCAGCCGGAAATCCGGAATTTGGTTATAAGATTCCAATCAGTAAGGGGTGGGCATCATTGGTTCATACTTTAAATATGTTTGGTTTGAGGGGAGGTGAGGAAGAAAATCTTTTAGGAAGACATTGACCATTTTCATTAATGAAGGGAATATTCTTTTTTATTGAGAATATATTTTAAGAATATTGAAAATTATCTATAGACAATTTTGTAAAGATGAGAGAACAAATTTCTCTCTCAACTTTCCCTTCCCTCCCCTCTCCTTCACTCAAACCAAACATACCCTAAGAAAATCGAAGCAGCTATGAAGGATTCAAATTTAAAATTATCTGGATCTGGTCTATCCCCGGCATCCAAATCGATATGATCCCTCCAGGGAGGTGAAAAGAAATGGAAATGGTAGAGCATGTTCCAATGAGAAAATGGCCAAACTTGGTGTATCTTTCTTGGTGGTCCCTTCCCTCTTCCTTCAATTGGGGATTGGTGAATAAATTAAGAAGGAAAACGAATGTTATATACATGAAGAAACTCATCATATCATTTTGTAAGATTCATAAACGCACTTGAGAATAGCCCCTAACAGACATTGCAGCTCTTCATACAGAATCCTTTGACTTGGTCATTCCCAACCATATAAAGTGGGTTCTTGTCACATTCCCCTACTTTAGCCCACTTGGAGCAATTTACATTCTCATCCACACATTCCCCGTCGTCTCTTCTATTCATTGGTTTGTCGAAATCCCTCACGTGAATCCACTTTGTTGCAGACCACTTCTCACCCTCAATCACAGGGCAGCTTCCATGCAGACTCAAATTATCTGTAGTTGCATCAAGATGCAGACTAAAGAACAGCAGGGCATCACCCTTGTCTGGTTTTACTGTTACACAAGAAACAACGGATCGCATCAGAGACCATGCCCCACAAAAATACACGGAAGCCATTTGTTATATGATATAGACAGCCATGACAAAGCCGAGAGCCAAAATATTAATATGAAAACGGCAGGGCAACAAATGCCATCAATCTAATACCATACAAGAAAATTTGGCTGCTTGATTCATCAATCATGACAAAAATCTTTTTGAAAAAAAATGGAAAGAAGGTTTTCAATTACACAGCCCCCTCTATCACCATATTTCACAACGAAGCAGCTAACGGACTCAAACATGTTATCAAACAATGAAGAAATTTATACATTTTCCCCCATTTAGATTCTGGCAAATAACTCAAACAATCTCTTATTCTACCTACAGTTATATTTAACAGCAAGCAACTATATGTAGTGGATCTGGCACCTCACACAGAGAAAAGTGGTCTGACAATGAATCCTTTTCAAATAAAAGCTTAAAAAGGGACTCATTTATAATCTGGTCACATGCCATAGACTAAAAGGGTGACAGCAAAATGTTGGTACCACGAGGATCACAAGGGCATGCCTATTTGAAATGCTTTGAAGATTTCATGTATAATAATAAATCAAAGTGTCAGTAAATGTGGCAATATTTTGTCAAAGCGTCCTAGCATCTGTACCTGCATAGCCTTTCTTTGCGCATTCAGACCAGCCATCATCCTTTATCTGGGATAACCTTGCCTAGAAATGGCAAACAAACCAATATCAATAATGGATCTGTTTAGAAGGAAAGATAACCATATTCATTGTATGCTCCTTACCTCAGAATTGGGAAAAACAGTCTCGCCACCCTTCTCAACTTTAGACAAATACATCAACACAGTGGCAATCCGATGGCCTCCCAGTTGCTGATTAGCCTTGTCATGGAAGTAATCAAAATGTGGCTCATACTTCTGACCATTCTCATAGTGCAATATTTGAATGGACTCACCATTCTCTGATGGCATAAACAGCTTTAGAGACCGACAAATATAAAAGAGCAATCACTCTGTAAAAAGAGACTAGGATTGAAATGAACAAAGCATAATATTGCGCCCACCTATTGGAAGGAAGGTCCATGCGGCAATTCTGGCTTCAATACCAGCAACTATTTCATCCTTCGAGATAAAACAGAAACAGAAAAAGAATTAAGTAATTGACATGGCTTTCGAGAATTAAACTCAATCTCATGGAAGTACAGGGTACAGACTCCAGCTAAAATCTCACAACAATCATGTATGCACTTTTCCTCAAAAGATTCCCAAATGCACCAAAGTGATATTCTAAAGTACAGATAAATGAAAATTCTATTAAACTCCACAATGCGATAGGACCTACACTCCTTCTCAGACAGCGGCAATAGCTTTCAGCTTTCTAGGCCAATATACCCCAAGGTTAGAAATATCAATACGGAAAATTCAAAATTCTCATTTATTACCAATTCTTATGTTCGCAACATGGGAATTCAACCTACAATTTTTATATATTTCCTTCTTTGACACATATTGATTAAATTCACCAGAAGAAAGAAATATTCAACTGATCTGGAACATCTCTCGTCACTAAACAACCATTTATTTTAAAGAGGATAAAAGCACAATGAAGAAACTTATGTCAATTATGTTACTCTTTAGGTTAAATATTACACTTACATGATAGACCTGAGAGTATTCAAATGGTTAAAAATGAAATTTCGCGATAGAATTGCGATGCAGAGACAAGAGAAACAATATTTTATTGCTTCGTGTTTCATATTCAGGATAAAGCACATCATCATCAAATGCAGAGCAGCTAAAGAGAAGATCCACAATATATACCTGAGCCTTGGAAAGAAACATCCCGGAGCTCGTTCTGACTTGACTCAATACACTTTTGCCTGATTCATTATCTGCTACCATAGATATCTCTAGCTTGTCCTTGGCCTAATAGTACAGATTCGGGAATTGAAGTTCACATATTGTTTGGGTAAAAAAAGGACCAACAGCGGCCATTCGAAAAAAGAAAAAGGAAAACATAAAACTAACCAGATTGATCAGATGATCACACTCTTCGTCGGATAAAAACTTCTTGTATATAAAAGCCCTGCGTACGGTAAATTTCACAAAAAAAGGGGAGAAAAGCTCAATGCAACTCTCTCAGCCAATGCAACCAACAAAATTTTGAAAAACAAAACAAATAGGTTAAAAACCTGGGACGCCAAGAGAGTTGAGTAACCCGAGTAGGATCGAATTTCACTGATGAGCTGCCCCTGTTCAATTCAATAACCGATCCATGCCTGAAAAGATTAAAAAACTAATTGAAACATTTTACTCAGCTGATTACACATCAACCAAAAGAAAAGCGTGGATGTGGAGGAGTACGTAGTCTTATCTATGCCCAAGGCCAGCGATCTAATGGAGGAAACAGATAGATCAGGGAGGAAACAGAGAAAACAGAACAAAACTGCAAGAACGAATCTAGAATCCATGCGGGAAGAGTGAGAGAGAGATGGAATCAATGGAATAATAGAGAAGGGAAAGAGAGAGATCTTATAGAAATGGGGAAAATTATTCGATTAGGCAATGAACGAATGAGAAAACTGAAGCGAATCAGATGGACTGGGGAGTGGAAAAGTCTTGGGGGCGAACTTTTGTGTGATTTTATTTGCAAGTGTTGAATCTTCCATACATTTCAAGCAGCGCCCACTGGATTTGGCTCCTGTATTGACTTTCCTGTGTCCTTTTTCCATGAGCCCCAGTTCTCCTTTCTCGAACCTTCCTTCACCGTTCCTCTACCTGATTCTCCGCAAAACATGTGAAAGTGAAAAATAAATAAAGAAAAAGAAATGAAATGACACGTAAATGAAAGCATATGAAACTCTGTTTTTTTTTTTTCCCCATCCGGTATCCAGAGCTTCACACTGACTAATTCGAATCCGACCCGGGTCATACACCTGGCTATGGTGGGTGAGTCTCCCAGCGAAGCTTTTCTGCATTCACAAGGCTCGAACCTAAGACATGTTTAAACGACACAAGTAGAGAATGACATTACTTACCAATTAAAAAACTAATATAAAAAAATCTCATAACTTATGAATTATCAGTGATTACTTTTTTATTTGTTATTAACAAGTTGTCAAACATTTTTACTCCATTTTTTTAATTAAAACCTTAATGTAACTTTCCCTTTCACTTCTCATCTTGGTTTAAATATTACTCCTTTTATTTCATATCTCAGGCAATGGAGTACAGATTGTTGTACTACAGACTACAGTAGCCTACTTCAAATTAGGGCTGAGTAATGGGTGAGTTGGGCTGCCCATGCCTAAACTCATAACCCGTCTATTTAACTTTAAACGGGTATCGGTTAGCCTATACCTAGACTTCAACCCATTTAAACTCATATAAAACAGTCTAGCATATAAATGGGCGGGCTAACTGGGTTTTGAGTAATCCATTTACATTTGACAAGTTTATTTTTTATGGAGAAAAACATATATAAGCATTAAGTGTCCACCCAAAATTATCATTCTGAAATATGAATCTTCAAAATTCAATAATCATAATTCATACAAAAGAACCTAAATTTAAACGAGTGTCATTATAACATAATTTTGATTTTTTTTTATACAAAAATTTTAGGAAAGAGATTGGGCTCACCCACAGTCTAAGGGCAGGGCGCTTGGAGCCCAGTCCATAGGGCATACTGGGTTAGAGAGTACACATGCCTCCATCTCTTCTCAACGTTTCCACTGCTTCGTAGACCCCTAGGATGCCTCCCTTAGCGCCTTGATCAACTCCAGAATCGAACCCCCTCCCTTTAGGTGAGAAAGTCCGATCCTTTCGTCAGTTGAACCTTGAAACTCCAAGTGGGGAAATGGGGAATCGGTATTTTATGGCAATGTGGCGTATTATTATCTAAGTGTTCATATAGTTAATAAAAAATATATGTATAACTAAATGGGCGACCCAAAGATATGCTCATAGCCCACCCATTTAAGTCTTAAATGAGTGGGTTTTAACCCAATCTGTTATGGGCCTTTTTGGGCGGGCTCAAAATGACCCAATTGCATTGGATTGTGGGTGAGCTCACCGGGTTACGGGTTCTATACTCAGTCCTACTTCAAATCTTGAAATGTTAAGCCAAATTACTCTGTAATTTACTACTTATAGAAAAATTTATAATACAATTTGTACTATACACTAACACTATGTTCTATAATTGGACCGGAAAGAGTACGACTTTTCTTTTTTGGCTAAAGTTAGAAGTGCTTACAACTGGATTTGCGCCGTTACATACAATTGTGGACAGATATCAAATTCTCACTATGGCGGCTGTTTTATTTTTTGACACAACAGTTTAACATCCTGATTTGTTTGATTGGAGCTTAGGACAAGACAGAACAAGTGAGGTGCCAATTAGAATGAGACGCCTAGCCTTAGAGATTTAAATATTTTACTAAACCTCTTGTGACATTCAAAGGCCTTAACTTTCACTATCTTTTTATTATAAGGAGCTTTTAATTATATTTTAATATAACAAAAAAGAGATTATTAACTTTGTTTGAAAGTATAGTTCATTTTGAATTTTCTCTATGTTTAAATAAAAAAATCTTTAAATTTATATTACATTCTTTCTTATATTAATGACTTATTTCAAGTATGAAGACTATTCAAGAATAATGACTTATTTCTTCTAAAGAATGATTTTTTAACCTGAAGTTTCTTATGAAGGGTGTATATCTTCTATAAGGTGTGGTTATAGTGAGTATATTTTCAATTCAATATAGAAATATAATCAAAACTCTTCATAATATCGTATGCTTTAGGGCAGGCTAGACTAGACCTCTATCAGACGACTTGCAGCCTGACTTGTTTAGGGCTTGGTATGGCCTGACGTGTTTGTTAAAAAAGTTAGGTTGTGTTCTATTTTAAGATCTAAATGTGTAAATAGCTCTAGCCTATTTTGTTAAGGCCGAGCTTGTTTACACATTAAATAAATATAATTATATTTTTATTATATAAATAACATAATATTTATTTTTTTCATTCTTATATTCTAATTTCAAGTTATAATTAGTTAATTACAATACTAACCCCAATTATTAGTTGGGAAATTTTCTTTAAAACATCCTTTTAACTATTCATGGCTGCACCCTTACTGTTCTCTTTAATAACAATAATATTTTATTTTGGATAATTATATTATTAGCTTTGAACGTTGGTGAAATCATTTTTTAATAATAATAATTTATTTTAATTAGATTTAGGCTAAAAGCTTATTTAAAGGAAACAATTTGTAAATATTATGCTTTGAAATCTACTAAAAGCCTAGGTTTTGATAGGCTCAAAGCACACAAAGCCCATTTATGGCGTTCAAGGCTTGCAATATGAGGTCTTTTTAAAGGCCTACATTTTTATGTAGGCCTTTAAAAATACTTCAGACTTGACCAGATTTTATGAAAGTTTATGTCTGAGCCTAAGAAAAAACCTGCATTTAGGCTTAGAGCTTTTGCCCCTGTTATAGGCTCAGGTTTGTTTAGCTAAAGTTTAACCTGACCTAACATATTTCCATGCCCACTCATACCATGTAGTTTTTCATGTAGCATGCCACTCATGATCCTTCTCAGAAGTTCACTTTAAAAAAAAAAAAATTGGTCTTAAATATAAGTCTACTTGCATGTTATTAATGAATGTTTTTTAATTTTATCTTTATTTAATTCTTGTTGGAAAGAGAGAAAGAGGATAGAGATGTGAGAATGATATATAAATGCAGGCATAGAAAAAAATTTAATAAAGATGAAGTGGAAAAATTTAAACATATTTAATGATAATAACAATATTTGGTACGTAAGAATTAATTAAAATGGAATAATAATAAGAACCAACGTGATAATAAGGTAGTAACAAAAACAAAGTGATAATAAGGAACCCCTAATTTGGGCCTAAAAGAAAGAGGACCTCCAAGGAAGCTATGTCGAGCCCAAAAAAACAGAGGTAAGTCCTTGTTCCATCGGTCTTTTCTCTCTCCTTTTTTTGAAGTGAATCAGCGTTATAAACTTTTTTAATGCATCTAATATCATTATTTATTTATTATAAAAAATATCATTATTTTTGGTGTACCAATATCCAAAAGAATTATTTCAGGTTTTTCTAGAACCCTAAATATTTTTTTGGTGCATCTAACACTCTAAAATTTTTTTCAGGTGTATTTAACACCCGAAATTATGTTAATTGTTTCATGCAAAATTACATAAAAATATATATTTCACACAGTAACAGTAACAGACGCGCCTGAAAAAAAATACTTCATGCGCTAGATGTTTAAAAAAAAAAATTTAAGCTTTTTTTTTATAATAAAATTTAGGAAAGGGGTTGGGTAAATAAGGCATACTAGTGCGGCATTTATGAATTTAGGAAGGAAGCATGCCAGGATGCTTCCCGATAGATCTTGACTCAGGATCGAACCCCTCCCTTGATGTAGAAACCGACTTTTTCATCTTGAACCCATAGAATAGGGGTAAAACTTTAGGCTTTTAGATGTACTTAGAAAAATATTTTTAAGGTGATGAATGCAGCTTAACTTTTTTTTTTTTTTTTAAATAAAAAGACAATTTATTAAATAAGATAACGATGTGCGACGTATTTATGAGAATTTAGGAAGGAAGCATGCCATCGATTTCCCGATAGATTACTCACGAATTGAATATTTGAATATTTTTAGAAACAAAATTTATCATCTTTAATTATAGAATAAATTTTTTAACCTTTTTAGAATTTGAATACTATTTTTTTAATTTTCTGTGAAAAGTGAAACTTATCAAGAGTACATTGATAACTGTACTTCAATAAAAAATGATTCATATGGACATTTTTAATAATAGGAAAAAAAAAAGGAAGTTTAAACAGAGGAGGAGGATTTAATTACCCTTTTGTCATGTAATCGTTTTATTGTGTGATAATGCATTTTGATCTTTTTATGAAAAAATAAAGAAAGAAAGTGAGGCTTTTGAAAACCTTCTTAAAAAATAGACATATTCCTCCAAGACCACAATCTCCAAATGCTCACCCCAAAAACCAAATCCCAATTCCGAATTGCAGGAATACCCATCTCCTTCCTGAGATTCAAATTTATCCAGTCTCTTAAAAGACAAGAGAAGAAAGCATTATAGAATCTTGGATGTAATCGTTTTATTGTGTGATAATGCATTTTGATCTTTTTATGTAAAAAGAAAGAAAGAAAATTACCCCTTTTGTCCTATTAATTGTCAGGTTAACAAAACCAACAGAATCTAATAATAGATAATACTTCTCATCCTAAATATAAGATAAAATTAACTTTTTTTAGAGATATTAAAAGAATTAATTAAATCACTTTAAAATATTTATATTTCTTATTTTTTTCTCAAAATTATTTTACTTAACATATAAATTGATATATAATCTAATTATACACAACATGTGATATAATTAAGTAACTTATTTAGTTTTTTTAATCTTTTTTAAAAAGTCAATTTATTTAGTATTTAGGAGCAAATGGAGTACCATCTCTAATGATTAATAACGTGGCAGATAAAACTCGTAAAATAAGGAAGGAGAGAGCTACAGAAGGCATCTGAGCTGTTTTCTTTCTCCGTTTCTTACAACAAAACGCCAGGGCCTCTCTCTCTGAACGCTCCATCGATTACTCCTTAAACGAGAAAAGTAATCATACGACATGATTAAAGTATCATCATCAGAAAAATACGAATAACAAAGGCTGAATCTGCAGAGGAATAAAGCACCAGTAGTAGTACTAGTAGGGAGCAATATTATAAGCCAGCATAAGAGAGAGCAAAATGATCAGAAGAAAGACAGAGACACTACATTTTTTCACGTTGCCAAATGCATTAGTCCCACACTACACCCTAACTTTTTCCCATGTCTCGTCTAGTTCATTTTCTTTCTTTTTCTCTTTTACAAAGTTCATTCCTTGACAAAGCTTCGGGGATTTTCAGGGTCAATTCAGATATCAGACAAATAGTGACAAAGAAAAGTGGAGAGAATCTGATATGAAAAGTTAGACCCACAAGAGGAGGTCCCCTTGCAACAGTAGGATAATAAGGGGGGGAAAATATGAAAAAGAAAATTAGCAAAAAGTTGCTTCCTCTTTTCGTTTCTGTTTTATTATGTATCCTTTTTCCTTTTTTATTTCTGTCTCTTCTTTTCTTTTCGAGATGAGGAGTAACTAAAAATGCCCACAAGAAAAAAGATTTCATTGATGAAATGAATCGAATGCCAACAATGTACATGGGCTAATTAGCTAGTACTGCTACTAGAGCATTGTTTGGCTGCTAAAAAAAAGTTATCGCTAAAAGAATTCAAAATCTAAGTATAGACCCGAAGAGGACCTGTCTGAATCAGTTGTAGCAGCACCTTTTTCACAAGGAGGCACTGAAGGTGACTTGGAGGATGTCTGATTCATAAATGAAAGATCAAGTGGTTTTGGGATCTCAGGGGGATGAATGCTGCGAATGAGAGCCCAATTAATGCCATCAAAGAAATGATGTTGTTTAATCTCTGTGGCTCCTCTTTTGAATCCAAGCCTCTTCTGTGGATCTTTCACAAGCAATCCTCTTATCAAATCCTTCGCTGCAAAACTAATGCTTGATCCATCAGGGAACTTTAGATTCTGACCCACAACATTGAACAAAGTTTCTCTATTCCCATTGCCTTTAAATGGGGTCTTCCCAAACAACAATTCATAAAGAAAAATACCAAAAGTCCACCAATCCACTGCACTTCCATGACCATCACCTCTTATAATCTCAGGAGCTAGATATTCATGAGTCCCAACGAATGACATGGAGCGAGCATTGGTTGGTTCAGCAATTAGTACTGGGAATGAGTCAGAATTGGCTGAGCTGTGTTTTTCACTCTTTGGTTTGGTATTTTTGGAGGTGAAGAAATGGGGTTTGAAGCAAGAAGGCTGAAGGCAAGAAGGCTCCACGCAAACGGGTAATTTGCAGGGTGGATCGATGCATGAAGATGGCTGGATGCAGTAGGAGGATATCTGACAAGAAGGTTCTTTACTGGACTGAACAAGGGTGGGACTTACGCAGCATCTTAGTGACAGGTCAAAATCAGAGAGCATGATATGCCCATCTTCTCTTACCAGTACGTTTTCTGGCTTCAAATCTCTGTACACCACCCCCATCATGTGTAGATACTCCAGAGCAAGAAGCACTTCTGAAGCGTAAAACCTGCAAAAAAAATGAAAATGAAGCAATCAGAAAGCAGTTTCAAAAACTTTGAGCCTAAAAGCATCCCAGTGTAAGCAGAACTCAATAATTATGGAGGCTTGACAACCACACTCGAGAACCAAAACCTTTAAATTTCCAGACAATCATTTACACACTAAACCATGCAAATAGCAAAATATCAACATTAGGTGGTGATTAAATTAACGAGTAATGATTGGCTACAGGATCGAGCTCCTTTTAGCGGAGCCAGCTGGACTAATAACAGCTATGGATTATGCAGATGAACTGATCTGAACCAACAGGGAAGTAAAACTATATGTCCTTCACTCATCCAAGATGAGGAAAATAGAAGCTTAAAAAGTTTAACCAAAAACAAAAAGATAAACTTATTTGGACTAAGGAACAAGTTTCCTTTCCAATCTTTAATCAAGACTTGCCAGACAGGAGACTCCACATTCTTCCCTTCAATGACATGAAGCTTGATTGATTATTCACATCATGAAGGAACAGAGTAAACAGAATTAGTAACACAAGTGTTGAGTAATTGAGCTACTCATTATATACTAACCTGGCAGCTTGCTCTGTGAAATGCTTGCCTTGCTGTCTTTGGCGGAGGGTATGAAGATCCCCACCACTGCAAAACTCCATAAGCAAGCAAGAGAACTTCTCAGTCTCAAAATGTGAATAAAGGGAAGGAAGAAAAGGATGGTCCAATAAACTCAAAATATCTCTCTCAGTCTGAGCTCTAGCCAATTTCTTCCTACCAGCCAACTTGCCCTTATCCATAACCTTCATCGCAAACAAACAACCCATCCCTCTAAGCTCAGCCAAATACACACTCCCAATATCCCCAAAACCCAGCTTCTTCAACAGCCTAAAATGCCCCAAACCCAATTCCCCATCCTTCCCCTTCACACATTGTATCGCATCCCACCTAATATCGTTCCCCATGTGAGGCTTCGAAGGGCTAAAACTCCTAAAACTTCCCTCACTGGCCTCATAATCCGTCATAGATCCAGTGCTCCTCTGAGTCTCAATGTTGCTACTACTACTACACAGACTAACACTAGCACTGCCACTAACATTGAGGTCCCGGAGGCTACTACTACTGGCAATGGCGGATTCAGCGTCGTCGCTGTGGTCAGCATTTTCCGGTGGGGGCTTGTCCATGTATGGATCTGCGACGGGTTCGTTCGTTCAATGGAGAGAGAGGAGGAAGGTTTGGTTAAAAGTGGGTTCGGTCAAGTTGGTGGGGATGTGTGACCGAGGCGGTCAAAGAGAGTGCGAGAGGGACGCGGGCGTGAAGGGAGCTGAACATAGGGACCCAAAAGGGGAAGGGTAAAAAATTAATAACCTACAGAGAGTTCAAATTTGAAATGTGAGAGAGAAGAGAAGAGACGATAGTATTGAATTGATGATGATACGCCCGATGACTGAGTTGGGGTTTGAGAATGGAGACCAGCTCTCTCTCTCTCTCTCTCTCGCACAGTTCCAGAAAGTGTTACAGCTTGGGGACAAAATTTACAGAGGGGGAGAGAGAGAGAGACCCTAATTAGGACGACAAAAACAAGAGCCCGAGGATTAAAAAAAATAAAAAATAGGGAAAATCTATACAGGAGCCCAATTAAGTCTCAAAATTTTAAAAAATGCCCTAACAACTTTCACATACCAAAAAGGGCCCTAGGGCCTTTTCTGGGATTTATCATTAAAACGTTAGTTGTTAATCTGACTGATTTAGTTGTTAACCGGGGCTGATATTGTTGTTAAAGTGACTGATTTAGTTGTTAAAATATTGTTGTTAATGCGACTGATTTAGTTGTTAATGAGTTTTGATTTTATTGTTAATCTGGCTGTTTTAGTTGTTAACGTTTATACCAGAAAAGGTCCCAGGGTCCTTTTTGGTATGTGAAAATTGTTGGGGCCTTTTTTGAAATTCTGGGCCTTAATTGGACCCTTATATAGATTTTCCCTAAAAAATACTCACTCTCATTATTTCAGTCATTCAACCATTCAGGAGCGTTACTTGGGGGTGGTGACGGAATTTTGAAGCTCCTGCGACCCACATGACTATGGCTATTATGGGGTTTATAATATTAACTGTGAATCTTGACCGTCCATCTTCTGAAGGAAGGATAGGAATATAGGATCATCCCGGTTTGGTTGCGAATGCAGCGCAGAGGACTCGCTCCAAACTCCAAAGCACATCTTTTTTTAAAAATAAAAAATAAATGGAAAATAATAATGGGGTGAATTTTGATTCCATTTGGATATTCCCGAGAACCACAAATCACACTTAAATTTGGACCCACCATAACAAACCTTGTCATAGATCATATCAATCTGGTTTTATTTATAAGTCCAGTTTGATCAAATCTCACATACCAAAGAGAGATAGTTGACACAATGATTATGGGTAAATTTTCAATTTTGCCTTTATTTATGATTGGATGTTTTTCAATTGTTTTTTCTCTCTCTATCTTCATAAGTATAATTAATATAGGTAAAATTGTCACAATCTCATTTATTATCAAATTTTTTCGATCAAACTGAACTTAGAAATAGAATCAGAGAGTGGTAAATCAGGAAAGAAAAGAAGAATTGGAGAAGGTCATGAATCTCTGCAGTAATTGACTTACGAGTTTTTTTTTTTTTGTAAGCTTCAATTCAATTCAACCCATTTCAGGTAAAAAAAAAAAAATCAATTCAACCCATTTATTGGCAACACGTGCAACCCAATATGGTGGCATTTCGATATCTAGGAAAAAAGAAACTTCACACGTTGCTTCTTTGATGGTCCTTTTTTGTACATTATTTTCCTATCACTTTTCTTTTAATCCAAACACATTTAGGCAGAATTAAACTTGTTTAGGAAGCGTCAAAGCAAAATCCCCTCTTGGAATTCAAAACGTAACTAGATGTTCCAAAAATTCAGTAAAAAGGGCTTCAAAATGATGTATTCTTTTAATATAATTAAGAATAAATACATTTCTGGTCACTGACAAAAAACACGGAACCCATTTTAGTTCATAACAAAAAAAAATGTCTTTTTTAGTTTATAAAAAAGACGAATAAGGATCGATTGGTGTACATTTTGACCCCTCACAAATTTCCAAAAGGTCATTTTTAGTCCCATAAAAAAGACGAATTAATAAGGATCGGTTTTTTTGTCAGGGACTAAAATAAGGTCCGTGTTTTTTGTCAGAGACCAAAAAGGATATTTACTCTTTAAGGACAATAATATTAGTTAAATCTTCAAAATGATGGATTCTTTTAATCATTTTCCTACCTTATACTATTTGGAGGCAAATGACTTCCTTCTCTGCTCTGGCTTATGCATTAAATGACTTGCCCCTAATTAAAAAAATCGATGGCTTCTTTATTCATCTAGTTCTTTGATCACACTCAATACTGAAGAATGAGATATTATCTTTTATAAATATAAAATTTTCAATAAGCATTATTGTCATGGAATCGTCTGTCATGACTTTGCTTCATTTTCTTATGTATTTTAGATTTCATAATAGTGTTTTTCTTACCAAATGGACAAGTGAAACCGATTTCCCTTCTCAAGACTTACTCCCTTTGATTTTTATTATAAGATACTCCCTCCGGTCTTAATTAGAGGAGCAATTTAACCGCTTTTGGGAGAATTAAGGAGATGAGTTAAATTAGTTAATTTTACTCATTTTCCGAAAATGGATATAAATTTAAAATAACACAAGTTACCCTAATTATAAGTGTTTCTAATTTCCCTTACGTTAGACATCCATGACATATTAGTTTAGTATATTTGTATATTAGTTGCTTTTTATATAGCCATGTATATACATATAGATCTAATTTTCTTTCCACACGCTTTCTAATCGAAATAATGGTCTTGCTATATAAACATATATGTGTGTATATATGTGTATACATATAGATCTATCTACATACATAGAGACACACACACCCATATATCTACACACACACACATATTGACACACATAAACACATATATACATATATGTACACACATATATATAAATGCTCCTAATAAAAAGTATAAATAGGGGTATTATAGAAAAAATTGACAAAAGTTAAAACTTGCTCTTATAATTAGGACCAAAATCAACTCCAAAATTTACTCCTATAATTAGAATCGGAGAGAGTACTAATTAACAATTCTCCTTATTGCGGGGTATAATTCGTTTAACACCTCAACTAACAGTTTGGTGGTTAAGCAATTTGTGAACTTAACTCTCATTTGCTTAATGCCATTTTGTTTTGAATGAAAAATAAATAAATAAAGACACATGGTGGAGCTTTTTCTAAATGAAAAATCCTAGCTGACTCATCTTAGCATGATACCAAATCACGTAGGGAGAAAGCAACATGGGATTGGGTAAGGGTCCTTGGCTTGATTTAACGCATCCCAAGGCCGAGAAAACTATGTCTGAAGTCATATTCCTTAATATCTTGGGGTTAAATTTGATGTATGTCCCATATAAGAAACAGGAATCCAAGTAAAATCTCCTCTACATTTCAGGGTATCAATTAAAAACCCAAATCCAACATCAACCACTTGCTTTTATATAGTAAAGCCTAATTAACTAACCAACAAAAGGTTGGTCAACTATTCATATTTTAAAATAACAAATTAAGGTTCAAATCATCATCTTATGTAAAAACATCTCTGATAAATGCCATGTAAGCATCCCTTCTTTTAAACAGTAATGCTCACATCTAAGGGTGTTTAAAGTGTCTTGGTCCCAAATATTTTGACCCCGAAATTTCCTGTCTCGTTCGAGACCGAGACGGAAACTGGGATCACCCTTGAGATCCCGGTCCCAATCTCGTCCCCCTATTTTTTTTAAAAAAAGTTATCTTATAAATTAAATTATGCTTTTATTTTTTACCGCATAAATTAAGTTATCATTTGATAAGATGTATATCACATTTTTAGTTGAAGTTAAATTGCATATATTGCTATATTAATCCCAACTATATACTGTATAAAGATAATAATGAATATAATAATTAGAATAATAATAAAATGCTATTCTTCAACTCTAATCAATTTATATGATTATTATGGCATTATTAGTTGTTAAATGATCATTTTAAAGAATAGAATATGGAGAATTTAAATAATATAATGATGTTTTTTTAATTATTTTTAAAAACAAACCTGAATTTCCTGACCATCCCGATACTACCAAGACTGTGATCACACATGGACCTAGTGGTGTTCACAGGCAGGGCTGGGCAGGGCGAGACCCTTACCTGATGCAGTGCCTGAAGGATCAATGGTAGTAAAATTCAGCTTAGTGCCTGGTAGAAGCCCTGACATTTTTGGGTTGGGCGGGCTTCCCTGCCTAAGTGGTGATACCTTACCACACCCGACGTGGAAAAAAATGGCTTCCATATAAACAATATTTGTAAACTTCAAATGAAATCCATAATTTTACACTTTGGAATATTTCAAAATAAGTCTATAACTTGAGTTTTAAAATTAAAAAGACAACCATATGTCTTAAAAAATAGTCAAGTATCCATACGTGACGGATTAAATAACATCCATAATCCATTAAAAACAAGGCATCAAAAAAATTGTAATTAAAGCCTTGTAGTCATCCAAAACTCCAAGTGGTTGCATCAAGGCCCCAAATTGTCAAAAGAATGAAGCATATGGAATCACCAACAAGAAAGCAAAAAAGAAAGCGTATGATTACATTATTTACATGTACAAATAACGAGTAATTGTAGACTCTTAACCTTATTTTAAAAAAAGGAACTAGGCAACGGGCAATCCGAAAATGAGAGAAAAGGGAAGGGCACAAACATATCAAATATCAATGGGTTTATAAAAAAATATAATAATATATAAATTGGGTAGGGCCAAATGCCGCCCTGCCCACAAAAATATCCAACCCAATTGTGTCCAATTTTTTTGAGTTGTTTTTTTTTTTTGGCTGGGCAAAGCGCTTTTTCTCGAGCTCAAACGGGTACACAGGGCTCATAGGCTTTATGAACACCCTAAGGGACCTGGATGCAAATTGCACCTTACCAAAAAGTGAGACTGATTGAGAACTAGGATTAGGGTACCTAGCTTGGTCCTGTCTTTGGGTTTTAACACCCCTACACATCAACTTTAGTAAATTTTATAGGGTTAAGGTGCAAATTTGCCAACCAACTATTACCTGAGGATCGTCTGGCACAAAAACAATTGAAGGGACCAAATTGGCCAACGAACTATTAAAAAGTGAAAAAATACCAAATAACTATTTAAAAAAAAAACTATCACTATTACGTTAAAATATGAGGCACTGGCGTAGGACGGTGACGGAGACGCTGGAAAAAAGTGTAATTAAGCCTTCTTGTTGGATAAGACAAATACCAACAGAGATGAGACCCCATGCGAGCAGGCGCTGTAGCAGCAGCGGTTGCTACTTGTGGCATCGGAGGGACGCAACCAGGGTGCAAGGTGCGTGCCGGTCGAAAGCTGTGGACTGCTGGATGAGTTCAAGAGGGTGAGTGGAACACCCAGCAACAATGGAAGCTTTGAAGACGCTGACTTCGCCGACACTGTGACAATCAATAGAAGACGGAGATACCCAGACAGTGATGGGGTAATAGTTCGTTGGCGAATCTGCTCAAAATTGTGTGTTTTTTTTTTTTTACTTTTTAATAGTTCGTTGGCCAATTTAGTCCCTTCAATTGTTTTTTGTGCCAGACGCTCCTCGGGTAATAGTTGGTTGGCAAATTTACACCTTAACCCAATTTTATAATAAAACTCGACTAAATTCTCTCCTTTCTCAAAATGTGAAAAAAAACCGCTAGTATCGATACTTAGAGACAAATCTTGTAGGCCGAGTTATAATAGCTCTACGTTAATTAATCATTCAAACAATATTAAATACTATCTTTAGTCTTAAATATAATATCAAAATAACTTTTTTTTTTAGAAATTAAGGAATCTAAATTAATTATTTTAAAATATTTATGTCTATAATTTTTAGCTTTTTAACTTCTAAAAAAAGTCAAATTATAAATTTTATATTTAGGACAAAACATATAATAGAATTAATTTCCGAGTTACCCATCCCACGCATGATTGATGTCATATATGGATCATCAGATGAGATGAAGCACCCTTGATGTTACAGTAAGAGCAGAGTGAATTGGTTTGTTGGCCTCGAAATGAAGCAAAAACTTCACACTAGTGTGCACGCGTGTCAACTCCTCTATGTATTGCACTTACCCTATCTATCAACTCAAGCAATCACAATGCTTGAAGGCCAACATTCCCCGAATTAATTCCTTTTTAATTTCTTCCTTTTATCTAAAGAAAATATCCTCACCTAACCTTCAACTTCAATTAAAGAACAAAAAAAAATCAGCTTACCTCTTAAATGTGCCTCTACTATATATCACTCAGACACTCACCCCATTTATAGGCAAAAATACTCATTAACGTCCTAAATTGCGTTACTCTGTATCAGATACAATACAATGGCGTTGCTTCAGTCTATTGCTGCTTTCTGCCTCATAACCTGGCTTTCCTCTTGGCATGGTATTTCAATTCCTAACTATTTAATCTGATTACCATTTGAAGCACTTAGGTGTTAGTTCATTATTCTCACCGATTTTTAATGTCAACATAATAAATATATATATCATGCCAGTTGAGGATAAAACATACAGAGTTTGATCTCTTAGAATTCTATATTCTAAATTGTCTCATACACATTTTTCATTTTACTCCAACTTTACAATATACTTGTAAAATTGCCAAATATTGATTGCTTGGATGTGTTTTTTGTGTGTAGGTAATATTGCAGGGGCACACGAAGTCACTTTCTACATACACAACAAATGCCCATTTCCAATATGGCCAGCCACGGCACCAAACAATGGCCAGCCAGTCATAGCCGACGGCGGATTCTACCTTCCTCCTGGCCAGACTCGCGGCATCGTGGCCCCGTGGTCATGGAGCGGCCGCATCTGGGCCCGAACAGGCTGCAACTTTGTGGCCGGTAACTGGAAACCTGCCTGTGAAACCGGAGACTGCGACGGAAGGCTTGCTTGCAACGGCCTCATAGGCACTCCACCGGTAACACTGGTGCAAGTTTCACTTCAAGGTGACAAAGGCAAGCCCAACTTCTACGACGTGAGCGTCGTGGACGGCTATAACATCCCCGTCTCGATCACGTCCAGAGTAATAAACCCTAAATGCGTCATCAAGGGCTGCTCGGAGGATCTGAAGAGGTTGTGTCCGGCGGAGCTTGCGGTGGTGAATCGTCAAGGAGAGGTAGTGGCGTGCAAGAGCGCTTGTTTGGCTTTTGATAACGACACGTTTTGTTGTAGAAACCAATTTGGAAGTGCAGAGAGATGTAAGCCAAACGTGTACTCCAAGATATTCAAAGAGGCATGTCCTTGTTATTATAGCTATGCCTTTGATTCTCCTCCTCCGTTGGTGAGCTGTTCATCCTCCGAGTATATTGTCACTTTTTGTCCTTCAGGGTGGGGTTCTGATGAGGAGCAATCTTACAATCACATGATTTCCATTTAGAAGAAATTAGCTGCTTCTTGCTTTAATTTATTGATACCAGGCAATAATGGTTTATTCACTTGTGTATTATTTGTACAAGGCGTGAATCTCTCCTTCACATCCCCTCGTAGTATAGTTTATATTCGATGAGTTTATTTGTGCGTAATTGCATGGACCTCTGCTAGCCAATGCTGTTGATGATGTTTGCATCTATACATTTATATAATACAACTCTCATGCTTAATATACTAGCTACTATAAGATATACTCAGTACTTATCTAATTTAGATTGATTAACGAAGTTAAATAAAGGCTAAAATATACCTATAGTCCTTTAAATTTACATAAGATATACTTTTGTTCTCTTAACTTTATAAAGTATATTTTTGGTCCTATGTTTCCAACATCGTTAATATTGTTAACAGAAAACATGACGCAACAAACTCAAATGATGATTATGTAAACTTAAATCATGATTGTGTAATTAAATATTATTAATCTTAAGCTTAAAATGTGTAAATTGAAAAATATCTAAAAACCTAATAAAGCAGATAATATCAAAACCTTGATTGTATTAAAAGAAATTAGTTTAATAATCTACATATCACTACTACAAATAACACTTATAACATCCATTTTTATGTCCCTTTATTGGAGGACGCTTATGTGAGGGACATAGTAAATAAGACTTATGGCATCCTCATAAAAAAGGGACATCGTATGGTAAGAGACTTAGACGTCCCTTTTGTATGGGGACATCGATTTTTTTTTTTTTAAAAAAAATCAAAAGTCAGTGTAGGTTCGGCAAGGTTGTTCGTGCTCAGGCTTCTCGTGAAGTAGATCTGCGCCTAATCTAGGTTTGCGCCAGATCGGCAAGCGGTAGGAAGTGGAGGAGAAGGTTCAGTCGCATTTTTAAGCAAAGCTCGTGAAGTAGAGAAGCCCAAGAATCATATATGTCGTTGAAGATAAATGGAAGAGAAGGATCCTCAGATTTGCGCGTCAGTTGGATGCTCCTACTCTGTTTTTGTCATAGTTAAATGAAATGGAAAGGAAATCAGAATTGGCTATGAGAAACAGAAAACAAGAAACTGGCCTTGACGGAGGCTTTCTCAGAGTGGTGCGTGACTTAATTTGAGAGAACCGGCAGGTAATTTGGCGAGAGCAAGCAGAAGGAGACGGAGTTGAGACTGGTTCAATTCGCCAGCAAAAAGAGGTTAGAAAGTAGAGGCAACTGCCATCGCGACGTCAATGGCAAGTGGAGGCAAGGAAGGTAACAACTACGACATGAAGCTTCGAGAGTTGGAGAGGATGAGGACGACGTGGCCTCGACTAACTAATTGAGAAAGATTTCTTAACCTTTCAGCGATGTGAGAGTTAGAGAGGCGAGAGTGACCCTTATTACCCCTCAGCTTCAAGAGTTGGAGAGGCTTCTGGCGTCCCAATTTTAAAAAGGGACGCCAAAAATCAACTTTTTGTGTCTTTTCTTTTTGAATGGACGCCTAATATATCAAAATTTCTCTGTATAATTACAAAAATACCACCATTTTATTTTTTACTTCTCTTTTTGACAAAAAGACGTCTTTTGGGGATGTCATATCTACTTTTTGTAGTAGTGTATAATTAGTTTAATAATCTAAACAACAAAACCTTGATTTTAAAACGATTTGTCTATTTATTTTAGTTTAATAATCTAAATATAATGTACTAAAAAAATAAAACTTATTGCTTTGTCAGCTGCATAATCATTATTTGAATTCGTTATGTCAATATTTTCTGTTAACAATATTAACGATATTAGAAATATAGGACAAAAAGTATATTAAGGAATCAAAAGTATATCTTATGTAAAATTTAAAAGACTAAAAATATACTTTAGCCTTAAATAAATTACTTGATTGTAATAAATATGATCAAATCTCCCTATACACATCTATACATAACATTCGATTATATATATTTAATTCAGGAATGATCATTTTTTGAGATAACATGGATTTATGTCTTATATTAAAGAACAAGATCATATCAATCCCTGATGACTAGCTAGTGTAAGTTTTTCTATAATTTCATGCTCAAACAACAAGTAATAAGAACATGAACAAGGATATTAAGAACTCATGATTTCCACAACACTACATGTTTAAGTCAAGATGCACTAACCTCTATCCATAATTGCGGAATCGATACTTCATAATATGTGACTTGCAGCACGATAATTGAAACCTTTATCATTCTCTTTACCCTTCATTACACGCTCTCTTTTCTTGATGGAAAACTAGAGGCGTCTCTTATGGTCAGAGAGCAAATGGACAAGTTTCTATCCTTTAAATAACTTTTGTATCCAAAAGACATGTACATCCTATGGATATGACTGCTCCCATCAAGAAGTCAAGAAACCTCTTCCCAAAAGTCATTTACCAATAGTCATTTAGCCCCTTCATTAATTATTAAATCATATGCATTTATCACAGTCACATGAGACATTTCTTACAGCTAGTTCTAATATCAACAACCCGATGAGTAACTGTGATGGGTATAACTCAGAGCCGAAGGAAACTGATAAGTATAGCAATATGCAGAAAACCAAAAACGCTCAAATGATCATCTATTACTCAAAATACTCGTGGAACGGTTATATTAAACCATATTCGTGTACAATCACTAAAAGTGTGACAGAAAGACGTTGCAGAAAGGGAAATAAAGAAATTGCAGAAAGAAAGAGACTGAGGTACTGAAGAGAGAGGTAGAGACTATAATCATTTTCTGTCAGTATCCGTTATTTTGTCATCTTATATAGCCATATCTTCATTGATTTCACGCAGCTTCCTGGAGGCTTTTCTTACGCGATGGCCACGTCTCAGCCCAATCCTTTCTTCATTTGCAGATATTGGGCCTAATTCAGTGTTGGCCCTAACATCACTCCCCTCCTCAATTTGAACCTTGTCCTCAAGGTTCAGCTCAGGATAAAGAGACCGAAGATCCTCAGCCCATTCCCATGTAGGAGTCAGCGATCCATCCCAACGAACAAGGCACTGATTCTGCCACTGTGAACCACGTTGTAGTAAACGAGTTCGAAGAACCGCGAAGGGACGACACACAGGGCCTTCAGGAACAGACAGTAGGGGAAGCGGCATATACGACTGAGAAGGTGCAGCACCATGAAATGGTTTTAAAACGGATACGTGAAAAACGGGGTGGATTCTAGTACCCTTTGGTAGAGCCAAATGATAAGCCACCTGGCCAATATGATGGGTAATCGGAAAAGGGCCGAAATATAACAGAGCCAATTTCTGGAACTTGCGAAGTTGCACTGAATGTTGGCGATATGGTTGGAGTTTAACCAAGACCAGATCCCCCACTGCAAATTCCAGATCAGTGCGTTTCTTATCAGCCTGGGTTTTCATCCTATGTTGAGCTCTGAGTAAATTAGCTTTAAGAAGCTGGAGCAACTCATCTCGTTGTTCTAATTGTTGGTGAACCTCAAAAGGTGTATCTTCCAATGATGTGGCACGGAGGAGAGGCGGAGGATCACGACCATAAACAATCTTAAACGGGGGCATACCGATAGCTGTGTGGTAGGCAGTATTATACTAGAATTCAGCCCAAGGGAGGTAGGAAAGCCACTGTCGAGGGTAGTTGTGAATAAAGCATCGGAGGAACATTTCCAGGCATTTGTTGACAGCTTCGGACTGGCCATCAGTCTGTGGATGGTAGGTAGAACTGAGGCAGAGTTTAGTACCTTGGAGTTTCATCAGAGAACGCCAGAAAACACTAGTGAATGCTCGATCCCTATCAGACACAATAGAGCGTGGAATCCCATGAAGACGAACGACATTCTTGACAAATGACTCAGCCACCATTTGGCTGGTGAAGTTAGCCGCCAAAGGCATGAAATGAGCATATTTGGATAATCTGTCAATAACAACAAAGATCACAGAAAAGCCTTTGACAAGGGGTAATCTGGTGATAAAATCCATAGCAATGTCTTCCCATATATGATTCGGGATGGGAAGTGTCTGAAGCAACCCGGCTGGACTAAGCTGAGAAACTTTGGCTTGCTGACACACAGAGCAGGATCGAACAAAATGGCGAATGTCGTGACGCATGTGAGGCCAGAAAAATAAGGCAGCAATGCGATGGAAGGTACGTAGGAAACCAGCGTGCCCACCAAGAACAGAAGCATGGAATTCAAACAAGATACGATTAATCAATTCGGGATTATCTGGAGGAACAACTAACCGATTGTTCCAGAGTAAGTCATTGTGGCGCAAATGAAACTTTGAATCTCCAGTGGCATCAGACAAGGACTTCTGTTTCTGCTGTACAATCCAGTCAGATGCGCGAACCGTGGTGTAGACAAAGTCCATAAAGGAATCTGTGATGGTGGTGAGGGCCATACAGTCAACACGAGACAAAGCGTCGACGGCTTGATTGTGTTTTCCAGATTTATATTCGATATTAAATCGATAGCCCAATAACTTGGGAAGGCAAGCTTCTTGTTCTGGAGTTTGAATGGATTGGTCTAAGAGATGCTTCAAGCTAGAGTGGTCAGTGCGGATTGTAAAATGATGACCAAACAGGTAATGGCGGAATTTGGATAGGGCTTCGGTGATAGCATGAAGCTCACGAACATATGTGGACTGGGATTGAAGCCTGGGTGAGAGCTTTTTTGAGAAATAAGCGATAGGGTGGTTGTCTTGACTTAAGACGGCACCGATGCCAATACCGGAAGCGTCAGTCTCAAGGATAAAGGATTTGGTGAAGTCCGGTAATGCTAAGACTGGGGCATGGCTGAGAGCATGTTTAAGTTGTAGGAAAGCAGAGTGTGCTTCCTCATTCCATGCAAAGCGATCCTTGCCTAGAAAATTGGTTAAAGGGCCGGCGAGATTAGCATAGTTCCGGATAAAACGACCGTAATAGCCACTTAATCCCAAAAAACCTTTCAGTTGACGTAGAGTCTTCGGAGTAGGCCATGATTGAATTGCTTGGACTTTGGATGGATCCATGTCGACACCAGAGACCGATACAATGTGGCCCAGATAGTCAATTTTGTGTTGACCGAAAGCACATTTGGTTAGCTTGGCAAATAGTTGATGCTGAGACAGATGAGCAAGTACCAAATCCACATGCACCAGATGGTCATCCCACGATTGACTGTAAATCAAAATATCATCAAAAAAAATTAGTACAAATTTCCGGAGAAAAGGCCGAAAAATAGAATTCATTAACGCCTGAAAAGTTGCAGGAGCATTGGTGAGCCCAAAAGGCATCACAAGCCATTCGTATAAGCCTTGGTGAGTACGAAAGGCAGTTTTCTCACGGTCAGAGGCACGCATGAGGATTTGGTGATAACCAGAGCGGAGATCCAGCTTAGAATAAAAAGAGGAACCATGTAGTTCATCCAGGAGTTCGTCAACTGTAGGCATGGGAAAAGCATCTTTGATCGTAACAGTATTCAGAGCCCTATAATCAATGCAAAAACGCCATGTACCATCTTTTTTTTAACCAATAAAACAGGGGCTGAAAATGGACTAGTGCTTGGTTGAATTAAACCATCGGCAAGTAACTCAGTGACAAGGCGTTCAATCTCTGTTTTCTGGCTGAATAGATAGCGGTATGGACGCACTTGGATAGGACCAGTGCCTGGGAGTAAATCAATACGATGTGCCTGATTGCGAACAGGGGGTAAACCCAGTGATTTAGTAAACACGTGAGCATATCGGTGAAGAACTTGAAGCATCGTGGGGGGTAAATCCTCAGGAAAATCGACTATGGCCGAGAGTGGTTCAGTGACGTCCAAAAGATAACACTCTGGAACAGCATCTGTTCGGTGTAAACGTAACAGGTGGTGGTACTGAACAGGGTCAGCAGAAGGGCCCCGATCCCTTTTCAAAGTGATGAAATGGCCATTCTCCAGGAATTTTACAGTGGCTGTACTGTAATCTGCCACGTGGGGTCCGAGTGTAGCCAGCTAGGCAGCACCAATGACTAAATCGACAGCGGCAATAGGAAGGACGAACAGAGACAAATGGAGAGTGTGGCCACCTATTTGCAGAGGGACGTTGGTAACAACTTCATTGCTTTTTAACACTTGTCATGTACCGCCAAGGATGCGAATCTCGGCTGTGCGTTCAATGGGGAGCTGCAAGTGTTTGACTATACGCGGGTGTATGAAATTGTCGGAACTTCCGCCGTCTAACAAGACTTGAACTTGAGTGCCCAGTACATCTCCAGTAAAACGAATGGTAGCTGCGCCTGGAGTACCGCGGAAAGCGTGGAGAGACAAATGATGTAAAGTGGCAGCTGGGGTGGATTCAGTGGGCGGAGGAGTAGAATCACCAGGCTCGATGGCAACCGGGTCCTGGAGGTCTTCAGTGTCCTCGTCAGCACAGAGCAACATCAGTTGCTTATTGGGGCACCTATGCGACGGAGAAAACTTGGCATCGCAAGTGTAGCAGAGACCCTTCTCACGCCTGATATGCATTTCAGCCGCTGTCATCTTACGAATCGGGGAAGTCTTTGGGGTAGGTAGTAATGGCGGCAAATTGGTCTTGCCACCGCCAGACATGGTCAATGAAGAGTGTGGAGGGGAAGTCACCGAGGCAGTAGTGGCTTTAGGTGTATATGGGGTATAAGTGGAGACACGTCCTGCCGGAGCTGAGGGTGTCGACGTTTCGGCAAACAAACGGGCAAGAGCCATGGCACTAAGGACGGAGGATGGGCGTTGGATCAGGACATCGCGCTTGAGGTCAGGTTTGAGACCCCCTAAATAACAGTCCAATAGAGGTCAGGTTTGAGACCCCCTAAATAACAGTCCAATAGAGCTGCTTCGGGTATATCCTCGGTGCGATTTGCAAGAGTGAGGAATCGAGCATGGTAATCGGACAACACGCCACCCATGCCAGCTTGAGTGAGCTTAAACAGGGATGAACGGGCACAGTCAAACTGGGAAGGACCGTATTGGACCTCAACGGCCTTAGCAAGGGCTAACCAGTTTGGAAGACGTTGAGCTTTCTCCAACATCTGGAACCAGGGCAAGACATCGCCGTCGAAATGGACGGAAGCTACGATCAAACGCTGGTGCTCTGGAGTATTGTAATAGTTGAAGTATTGGTCAGCTTTGAATAACCAATTCAGGGCATCAGAACCATCGAATCGGGGAAAATCCATCTTAACTGAGCGAGGGACAACAGAGGAGTTGCCGGGGGTCTCATGCAAGATGTGGGAAGAAGAGTCACCGGAGCTGGAAGGGGAAAAGAGATCGAGACGCTTGGTGATATCGGACATGGAACCTGCTAACACCTTGAGAACAGAGTCAAGCTGATCAAAACGATGATCAACGCGAGCAAGACGAACGTTGGTGTTCTCGATAAACTCATGAGCGCGTTGAATATCGCCCTGGAGCTCTTTGAGACGGGTATTCTCAGCCATGAGAACGGAGCTCAATGAAAGCACCAAAATGTGATGGGTATAACTCAGAGCCGAAGGAAACTGATAAGTATAGCAATATGCAGAAAACCAAAAACGCTCAAATGATCATCTATTACTCAAAATACTCGTGGAACGGTTATATTAAACCATATTCGTGTACAATCACTGAAAGTGTGACAGAAAGACGTTGCAGAAAGGGAAATAAAGAAATTGCAGAAAGAAAGAGACTGAGGTACTGAAGAGAGAGGTAGAGACTATAATCATTTTCTGTCAGTATCCGTTATTTTGTCATCTTATATAGCCATATCTTCATTGATTTCACGCAGCTTCCTGGAGGCTTTTCTTACGCGATGGCCACGTCTCAGCCCAATCCTTTCTTCATTTGCAGATATTGGGCCTAATTCAGTGTTGGCCCTAACAGTAACATAATTTCATATTAATCATGGGTAATTATCTATGTGACCAGCTCATTTGTGCACAATTATGGAACACATTATTCTACTTAAGCTATTTTTGTTATCCTTTTTAATTAGTTAAATCCAAGAGTAATGTCCTCTATAAAAAGAAAGTAATTAACGGATCAGTATTATTTAAATTTTTTGCACATTGACACGCCAGATTTGTTTCATGCTTTGATCTATCGAATTCATGGTTTTCAACGGGAAATAATTTCACATGACGTGACATTGATGATGAAGATATCAACTACTAGTATGTTATTTGACAGGTAATTAGTTGACGTAAAGAAATTACTATTATTATTTGATAAAAAAAATTTAGGAGAGGGGTTGAGCTTTAAGAGCAGGGCATTTGGAGTCCATTCTATAGGGAATTTAGGATTAAGAATATACATGTCTCTACCTTAGTCTAAGTTACTATTACTTCGCTGATCCAGCTATTATTTTGAATATGATGGCAGAAGTTCGTCATATAGTAGTTGGAAGATTATATATTCAGCAGGTTACTCATTTTTGTTGGGCCCTGAACTCCAGCACTCTCAAAACTGTAAGCATCTGTACAGTAGTATCGGTAAAAATCTCATAAATTATCCAACATTTTTCTTTTGAAAAAAAAAAAGTCTTTAACACTCCAGTTGAATTTTTTTTCCTTTTGACATCTTTTAACACAACAACCATTTACACCCTCAAACGAACGAGATGAATACAATTCAATGTAAAATTGAAAGAAACTTCTATAAACCCCTATTTAAAAAAAAAAAATCACAAAAAGAAAGTAATAAGTTATATATAAAAATAAACTACATCACACAATTACTATCTCGATTAGTAATATCTTATTTTTAATTGTTTGGGTATTGATATCCCAATAACTACAATTTCATCCGAATTACTATGTGTTTTTTCTTTTTTTGTTGATTAACATTCGCCCATGTGAAGCACTTCAGAGTGTACATGTAAAATTATAGGGCATGCTTTTTTCTTGAAGATTAAATTAATAATAAGAAATTAATTGTTAATCAAATATGAATTTAACTATTAAGCCCATATTTTCTCACATTAATATAATTTTTTATTGATATGATTTATTGCATTAGTAAACTAATAAATGGATATTCTGAAATTCCTTGGCGATAGAGAATGATTAGAGATCCCTACAATAATGGAAGATGAAATTTTTGGATTTTTTTTTTTTTTTTTTGCCATTCCCGTAAGTGAATGTAGGTAGCTTTTATGATACGATGTTTATTTTCAAATTCAATCAAATTTAATTCATGATTTAATGACTGTTTTCAAAATTTAATTAACTTTATTATCTTATTTTCAAACTCCAAAAATATCCCAATAAATTCGAAAAATTTGGAAAGGGAATGCACAATTTTTGCCTGCAGTTATTATTAAAAGGTCAAACTTTATGCAGTAGAGGGAAATTGTCTATGTTAGAGAATAATTTGTTATGGGTTTTTCAAAAAGGGAATTACTTTAATGGATATTAATTTAATGAGGGTAAATATAATTTCTATATGAATAGCTTCCTTTATATTTTTTAAATTCATTTCAATATTATTTTGTCATTGTGTCTCAGCCTCCTTTTCTTTAATTTTCTACATTCAAAATAACATTTTATGCGTGTACTGTAATTTGTATCCTTTTTTCTTTTTCCAGTAGATTTTTAATCCTTAATTTCTTCATTTTCTTCCTTAATACCAAGCCTCTACTTTTTGTCAATTTCCTCAATTCGTTTCACTTGTGTGTCAAATCTTGAGGGTTTGACTTCAAAGAATGAAATAATAATTTGTTCAATCTAATTAAGCATTTTATCTCTCTTTTTTGTTTTTGTACAGACACCATATTTCACATGCCCCCTTGCCTTCTTCACTATATAGCCGCACGCATGTCTGTGTCTATGAGGATCATGGGTGGGTTTTAGGAGAGTAATCTGTGTCTATGAGGATCATGGGTGGGTTTTAGGAGAGTAACTTAATGTCTACAATGGCTTATAGGGACTTTAGAATAGTAATGAGTAATATATTGATAGATATTTGTGTTTGTGAGTTTGTAGACTCTTATATGGAGCTTTGAAATAACTTTTTATAATTATCTTTAAGCTATTATATAGTGATATGTAACTCTAACTATTCTTCCATATACTTATGAATTGTGTATGATTGAATTGTGAATGATTGTCTTTTATTAAAAAAAAAGGATTGAATTATATGTATATGTATCATAAATTCTCAAGTAAGTAGTGTTACAAGAAAAATTATTTATAAGTTACTTTATTCACATAGTTAATATTTTAATTATAATTAATGTATGGTGGGATTATTGTTTACTTTCAAACATGTTTATATATGTGATGATATTTGATACACATGAAAACTTGATTTATTGGACATTGTCTTTATTGGTAATTGAATAGAACTATTATGACGTTGCATTTGTAATGGGTTAGAGTAAGGAGGAGGAATCTGTATAGTGAGATGTTTTACCACGTGTTATGCAATCACTCGGTGCATAAATGGATGACACTTGTCAGTGCTCTTTTTTTCCATATTTTCCTTTAGCCGGGATTTTATTGGAGTTGCAAGACATGTGACACCTCTTTAGTTTTGTTCTTCTAAGGAGGGAGTCATAGTCCATACTTAAACTCTATACATTTGGCCAGGTGTATCTTAAGAACTGGTAAGCTTAGGATAATCCAATCAAATTGATAAATTTCTGTTGGATTATGTGTTAACTTATAGCTTAAGTCAACAGAATAAGGATAAACGATGATATAAGGAAGGTTACATATTGCATATTGTATGTTGTGATGAAAATCGAGATTGACATGATGATGATTAAATGTGAATTCGCATTGTATGAGGATCATGATATATATATATATATATATATATATATATATATATATATATATATATATATATATATATATATATAAATCAATTCCTTCTTTTACATCATATATGGTAGAAACTTTCAGTAGTTATTGAGACGTGAAATCTCATTCCTTTATATTACTACCTCCGTCCCTAATTATAGGAACAATTTAACCGATTTTGGGAGAATTAAGGAGAGGAGTTAAATTAGTTAATTTTACTCATTTTCCTAAAATGTCCTTATATAAATTTAAAATGACACAAGTTGCCCTAATTATAAGTGTTTCTAATTTACTTACGTTAGATATCCATGACATATTAGTTTATATATGTATGTTAGTTGCTTTTTATATAGCCATGTGTATACATATATGTGTGTATATATATGTGTATACACATAGATCTATCTACATACATAGAGACACATACCCATATATCTACACACACACACACACACACACACACACACATATATGTTCATATATGTGTGTGTGTGTGTTCACACATATATATCTACACATATATATCTTGACACACATAAAACACAAATATACATATATATGTAAACACACATATATATAATGCTCCTAATAATAAGTATAAATAGGGGTATTATAGAAAAAAATTGACAAAAATTAAAACTTGCTCTTATAATTAGGACCAAAACCAACTTCAAAATTTGCTCCTATAATTAGGGACGGAGGGAGTAATATTTTTTACGTGAATGTTATAATAGGTAGCATGGGCGGACCCACGTTATGTATAAGGGGGGCAAGTGCCCCCTCTTAAATTTGAGATGTTTTCTTTAAAAAAAAAAATTATATATATATATATATATATATACACACACACATTTAAATGATTATCCACCTTTAAATTAAATGTTCACCTTTAATACATCAAGACTACACTTCGTAATCAAATAGGTGATGAATGGTTGAATGATTGTTTAATTAGTGCCTTATATTGAAAAAGATGTATTTGATAACATTGATAATAAGGCAATTGTGATGGAATTCCAAAAAATAAGGCCCAAAATAATTACAGTAATTATTTTCATTGTAATATATTTTTGTTATTAAAATATTGAGTGTCCACCCTTCATTGTAATTTATGTAACTGCATTTAGCCTTGCTTTTTAAATGACAGGTTTGTAAAATAATTGTCTCTCTTATCATATCATCAGTGTTCACCCCCCAATGGTGCCCCCCTTCATTAAATTCCTGGGTCCGCCCCTCATAGGTAGTAGGGGAAGACACATGCAGAGTGGGTTTTGAAGGCTCTATCGTACTCCTGAAGCAAATGTTATGCCACTTTATATTTGATTGACATGACACTAGGATTATTTATTTTATAAAATCCTTTGATCAATAATGTTTTTAAATTGAATCTTTCCAATAACATTTGGAACTATTTGGCAAGTGTCTTTTGGACTTGTATATTAAGTATTATGTTTAAAAGAATGAGGAGTTAAACCCAAATTTGCTCACATTAATATGATTATTAATGTAATTTAGCATGGATTAATTTAATGATGTGATTACCCGATCCGTTTTTGTTAATCAAACTGGGCCCGTTTGGATGGGCTTTTAAAAAAAAGTGCTTTTTTTTAAAGCTAAAAAAAAAAGCAACATTTTGACTTTTTTTTGTTGTTGTGAATTTGGCTTTTTAAAAAAAATATCATTTAAACACATAAATTAATTAAAAAGCATTTTTTTACATTAAAAATGTGTTTTTTTTTAATAAAAAAAACCCATCCAAACGGCCCTTAAAAGACTACTAGAGAGAAAATGAACATCAATCAGACACCTAATAAGATCAAAAGCATCCGTTTTAACAATGATATATATATATATTTTTGGTTGCCCACCCGGTTCACCAGAGCTTCGCTCTGACTAGTCTGGATCTGACCCAGTTTGTGCACCTAGCAGTGGTGGGTGAGTCTCTCAGTGGGGATTTTCTGCATTCACAAGGGGCGGTGGCGGTAGGGCTGTGCAATTGATTTTTCGGTAAAAACCGAAAAACCGAAGTATGGATATTTAAAAAACCGAACCGAAAACCGAAATATTTCGGTTCGGTTTTCGGTTAATTCGGTTAAACCGAATTTTACATAAAGTTATGAAATTTTACATGAATAAAGTAGACATGTAGGGCTTTCTAAATATATAAATTATGTAGCATTTTGAGTTCTATACAAGTAGTAACATATTTTTGAAGTTAAGCCTTATTTATGGAGTTATAAACTGGGCAGCGTTAAGAAAATATTAAACTGGGAATGATCCGTGACTTTCTTGCTTCTGGAAATATTTTTCCTTGAAAATAGACATGTCAAGGGTCATGAGGAATTTTGAAGCACTCGAAAACGATTTTTGTAGAATTAATTATGATTTTTTAACAAAAAAGTTAAAAAAATTCGGTTTTTCGGTTTTAACCGATTTTTTTTTGCAAAAACCGAAATAACTAAATTACAAAAACCGAAAAAACCGAACAACAGAATAAAACCGAACCGAAAAAACCGAACACCGAATTAGTCGGTTCGGTTTTCGGTTTTGATTTGCTCACCCCTAGGTGGCGGGGAAGAGAGAAGGGGAAAAATACATTCTGGCTTTGTGCCTTAGAATAGAAAAGCAGAAATTTTCTGCTTCTTTTTTTTTATTCCCCAGCACAAAAAAGAAACCGGTTCATCCCGGGAACAAGAAAAAAAACCGGATTTACCAAACACAATTCCTATCCAATTTTGTTCCTGGGAACAAAAATTAAGGAAAAACTCATTCTGAGAGCGTTACCATGCACACCCTAGAACTCGAGATCTTGCTTAAGCGACACAAACCGCTTACCACTTGTGTCAACCTCATTTAGTAACAACGATATTCTTGACGCCTAAGTCCCAAGCTAATTTCAAACCCTCGAAAACCGTCCACTCCTCTGCTACATTTTTTTATTCAAATTATTCATATGAAAAAAACCAAAATTTCTCCCATTCAATCAGTATCTCGAATAGGATGGTAGAGATTGGCCCAAGAAAAAAAAAAGATAAAAAGTTTCATCATTGGGCCAAATTGATAGCCCAATTGCTATTCGATAATACAGCGCCCAGTAAATAATACTCATTCCTCCCAAGATTGTGTTTTGCACTTTTGCCGCATCCGTTTCAATTAGGGTTTCTAACTTTCTATGTTCTAGATCCTTCGCGCTCGGCAGCTGCTTATATATATTGTAGCTCCAACGGATTTTGTGTTCGATCTGCCATCCGCCACTCACCCATGAGTGACTGTCGTCGCCTATTCCTGTAGTCTCGGTGCTCGTATCCCTGTGTAGGCTTTCTACACTATGGGAACACCTCACAGTCTCTATATCGTGTTTTTTGTTTGAGTTTTGTTTTCATTTATTCCTCCGCAAGGTTGAATCGCAATCTGTGACGAGAAAACTGCAACAATATGATGGATTAATTCCATGATTCGTTTGTATTTAAGTCTCTGATGATTGGTTTACGTCTAGTCTTTTCTTTTCTTTTTCTTTTTCAATAATCTTTTATCCTTTTTTACTGAAAATTCTTTGCAAGTAAAGTACAATCGAAGAGATATGATGATCTAGAAATTGGTCCGTGTTTCTGAATCACCGTGACCGACAATTACATAACCATTTTCTGATCTCTCTTTGCTAATGTTCCTTCCGGGCTCTTTTATCAATTTTATTTTAATTTTATTTTTGTCAAGGTGTTGGTGAAGAAATTCCGAGAACCTCAGCGGCCGTTGCTCTGTGATTACTTGCCTTAATGGCAATATACGCTATTCCGATTCAGGCATGAGCGGAAAGCTTTAATTACTGATGAGAGCAGTGGCTCCGTCATTAATCGACTTATTCTCGACAACCATTTTTTTTTCCAAATGAAATTGTTATGTATCGTTCCAATTTTTTCGTTTTTCTATTTGGCAGTAATGGATTTAGAATAAATTTAGATATTTGAATTTCCTTCTGATTAGGTAATTGATATGTTATCTTGACAACTAGATCCCTTGGCATTAATCGTGTAGGGATTTGAGATCCCTCGCTGGTTATATGCCACTTCTATTTCCCTGTGATGTTAAAGAGCATCCGGAGGAGGTGAAGTCTTTCATTTTCATTAAGAAAATGAATGGTTTAAGGGCATTCTAGCTGGCTGAAGAAGCGTCCTCATTATAACATCTCATGATCAATGAGAATGACAATTCTTAATTTACTGAGATTAAATCTGATTTATTTATGTTTTAATTTAGTTAAACTTGTTTGAATTCCTCATGAAAACAATTGTTGATGATAGTGATGTTATTCTGCTGTGATGAATTTAGAACAATTCACATGTCAGACTTCAGAGATTTTCGAAATCAATGAGAATGACAACTCTAAATTTGCTGAGCAGAAGTTTGATTTTCCCTCTTATAGAAGCAGTGATGGCAAGAGACTCGTAAGGCTCGTAGATTAATTTTCCATTAAAATCTGTTGGATTTTCAACTAAACATATAATCTTGTTGGGTTAGACTTGCATGCTACTTGCTACTTCAAAGTTTATGCTCATGTTAATTCTTTTAAGCGTATGTAGGGTTAATTCTTTAGAGTCTAGAGTGGGTAATCTGTCATCTCGCAGCAGTATATATGCAGGTGCATTCTCATATGTACAGATGCTCCTATTCCCTGTTACTGATGATGTTCCCTTTGTAGCTCTAAGCAGTAGAGGTCATAGTTCGTTATTTATGTGTGCATGCCACATTGCCACTTACGAAACAACACAGGTTACTCTTCATTAATCCATCACTGGCATTGTTCATAGATTATTTATGTGTGAGCATATCCTTGAGCACTTTGAGATGCAGTGACAATGCTATTGACTCTTGTAAGCTGAATCTCTCTGGATGTGCTTGAAAAAGTACTCAGGATTGAAAGTATGCGCAAGCTTTTAGATTAGACTATATTTCAAGTAGAGTGAATGACTGACAGCAAAAATATCAAATCATGAGGCAAGACGAATCCTGGGCTTGAAGGCATATAAGAGCTGAGTGTTGCATTTACCCAGAATTTTTTTCATGCCTAGAAATGTAAATTTTATAGCCCCTGCTTCCCGGATTTTGTAATTTCACGCCCTTGATGTACATCTACCCTGTTTTTCAAGATAATGCACAGGGTGGAATTAGGCTAGGCCAGACTTTACCCTTACCTGGTCAGGCCTGTGTTGCAACAAAATCAATATAGTGGCCAGAGTCTGGCCTGTGGCTTGTATACTGGCCTGCCTAGGGCTTGTATACTGGCCTGCCTGTGGCTTGTTAAGAAGGTCTGTATTTATTAAAATTTTAAAAGTAGGCATCCAATTCATTTTTGCAGGATATATAAATAAAAGGTGAATATAAAGAATTGAAGAAGGCACAATAATGAACAATACAACGTTTTTGTACCCCTGTAAGTTCAGAGACCGTTTTTAGAGCCTTCTGCTTGGCCGTGTCATCGTCCAAATCTAACTTGATCATAGCAAAAGACATTGATTGTTAATGATCTTCTCAAGCAGTTAGATATGCAAACACATAGCAGGAGAGAGAGAGATGATAACAAATATATCTGCGTTTTTTGGGATAAACAGATAAAAAACATCTCACTCCCATGAAAGAAAGTACAATGACACAATCCAGAAAAACCTGTAGGCACAAAATAGCAACTTGAAATCTCAAGAAATGAAATATATAAGGAACTTCTGTTTCAAATTTCCCATTTCTCAGGTCATCAAGGCGACCATCACCTCATAAGATGTGTTAACAAAACCATAATGTTTTTGGATGCTAAGGTATGTTAAATCTTCTAAAGCAAAATGAGTAAGCAGAACTTAAATTTCAGCCGCCCCACACTAAAGTGGTATACATATTACAATGAGCTCACTTCTTCCTTGAAGTTCAAGTCATAGGTTTTGTCTGATTTGTAGAATTCAGAAGCAGCAACATCCATTCCAATGACAACCTAAGAATATAACAGGAAATTGTCAAATCCCCCTAAATGAGGCGATAGTTTAAAGATCATAAGTAGAATTAAACTATGGAAATAATAAGAAAACTTACTTTTCCTGTGTAGCCAGCTTTTCTCCATGGCAGTTTTCAGCAGTTCCAGTCCTTCCTTGCTCTCCTGAACACTCACAAGAGATGCCATTGTCAGCATAAAAGATCATTAGGAGGTTGTGGCTGTGCCAACCTGGATGTTAGGAGCAAAGCCACCTTCATCACCGACATTTACTGCATCTTGACCATACTTCTTCTTAATAACAGCATGAATGACCAAGCACAATTGCCATAATTGACTAATCAGAAAACAACAGTAAAATTTACATTGAAGATGCAAATCAACAGCGATAAAAGCAGATATAATTAGACAATGTATTGAAGAAACCACAGGTAATCCAAAATTACAGGAACAGGACCCACATAAAGCTAAAAGTATTGAATTACTCATTAACTTATATTGACAAAATAAAGCATATGGAAAGTGTTAAACACACTTTGAGGCAAATACATTTCACTTCAACAAACCTTCAAATGGTGGTAAACTTCCACACCCATCTTCACGGCTTCCTTGAAAGAGGATGCTCCCACAGGAACTGGAGTATTTGCTTAAAGCTCTGTTACTTCGCATAATAGAAGCGACACAAAAAAACCACTTAATCTGGATTCGGGAGATATCAAGATTCGGTTCGTAAATATTCTGATTCACCTCAAATCTTTAATGAGAGATACGAAGTCAGAAGAGTAAAGGTGAAGGAGAATCAGAATCAGAACTGAATAAAAAAAATGTTAGAGAACCGATTCATCGGTTTTTGAAAGAAGAAGGAAAAACCAAAAGAATAAAAAACCAGAAGTGGGAATCGTACCTTCATTTCAATTAGCAGGAAGGCAAACGGTAAATCAAATGAAGCCTTTATCAAGAGAAGATCCCAGACGAGTTGCCGTCGGCTTGCGGCACTGAGCTGAGATTGAGAATCAGAGAATGAGAGGATTTCGATTTGGGGGAGAGGAGAGTGTCGAGCTCAAGAGACTCATCAGTAGGGGCGAAAGGTTGAACTGAATGTATGTTAGGGTTTTTTTCAAACAAGTAAGTAGTATACGTGTCACACTCTTAGTGGAGGATAAAGAGTGTAATTACCATTTTACCCTTATAACAGGCCGCATGGATAGACTTAGGCTTGGCTTATTTAGATAAATATGCCTTAAAAAAGGCCTAAGCCTAACCTTTTAGCCTGATCAGGTTGGAAACAGGCCAGGCCAAAGGCCCTTGGCCTATTTCCACCCTTAAATGCATCATACCAGGCAAGTTGAAAAATTAATCTCCAAATGCTAAGATTTGAGCATTTTAAAAGTACTGCTTCAAGAGAAACAGGGTACGATCTAATTTTATTGGTCAACAAAAAATCTAATATGTCGTTCATTTATTATTTTTGCATGGAAAGCAGGAATGAATCTTTTACGCTTTACAGTTGGCTAACATGTTCGGATCACATTGAAATTGAAAAGCAAGTAAAATCCTTTGCATGGTTCATGCTAGGGACTTTCGAGTTGGTTGGAACTCGAAACCTGGTGTGAGTGGTGTCAGAAATGTATAAAGAATCTGGGGTATTATTTCATTTTATTTTTTTTGATAAAAATTTTTTTAGGAAAGGGGTTGGGTTCACCTACGAAGGGTAGGGCGAAATCTTCTTTCCCCTTAGATGATATCGATGTTGGTCAGGGGGAGTCGTCTATTACCCTAAGGTGTTTACTTAGGCATCCAGAAGTTAGAATGTCTCCCTTAACACTTTACCAACTCTAGGATTGAACCCTCTCCCTTTGATGAGAGTGTCCAACCCCTTTATCAGTTAAACCCAAGAACGAGGGATAGAATCTGGAGTATTATGTTTTATCATATGTATTGAATATATTAAAAAAGAAGATCTTGAATTAATTATCGTCAATGACAGACATCAGATGATCAGATTCCTTTGGACTCGACCGTGTCCTTCAATTGAAAGATCTCTCCCCCAATTATACACGCTAAAATACGGTTTTCTTTGCTCACCCAGTGACCCGAGCTTCTGGTTTCACAAGCTGCATGGTGTAAAGTAATTTTAGTGGGAAATAATGATTAAATAATTTAATTTCTTGGCAAAATCATATAGATAGTTTTTTTTTTTTTTTGAGAAACGAATAAACAAGGAACAATGACAATGAGGTCCCAAACTATCTAAAGAATAACAAAAAAGTTCCAACTCAAAATCACATATAAAAAACATCCCAAAGAAATCCCCAAGGACTTTTTTGTTATTAATTCGTTTTGTCAAATTACTAAGTTGTTCATTTTGTTAAAGGCATAAACGCCCAATTTCGAATTGCTCACTCAGTCATCTGCTTCACTAAGTTACCCAGAGCGATGCGAGAGAGAACACTAGAGGAGGAGGAGGAGGAGGCAACCCAAGGGAAAACAGTTAAATCGATTGCTTACTTAGTAACCATCTCTTGTGCACAGTGTTCGACCAATAAACCCAGAGCGACACGAGACGAGAGTGAGAGAGAGGTGAGACGAGGAGAGTAGAGAACGCCGGAGAAGGAGGAGGAGGAAGTAACGATTGCAATCGGCCATTTGATTGTCTCCAAACGCATAGAGGCCATTAACAATAGTAAAAACTACATTGACAACATGAAATGCTATTTTGACAACAAAATTTTCAAACATGGAGTCATTTTGAAACATAAGTCCCGAAACACATTAACAACAAGAAATGCTATTTTGACAACAAAATTTTCAAATATTGAGCCATTTTGAAACTTAAGTCTCGAAACGCATAGAGGCTATTAACAATAATAAACGCTATATTAACAATAGGAAATGCTATTTTGACAACAAAATTTTCAAACATGGAGTCATTTTGAAACTTAAATTCCTAAATGCAGAGTGGCCATTAACAACAGTAAAAGCTACATCGACAACAGGAAATGCAATTTTGACAACAAAATTTTGTAACATGGAGCCATTTGAAACTTAGGTCCCCAAAATGTACAGAGGTCATTAACAACAGTAAAAGCTACATTGACAATAGGAAATGCTAGTTTGACAACAAAATTTTCAAACATGGAGTCATTTTGAAACTTAAGTTCTGAAACGCGCAAAAGCCATTAACAACAATAAACGCTATATTGACAACAAGAAATACTATTTTGACAACAAAATTTTCAAATATGGAGCCATTTTGAAACTTAAGTCCCTAAATGCATAGATGTCATTAACAATAGTAAAAGTTACATTGACAACATGAAATGCAATTTTGATAACAAAATTTTGTAACATGGAGCCATTTCGAAATTTAAGTCCCTAAATGCACAGAGACCATTAACAACAGTAAAAGCTACATTAACAACAAGAAATGCTATTTTGATAACAAAATTTTCAAACATGGAGCCATTTTGAAACTTAAGTCCCTAAACGCACAGAGGCCATTAACAACAGTAAACGCTATATTGACAACATGAAATGCTATTTTGACAACAAAATTTTGTAACTTGGAGCCATTTTGAAACTTGATTATTTTCAGGACAATCTGCAACAAGACGATTGTATTAACAACTGCAAAATCCATATTAACAACAACAACTGCATGTATTAACAACACGTTTTTTTGTCTCATATCAGAATTTTTAACAAAACAAACCATCATCACATCGACCATTACCAATAAAAATAGAGCAATCCCTATGTTACCTTCCCAAAAATGAGAGCACAATGTTGTTAACCCCACACAATAAGTAGAGCTGGGAATTAAGGCCGGCCCGTGAAGGGCCAGGGCCTAACAAGGCCGGCCCTCTAGGGTCCGAGGTAAGAAGAACATCTGTTTTTCAAAGCCCGGCCAGAGAGCACCAGGGCTAGGGCCGGCCCTCCAGGGCCCAGAAATTACTATTCCAAATTTTATTTAATTTTCCTGTTTTTTAAAGAAATATAATTAGTAAATTACATCACAAATTATCCAACAAATAAGCATAGTCACTAATTCATAATCAAAAGCAAACTATGTTCACAAATAACTCACTTAAAATATAAGAAACATACTACTAAGAGACATTAGTACAATGACTATTATTGTAACAAATAATTTAATCTGTTAAACATAAAAGTAATTTTATTTGCAACAAATAATAAACCAAATCATAAAATTAGAGTATAGTTGTAACATCCCATTTTCAAAAGCAGTATAATTTTTTTTCATCAGAGTAGAGCATCGGAGCATAAGAGTAACTGATATATATATTCAAAATGCCATAAGTCTGGCTAATTACAGAAGTGGTACAATAACCGAGAGTTTTTAAAGTAAATATCAACAGAAGTGTCTCCCTGGCAATACCCATGCCGTGGCAACAAAAGATAATCTTCAGCCGGGCTTCTAAGTGTGCTGCTTGCCCCTATCCTCGATCCTTGGTCCTCCCGACCCTGAATCTATGTTAAGAGCTGAGATCCGCACCAGACCTCAGGTAACGGTTAACCTCATGTTTACATACAAAACATATGCATTACAGATACAACAAACAAGCATATCCCAATAGCACATAACCCCCTGGCAGATGTGTCACACCTAGCAGCCGTTTCACACCTAGCAATCGTTTCACACTTAGCATTTCACACCTAGCAAACGTATCCCAATACCCAGCAGGCATAACCACTACTAGAAAAACTCTGTTTTGCGACGGAATTTTGAATTCCACTGATTTTTGCGACGATCCATGATCCGTCGCATTTTGTTGGGAATATGAACATTGATTTGTGTATGTAGATTAAAATGTTTGATATAGATTTTTGTAGTGGATAATGTATGCTAATAGTTTGTGTTAATTCTTTCTTGTTGATTAAATTATATATGATTAATTCTTCATTTGTTGTATAGATTTTTGTAGTGGATATTGATTCTAGTGTATATAGATTAAATTATGTTTTTTTATTAGTGGGTAATGATACATAAGTCTATAAATATGATGATTTTGAATTATATATAAATTAAAATGTAGTTATTATGGATATAGATTAGTGTATGTACATTAAAATGATGGTATTCATAACATTCAAATGAGAAAAATAATTTGTAAAAAGTGAAATTGATAAATAAGAGAATTAATTAATTAATATAATTTGTATGAAATATGTATGTTAGTAGAAAATTATAAGTTACATGATTTTAAGGGTAAATATTCCCAAAAGTATAGGATATTAATTTATCTAGCACTTTTTAGGAATTTGGAAATTCAAATTCTGATTTTGGTGTGATAAATTTATAATTTTGTATTAATTGTTAATAATATATAAATCTTCATAAAAATGACTATTAATATTTTTTTTAAAAAAATATTGTATTTAATTTTTTTATATATTTGTGGCATGTTGAGATGTTAATTAGGTTAACAACTGAATTAGTTAGGAAGTATGGAAGGCAACCACGATAGAAGTTGGATGTACAATCGTCTAAGCGATAAAGAGAACTAACACAAGTATTCTTGGCGGGTTTGGAAGAGTTCATCCAATTTCTTTGTGGCGAATTCAAATAATTCAAGTAGGGAGATCGGGTGTCAGGTGTGCCAAATGTAGGTGTTTAAGATTTAGTGATACGGGCAAGGTCAAAATTCATTTGTGTCAAAAGGGATTCATGAAAGATTATGAATGTTGGGAATGTCATGGCGAAGTCCGACAGACACGGAGTGGTTATTACGGGGACAATATTCATCGAGACAACCTTAATCAATATGAGCAGTTGGTTATGGATGCCGCGGGACCGTCTATCGGCCAATATTTTGATCCCGTTACTCATGCTGAGTCGTCATACATGGGAGAGAGACCAGGTACACATACCCAACCATCATACATGGGAGAAGATCCTAATCCAGAAGCCGCTAGGTTCTATAAAATGCTACAAGATGCGCAACGTCCTTTATGGGAAGGTTGTGAACACATTGAAAATAGTGAATATTCATCACTATCGGCTACCCTAACAACACTGAGCTTGAAGACTGATCACCATATGAGTGAGAGGAAGTACAACGAAATGATGCAGATCATGAGCAAGGTTGTTCCTAAAGACAATAATTTGCCGAAGGATTTTTATCAAGAAAAAAAAAGGTTAAAGAGCTTGGCCTTGGATGTGAAAAATCCATTGCTGCCCCGAGAGGATGTATGTTGTATTACAATGAAGATCTTGAACTGACCAATTGTAAATTTTGTGGAGATGACGAGATATAAAGTTGTGGGAAAGGAAGGAAAATGACCCGTCATGCGTTAAGTAAGATGTGGTACTTTCCTCGGTTCCAAGACTTACGAGATTGTATGCATCGGAACAAAGCAGTTGCTCACATGAGATGGCACCGGGAGCATCGTAGGGATGAAAACTTTGTGACGCATCCATCCGATGCGGAAGCTTGGCGTAAATTTGATGAGGCGAATCCTTTCTTTGCTATGGATCCCTGTAATGTCCGTCTTGGTCTATGCTCAGATGGGTTCGCTCCTTTCAACAATACGGGCAGGACTTATTCTGTTGGCTGTCATTGTAACTCCGTACAACCTCCCACCTTCTATGTGCATGAGAAGAGAGTTTTTCTTTCTTAACGCGTTAATCCTGGGCCATCCAACCCAAAAAGAAGATAGATGTGTACCTCGGGCCTTTGATAGACGAGTTGAAGATGTTGTGGAGTGAAGGGGTTCTTACGTATGATATATCATTAAGTCGAATTTCACCATGCGGGCTGCCTTAATGTGGACCATAAATGATTTCCCGCATATGGGATGTTGAGTGGGCGGCAAACGTCGGGAAGCTTGCATGCCGGTATGTCTTGAACGAACATGGGTTTTAGCTTGAAACACGATCGCAAGGTCGGTTGGTTTGATAGGCATCGGCGATTCCTACCCCGATCATCCGTAGAGGAGAAATAGAAAAGACTTCACGCGGAATGTTGTCGAACGAGCAGAGCAACCCCGTCGTTTAAGTGGCCAAGAAATATGGGATAGAGTCAAGTACATTCAAAGTGTCGAAGAGGGGCTGCTTCGGGGAACCCGAGGGATACGGCGTTGATCATCATTGGAACAAACGCGGCATCTTCTCGGGAACTACCATATTGGAAAGATCAATTGTTAAGACACAACCTCGATGTCATGCATATTGAGAGGAATGTGTTTTGCAACATTCGTACACCGTGATGGACACCAAGGGCAAGACGAAGGACACGATCAACGCAAGACGGGACATAGAAGCGATATGCAGAAGGCCTGCTTTACATTTGGTGGGGAGTGGCACGGGACGTACATCCAAACCTAGAGCGCCGTACACATTCAACAAACAACAGAATTTGGAATTGTTGCAATGGGTTAAAGAACTGAAGCTGCCAGACGGTTATGCGTCAAACATGAAAAGATGTGTCGACATGCACGAGGCGAAGTTATTCGGCATGAAGAGTCATGATTGTCATGTTTTCTTCCAGAGATTGTTGCCTTGGGCCTTCAAAGCACTTCCGAAGCATATATTGTCTATTCAGACGGAATTTTCCATGTTCTTTAGAGAAATTTGTGCTTCGAGCTTAATGTTGAAAAGTTACGGCACCTGGAGGCGAGCATGCCCATAACTCTATGCAAGTTAGAGATGATATTTCCTCCTACCTTGTTTGACTCAATGGAACATTTGCCCGTTCACTCTGTTATTAATTGACCGACACGGTACTTTAGTTTATAAATACCCTCTGATATTCCATTGTAGTTTTTTACGCACACTTAAGAACAAGATCAAAAATCCAAGGTACGTTGAAGGATCTATCGCTGAGGCATATCTTGTCGAAGAGGCCGCAAAATTTGCTTCATACTATTATCCCCCTGAAATGATGTCAAGATGGAGAGGGTACCTCGCAACGATGATGCCGGTGATACGAGGGATCAAAAATCAATATTTAATTTTCCGGGCGAGTCGTGGGAAAACGTTCGAGGTCAACTCTTGACGGAAGAGATAAGCGAGTAGCGGAGTGGTACATTCTAAACAACTGTGAAGAGGCCGCCCAGTATTTAAAGTAAGATTTCTTTTCTTTTTGTTGTTACGCTAAGAATTCCAGTATTAAGAGCATTTTTTCTTCTTACAGTTACTTCTCTAATTCGGTCCGATCGGGAAATCCTTCAATGGCGGAATCCGAAGTTGACCAATTCACGATGTCTGAGTTCCCAAAATGGCTTCGATCCTATTTCGTGGAAAATCCATCGATCCCAATGAAGTTGCGTGGAGTTTGTCCTATGGAGCTGCAATTAGTGTTACCGGTGCAAGAAATACATAATCAATGGGTATCGGTTTTCAAGCTGTCGAGGCGAATGCGGGTACACTATGTTGTAATTATGGTGTATGTTGTCGAGGTGACAAAGTTGATGGGGTGGAGATCGACTACTACGGGAAGTTAGTTGACATAATTCAACTGAGTTACCCGTGGGACAAGGTAGTGACCCTTTTCAAATGTGAGTGGCTTGATAACAGTTCGCGTGGGACAAAAATGGACAAACATGGAAATATTGAGATCCACTGGACAAGGAGATATACGGTTGGTTATGACCCATTCATCCTTGCTCAACAGGCGGAACAAGTTTACTATACATCATACCCCACATCCCGCCCAGGTTGGAGGGAGTTATTAAAACCAAAGCACGAAATATTATACCAAAGTCGAAAGAGCCGGAATCAAATGACGGTATGGCTGAACCGTTCCAAGCGATGTGGAACATGTACTCCCCATAAACATCTTCGATGACGAAGTACCAAGCAATCTATTTGATTCGCTGCGGGGTTAGAATTAATTCCTATACAAATTGACGATGAGGAATCAGACGATGAGGCAGAAGTGATTTACTCTGATAGTGAATCGGAGTTTGACGACTATGAGACCTCCTCAGAGGAAGACGTGCAAGCAAATGTTAATGTTGATGAACAAGAATCGTCCGATTGATTTCTGTTAGTTCTTTGTTTGTGATGATTTGTTATACTACATACTTTGTTAATGCGCTACTTATTGTTATATATTTTTTGACATTATGTCTATGAGTGTTTAGAGATGGAGCATCTAGGAGGATGTTCAGGTAGTGGACGGGGTAGTGGTCGAGCCCAACCCCGTCCTATCAGAGGGGGTAGGGCGACGTCATCTGCTCCTTATGGAGGTAGAGGGTCCAGCGCTTCCCCAGATATGCCGTCCTTTGATATGTCATCTTCACCGTCTACATATTTGTCATCTTCACCGTCGCTGTATACGTCGCCATCACCGTCTACCCCCCACTGATCCACAGCAAGGGGGACCACAGGTTTACAATATAATTTCGATTGATTTACATATGTTTAGTTACATATGATTTACATATGTTTATCTTCAATACTTCACATTTCTTCCTTAGCACAATGCGTCGCCTCATAGCCACATCGGGGAGAAGGTAGTTCCTCCGATCCACCAATGCTGGGCTCCGAGAGATCCTTCGACACGGAAGCTTTGGATCCGTCCCGACGGCATCGGGTAAGTCATGCCAAGTTACCGGTAATGTTACAATTTTCTCTATGTAAATGGTTTGTATGGTAATATTTGCATGATGTCATTGAAAGCAAATTATAATCATAAGGGAGGCCGGTATTTGTGTCAAAAGCTTTACGGCTTGAGAAATAAAAGAGGCAAGAAAGACTGGATTTCCCAGGACACTGTAGACGAATTATTGCAGAATTGGGCCACAAATGAACAGTTTCAAAACATGAGCACGAAAAATAAGCAAAACATAGCCAAAATGGAAGGATCGTCATATGCTGGCGGCTGCATTCCTATTAGTGAGCATCGACGGAAAATTGTAAGTACACTCTATTTTCTATTTAGGTATTTGATATTTTATACTTTGAAGTAATTAATTAAGGTTATCATCCGCGTTTGCAGGTAGAGTGCGGGAAGTTCCTGAAGGATCAATTGAGTGGGCTACCTTTGAGCGGACCCATTCCCGGCAGTCTGAAGGGAGTGAGAGACAATGGATTAACCAAAAGGCGCTGCAAGTAGCGGTTAGACATTTATTGCCTTTATACCTTGTTTTATGCACCACCATATTTATTTTATTTTACATGTCTAATAAGCTATGTATTTTTGTGCTTGTAGGAAACCTTTCATGTTTCTCCGTGTACACGTAATACATTTCATATTGATAATTTCCATTCTCTTGTCTATTCAAATGAAGTACAAATAATAAATGTACTTCATAATGTATTTTGAGATGAGTGAAGAAGATGAAAGCGTTGGTGGAGCAGCAAGCAACACGGATGAGTCAGCAACAGGACATCATGAGGCAGGAGATGCTTCAGGAACGGGAGAGGATGGAGCAGGCGATGAATCAGGAACGGGAGAGGATGGAGCTTGCGATGCAACAGGAACGGGAGAGGATGCGACATTAGATGGATCAGCAAGCGGAGATGATGAGACAGATGCAGCTTCAACTCCTGTCTCTAATGACACAAAAGGGTTCGGGGTCGGCTCCTGGTGATGATGACCATGCGGGTGATGATGATGATGATCACAATGCTGATGTTTAGACTACTTTTTAGTATTTGTTCCTTACAACATTATTATATATATTTTGTTTTCTCTATTTAAACTCTTTTTATTATATTCATGATACTTTTGCATTCAATTTTCAAGAAAAAAATTTTAAAAAATAAAACAATTAAAAAAATTTAAATTTAAAAAGATTCAAAAAATAAAAAAAAAATTTAATAATTTTGCGACGGAAACCATTTCCGTAGCAATTTGCTACGGATTTCTTTCCGTAGCAATTTGCTACGGATTGCATTCCGTAGCAATTTGCTACGGAATATCAATCCGTAGCAATTTGCTATGGATTTAAAATACGGAAAAAAATCCGTAGCAAATTGCTACGGATTTGAATTCCGTAGCAAATTTTGCTATGGGGTTTGCTACGGAAAAAATCCGTAGCAAATCGATTTTGCTACGGAATTTTGGCATTTTTCCGTAGCAAAATCGATTTGCTACGGAATTTTTCCGTAGCAAAAATCAATTTTTTTTGTAGTGAACAACAGTACATGAACAAATCACAGAGCTATCAACTACCTCATATAAGCATACCATACATATAGCACATATACGCATACAATAAACATCAGCGTTAGTGTTACAGTACGCGAACGTACCTTCGTTAACGGTAGACGGTACGACCGTTGGTCAGAACGCAATCACAGGTATCCTATAAGGATAATAGCGTATTTGTTACTAAACAATCATCATAACAGTCACTTTAGTAAAAAATGACCATTTTACCACTGACCCCACTAATCGGCGGAATTTCGCCAGAACTTCGTTACTTTGACTCTAATCTTCCAAAATTTTGCCATATCTCTATCTCCATCATAATTTTCGAAATATATATCATATTTAACCCTAAAACATGATATCTACAATATACTGGAAGATTAAAGATCAAAACAACATCTACCTTATAACTTCAAGAACTAGCGAACAAAACTAGAACTCAAGACTAGGGACCGAAGAAATTACCCAGAACTTCACTGCTTCTTCCTCCAGGCTCCTCCTTCTCTCTAACCTCTCACTAGATTTCGAAATGCTCAAGTGAATTGGTGAGTTTTGCAATGAAATGAATGGCCTATTTATAGGAAAAGTCTATGGAATTTTGGTAGTTCCTTTGAACTTCTTCTGCTCGATTCTCGACCGTCGGATCTAACTTAGAGAAGAAGTTTTGATCTCATCCATCCATCCTTTTCTCTTTCCTCCATATGACATCATCCCCATGATGTCATCCATGTGCTTTGATGATGTCATCCATGTGCTTTATGGAGGTTCTACCGATAAAATTCACTGTTCGGTGTTCTAATCGCGTAATCTTAGAAAATCTCAAAAATCCATCGATGTGGTCTTGAAGGTCTCTGTTTACTCTTGAGAAATATGTAGATTAATAAAATTTACGATTCCATTCAGAGTATTTCAAAGCCTGCCGAACATTTTCGGACAAACGCCGTCGGTTACGAAAATTACTTCGGGTAACACCAACCTCTGGACAAAAATTCACTGATTCATAATATGTCCAGATGTTTTCTACTTAGTTCAAGGATTTTGAGATATGATTTATTTTCCATTAGTTCTTATTTGTCTTATCTGCCCTTTTCCACAAAATATCTTTTTTGTCTTATCTCTTAATCATTCCGCCGGTTACGGAAATGACTTCGGAGATAGCCCACTCCGGGATAAAAATACACTGGTTTATAATAAGTCCTGCTGTTAAACACTTAATCCATATATTTTGAGATAGGATTTAGTTTCTATCGGTTCTCGTTTATTCTATTTGCTTTTTCTCAAGATATCTCACAAAATATTCTTTTTCCTTAGAATATTCTTTAAACCACAACCATGTTCACACCATACTCTCTAATTTCGGTTTTCCTCCCCCATTTTGACTTGTCAACTCTCTTCTTTATTTATTTAATTTATGCTTTAATTATCTAATTATCTAATTTTCTTATTGCTTAATCTTTTGTTGGTTAATTAAGCCTTAGGGATTTTATGTAATTCACCTTAGATACTCCTTAATTATGCCAAATCACTTAGCAATATCCTTTATACCAATCTTGATCCTTTATAGGTCATTAATCCCAATTTAGAGGTTTTAAATAATTAACTTTGAATACTTCATTTACTCATACTTAAACAATTAGCCATTAATTATTTATTTAATCACTTACTAATTGTTGAAAATTTTCTTAATTGAGATTAATTATTATCTCACAACTATTGGACTGACATTGGTAATTTATGCCCCATGTAAAATATTAAAAATCATGGGGCAACTTATGTTCCCCAAAATAATATTAATTTTCGCTTCATTATTTTCCAAGGAAAATAATCCCATAAATTATCTAAATTAGAGACAACATACTCTCTAATTTTTAACAAATATTTTATTGTCATTTAAGATTTATCATAATATTTTCAGGGCATTTTATGACCCACAAACTCACTTAGGGATTTTTAGCACTTTTTCTCTTCTAATCTTAATAGATTTTACCTTAGAAAATAAGATAATTATAACTCCAGGTTTGAGACCACATATTCACCTATTTCCAATAGGTATTATTTATTAAAATATAATATTCCAGATAAATAATTATCCGGGTATTACAATAGTTATTATGTATTTGTAGTTAAATGGATAAATAACTCTATAACAAAGACAAAATACATATAAATTAATAAATTAAAAAAGGAAAAAAGAGAAAAAGCTACAGTGAAAAGGGCCTGCAGGGCTGGCCCGAGACCCTTTAGGGCCGGCCCGTTTAAGCCCGAGGCCCTCCAGGGCTGGCCCTACAGGGCCAATTTCAAATATCTTGTATATTTTTCAAGCCCGGCCTTTGACGGGCCAGGGCCTAAACGGGCCGACCTGATGGGCTCGGCCAGATATCCCCCGGCTCTAACAATAAGGATGAAACCCCAACTTCAATGATCAAGATAATATCTTTAGCAAAATCTTAGCATTACTTACCTAGGTACGAGCATATAGTCCACGTATGAGCCCAAGCTTCAACCTTTCACCAACCCTTCACTCTCTGAGTGTAACGAACGTACACCGAGAAAATAAATTACTCAACGTGTTGGATATGATTAGTTTTGATGATGTCTTATATAGATGTCATTCTTAAGAGCAAAAAGTTTACATACTACATTTATCTTATACTTTGATTGATTCTTATATTTAATGTAGATGTAATGTTGATATGAAGAAGATGGAAGTTGGAATGGCTAAATTCGAGTTAAAATAAGGAAATTCAAGCTTCTAGATGAATAGAAGTTGCTACAATTTAATTGTTACAAACATGTACTCGCGAGTGCATGAATAGCTCTTCCTTGCGTTTGAATCTCGTCAATACTCAAGTATCAAACATGTACTCGCGAGTATCAAGCTTCAATTCTCGACCAGCCGCCAGTTAGTATGACACTTCAATACTTAATGAAGTATGGTACTTGGCTACTCGAGTATGGTGCATAAACACAGCTGCATTTGAATGTGCTTAAATCCCAACAATACATATTCTTTGTGTTTATTTGTTTTTTATTACGAATTAATAAATGTGTTTATTTGTTGAATGATTTATATTGTTTAGATATTAAGTATGGATCATCAATACTTGAGTATGACACCACTGTAGGCGGCCTGCTCCCGTACTATCGGGCCGCTTTGAAAACAGATGTCACTTCAGGCCTGTAGGGCCGGCCTGCTCGGAGCCGGGTTTCACGTCCAGCACTGGCGATCTCTGGTAATTCGATGATATCTTCCTAAAAAGAGATCGGATTGAGGTGAAACCAATTTTTTTGGAGACTAGACTTCCAAACGGTTCTATTCGCACAAGATTCAAGTCCAACGGAGGTCAGATGAGAGAGCTATGAATTTTTGAAGATGACAGTGACATCACCGTCACACTGCTGACCAATCCTCAATGTTTTGAGTATATCTCACAAACTAGAAGTCCAATGAAGCTGAAACCGGTGCCATTTGAAAGTAGACTCACAGGGCTTTCCAACAAGACTTGAACCAATCAAATCGGAGTCCATACCAAGAAGTTATGATCTTCGAAAGTGGATACTCGAAATACTAGAAGTAACAGAGTTCAAATCAAAACGTCCGTATACCTTAAACACTTAGATACTCGAGTATGAGTATTCAATACTCGAGTATGATCGAAAAACATGCTTCTGCTATGTCAAGATTGCAGATTTCAATTCTGTTATTAATTACTATTAATGATGATCTTTAATGCTCCAATTCTAACCGATTCTGCTCATAGTTTTTCGAAAATCTGAAATATAGAACAGGATCATTTGATATCATCATGGGCCAAGCAAAGATTCCAATCTTCATTTGAAAACGAAGCAAATCGGGTAACTCGCTGAAAAGTGGGAAATCATCTTTAAACGATCAGAAGGCATAAGTCATGACATGTTAGAGCTATCTTCAGCAAAACCGAATCATGGGCTAAGATTATGGTCATCACCGATCCTCCAAACGCTCCAACGGGAAGAATTCCGATTAATATCAATTATGCAGCAAACAAATATGGAATGGGTTTTTGAATTCAAAAGCTGCAACGGTCACCTACAAAGTAGTATAAATAGGTGAAGTCTTGGCTCCTCAAATCACCAACACAACAGAGAAAACGCACAATGAGAATCAGAAAGATACTTGCAAGAGTCTAGTTCCGCTATACTCTTGTCAGATACTTTCGAATACTTTCATCCAATACTCTGTAATACTCTCGGTTGATATCTTGTAATACCATGTACTTCATGCTTAGAGTTATCTGCTCTTATAGAGAGTTATCCTTGACTATCATTTCCTTGTGAGAATCTCAAAGTTGTGGGACTTTGGGATTGGGTATTTGATTACAACTTGTAAGGGGAGTGTAATTCGAGAGAGAGAATTGCTCAGAGTGTTACGAGTGTGTAATCATTTGATCGTAAGTTAGGGAAATCCCGGAGTGTTTCTGGGGACTGGACGTAGTCAAGAGTTGGGCCGAATTAGTATAAATTCTCTGTGTCTATCTCCTCTACTCTATCTCTACTTTGCCTTGATATATATCTATTGTGTGGGTGACCGAGTAACTAGCAAAAAGAATTTTGTAATCACCTATTCACCTCCCCTCTAGGTGATATTCCACCTTCACAACGAACATAGAGTAGATGACAGATGCAAAATCTCAGCTTTGCCTAGGATATGAAAACGTCGCTTACTTGCCTTCAACGTCGGAGATTCGATCAACCACCGTGCTTATCGTGATTTCTCCGTTTTTCCCTTTTCATGTATGAAAATAAACGTGCGCCATTCTCCTACTTGCTCCTTTCCTTTTTTATTCAGTATGGGCAACAAAGTCATTTCCTTAAATGAATTAATCATACAAAAGTCACTGAGACTTCTTTAGAACTTTTTTGATATGTGATTTTGGGTTGAGAGTTTTTTTAATATTTTTTGTGTTGACCTGACTGATATTTTTCCAATAAACAAACTAGGGGACTGAATTAATAGGAAGGGTAGGATCTCTAAGGGGAATCTTGTAGAAAGATTTAGTGACAGTGATAGCACAATCATAACTTGAATTTTTAAGAGACTCCAAAAGATAAATAGTACTCCCTCGGTCCTAATTATATGAGCACTTTTGTAGTACAATTTACACTACAAAAGTGCTCCTATAATTAGGATACTCCAAAAGTTCATTTTTTTCTTATTTTATATTATGAAAATGAAGATTAATTAAATTACAGATAAAACAAATGGCAACAACACAAATTGTAACTTAGCAGAAGAAGAAACACACTATATAAATGGAATTAGAGAAAAAAAAGAATTCAACAAACAGAATGATGAAGATGGATGACAGAGGGAGTTTCCAAATGACAAAGAGTGAATGGTGATAGAGAGGACGGAGAGAGTTTCCAGATGAGTGAAGGAATGAATGATGAAAGGGAGAGAGGGAAAGAGTAAGGATGGAAGCAAAGGGAGTGAAGAAGTGATTATAAGAGGAGAGGGGGAGTCACGGGACAGCATCCCGGGGAAGTCACGGGACATCTTGCAGGGGGTACGTTCTGATAAATTCCTCACGCCATTAATGGCGTGAGGATTCCTCACGCCATTAAGGCATCAGGAGACTTGCCAGTCTGACAGGATTCTGACACCAGTGGCGTGAGGATTTCTCATGCCTTTGTGACACAAATGCCCACTCCCGCTAGCCTTAGTGGCGCCACTTGTGGCGTAGTGTCAGATTACGTGTCCAACTGTATTACTTTAGTAATTACTTTTGAATGTGATTCAATTTGGTACGTATTTTTAAAAAAAAAATTATTTTGGTGCTTTTCCCTGCTGAGCAGTAGTAAATTTTGAGTTTTTTTTTTTTTTTTTAATAAATGGAAAAAGCTCCGATCCATCTGATTTCGTTCCATGGCGACGATCGGGCACAACAACATCAATGCCAAATTGGTGAGCGGGTCTTGTTTTGATTCCTTTTCTTTTCCCTCTTTTTGCTGCTGAATTCCATTTTCGATGATGATTTTACTGTATAATACTGAATTTTTGGGTTGTCTAAAACCAGGTTCTCCTTGGGGACATGGTTGCCGGAAAATCGAGCATCATTTTGCGTTTTGTCAAGGGACAATTTCTTGAATTCCAGGTTTGTTTACCTCCTTTTTGATTTCTTAGTTAATTTGGGTACTTCTTGCATCTATGTTGGAGGAATTTCCTTGTTTGTTTGCTAAAAAATTTCCCAGGATTTGTTACATATGATGGTTTCTTGAATTACTCTACCATGGCGAAATATTGTCACGTCTTGTAATTAGCTGATTCATGCCGCGTTGGCCTAAAAAACATTTTGGGAAACTAGATTTTCTAATTACATTTACCGAATGGAATCTTATCGTTTTTGAAAGAAATGAATTTGAAACCTATAATAGGTTCGACGAGAGAAGTTTCAGCTGGTTATTAAATTTACAACCTAGTATGCCAGCTGTTTTGTTTTTGAACGTGAAAGGAAGACAGTGAGCGTTGATTGTAGTGATTTTTGTCCTCAAATTGATATTTTGTTAACCCAATAGAAAGGAAGGGGACAGCGGGAGCGGGAGGGAAAATTTGTCTTCTCATTAGTGTGTAGTATGCATATCAATAGTTTGTGCTTTTTTGGCTCTCATACCTTTTGTGCTTTTTTGGCTCTCATACCTTTTGTGCTTTTTTGTCTTCTCATTAGAATTAATGAATGAGTTTGCGACGGAATTAATTCTGTCGCAAACTCATATTCCCGCTAGAGGTAATGTTCTCGAAATTTTTTTTTTTAAAATTTGCGACGGATTTATTTTTCCGTCACAAATTGCGACAGAATTTCAATTCCGTCGCAAAATTTTCGACGGAAAATTAATTCCGTCGAAAATTTGACGGATTTTAAATTCCATTGCAAAATTTTGCGACGGGTTTTCAATTCCGTCGCAATTTGTGGCAATTTTTCCGTCACAAATTTCGTCGCTATTTTGGCATTTTCTAGTAGTGTCAATAGTTTGTGCTTTTTTGGCTCTCATACCTGATATATTGTGCCAAAGCCTGATGCAAATAAAATCATACTTGAAGATTCTTTTGCTGAATGTATTTGATCTATTGCACTGACAGGAATCTACAATAGGAGTTGTATTTTTTTCTCAAACATTGGCAGTAAATGATGCAACCGTCAAATTTGAGATCTGGGGTACCACTGGACAAGAGAGGTACCATAGTTTGGCTCCCATGTACTACAGTGGGGCTGCTGCTGCTATCATCGTCTATGACATTACAAATGAAGTATGATATCTTCTCCTTTGGATGCTTAGTAATATGTATTGAAAGGGAAATATCGTTATTCATCGATTAATTGTCTTCTTGCATTTGCTTCAATGTTAAAATCCATTTCTTGTTTGTATGATTTCATATTGGAGACTGTAAATGATGAGACAAGTATAGGGATTTAACAAGTTGTTGCTTAGTAAGTAATAAAGTAATAAAGTCATAATTGTAAATTTTTTTTTTTGAGTGATGTGGATGATTGAGTACTTCAATTTTTCCTTTTCTTCTATTGTTGTATACATGAGATGGATTTCTGGACTTAAGTTGAATTCTGTCTCCAATCATTTAAGAAGATTGACATGATTGTTGAGTAAGCTATTATTTTTTTTTCTATGTTAAGTTGAAGTTTTCTTTTCTTTTCTTGTCTATATTCTTTTGTTTCTTAATACATTTAAAAATTTTACTAAAAAAAAATTTCAGGGGCAACTCACTCTACTAATTGTGCGGACACAAACATAAATTTCTGGCTCCGCCACTGCTGCTGAGAGATGTTAAAATCACACCAGCTGACGTGGCAGAGCACTTGATGCCCAAGTCTGCTTCTGAGGATTACGAAGTTCAATTGAAGAACTTGATTGAAGCTCTTGAAACGACAAGCGAGGAAGAGGCCAGAAAGATTGAAGCTTTGGGCAAGCCGGAAGCTGATCGGACACGAAACAATGCATGAGTCATAATCAACGGGAAATTTCTAGGAAGGTTGGTGCAAAGGAAAATCAAAAGAAGTGGACTGGAAAGGGGCAGTAATGCATTGAATATGGATATAGTTTTGTCATGTCGGGTCTTGTTTTTTTATACCGTCATGTCGGGTCTTAATTCAACAATTATGCAACTAGCGAAAGGTCTCGTGAAATGATGTGCGGGCTAAGACAATGTGGTGTTGTTGATTTTAAATTTGATGTAATAATGAGGGAGTTGTTAGAATCTCCATCGAATATCTTATGATGTTAAGTGTGGGAAATTTGATTGAATGAAGCGGAATCCGTGTTGGAATTTTATTCTATACACAATAACGTACTTGAATGATTCATGAATTTTGAGATGGAATTGAGAGTTTTACTGGAAAAGCATTTTATCTCCCTAAAACAATTGTTGTCTGGATGTTAAATTAATATTCTTTTGTATACAACTAAATTTAATTTGAGTGGCTCAAGTTGAATACGTAAAGTATTTTTTGTCCAGAGAAACGTAAAGCATTTTATCTAGATTTGTTTTAAGGGTTTAGGAACAAAAATACACATGTACTTTATCTTCGGGAGCGCCCAACACCATATGTTTTTTTGGGAGCAAAAATACACATGTGGTTACATTTTAGGAGCAAAAGTCACACCACCGTTAAAATCTAGTTCGTTGTAAATATGACTTTTTATGTTGTAAATGACAAGTAGCTAAAAAGCAAGTTGTTTTTGTTTTAAAAAAAATAAAAATCATCCTTCAGTTGATCACGTGTTCCTGTGATGTGAGGAATTGCATGTAAGAAGACGTCACTCAAGTGTGAAAAGCCTGCGTGGAACAAACCTTCTTTGTCAAGAAAAGCATGCAAAAGAGAAAATTCCACCCACCCATTCCCCCCTACATCACTCTCGGGAGAAGATATTCTGCCCATCATTCTCTACCTATCCCTCCCCATCTTGATCCTGACCGTTAAAATCTTGATCCAAGGGCCCAGAATAATTTTTTTTTTCAGACCGCATGCGGTTTAAAAAAAAAATATTTTAGGCCCTTGGATCCAGATTTTAACGGCCAGGATTTACTGATGATGAGGGATAGGTAGAGAACCGATAATGAGAGGATCCGACCTGATCACTCTCTGCTTATAAAGGATGGAACAGAACCTTCCACATCATTTGTGTTATTAGCATCCTATTACATTATACATATATTGTTGCAATTACGATTTGCCCCTTCTTTGCTTCCTCAAATTCTCTAACTCCGCCTAATAGGTGGGGTAAAACTAGAAAACCATTTCATACTGAAGAGGAAATAGTGAGGGGCATTCTATTTTATTATAGTATATTGACGTATTTGTTGGATTTTTGGGTCTAAATCTCATGGGTTATGAATAAGAAGTAGGTTTGGAGAAGAAGATGAAAAAAGAAAGTGAAATGAATGTGTGGATATAAGCAGGGGTGGACCCAGAAATTTACTGAAGGGGGGCACCATTGGCAGGGGGATTTGGGGGCAGCGTTCCCGATTTTGTTTTTAAAGGAAAGTTTTAAGGGTATCAAAAAACAAAAGAATATAAACAAGAAAAGAAAAGAATATCAAAAAAATATTCATGGAATCAAATGAACACTGATGATATGATAAGGGAGGTAATTATTTTACAAACCTGTCATTTTGAAACTTAAGTCCCTAAACGCATAGAGGTCATTAACAATAGTAAAAGTTACATTGACAACAGGAAATGCAATTTTGACAACAAAATTTTGTAACATGGAGCCATTTCAAAATTTAAGTCCCTAATGCACAGAGACCATTAACTACAGTAAAAGCAACATTAACAACATGAAATGCTATTTTGATAACAAAATTTTCAAACATGGAGCCATTTTGAAACTTTAAGTCCCTAAACGCACAGAGGCCATTAACAACAGTAAACGCTATATTGACAACATGAAATGCTATTTTGACAACAAAAATTTGCAACTTGGAGCCATTTTGAAACTTGATTATTTTCAGGACAATCTGCAACAAGACGATTGTATTAACAACTACAAAAGCCATATTAACAACAACAACTGCAGTATTAACAACAAGTTTTTTTGTCTCATATCAGAATTTTTAACAAAACAAACCATCATCACATCGACCATTACCAATAAAAATAGAGCAATCCCTATGTTACCTTCCCAAAAATCAGAGCACAATGTTATTAACCCACGCAATAAGGATGAAACCCCAACTTCAATGATCAAGATGATGTCTTTAGAAATTCTTTTAGCATTACTTACCTAGGTACGAGCATATAGTCCACGTATGAGCCCAAGCTTCAACCTTTCACCAACCCTTCACTCTCTGAATGTAACGAACGTACACCGATGCAAAATAAATTACTCAACGAACATAGAGTAGATGACAGATGCAAAATCTCAGCTTTGCCCAGGATATGAAAACGTCACTTACTTGCCTTCAACGTCGGAGATTCGATCGACCACCGTGGTTATCATGATTTCTCTGTTTTTTCCTTTTTCATGTATGAAAATAAACGCGCGCCATTCTCCTACTTGCTCCTTTCCTTTTTTATTCAGTATGGGCAACAAAGTCTTTTCCTTAAATGAATTAATCATAAAAAAGTCACCGAGACTTATTTAGAACTTTTTTGATATGTGATTTTGGGTTGATAGTTTTTTAATATTTTTTATGTTGACCTGACTGATATTTTTCCAATAAACAAACTGGGGGGTTGAATTAATAGGAAGGGTAGGATCTCTAGGGGGGAATCTTGTAGAAAGATTTAGTGACAGTGATAGCGCAATCATAATTTGAATTTTTAAGAGACTCCAAAAGATAAATAGTACTCCCTCCGGTCCTAATTATAGGAGCACTTTTGTAGTGCAATTTGCACTACAAAAGTGCTCCTATAACTAGGATACTCCAAAAGTTCATTTTTTTTTCTTATTTTATATTATGAAAACGAAGATTAATTAAATTACAGATAAAACAAATGGCAACAACTCAAGTTGTAACTTAGCAGAAGAAGAAACACACTATATAAATGGAATTATAGAGAAAAAAAGAATTCAACAAACAGAATGATGAAGATGGAGGACAGAGGGAGTTTCCAAATGACAAAGAGTGAATGGTGATGGAGAGGACGGATAGAGTTTTCAGATGAGTGAAGGAATGAAGAGGCCAGAAAGATTGAAGCTTTGGGCAAGCCGGAAGCTGATCGGACACAGAACAATGCATGAGTCATAATCAACGGGAAATTTTTGGGAAGGTTGGTGCAAAGGAAAAGATAAAGAAGTGGACTGGAAAGGGGAATGCATTGAATATGGATATAGTTTTGTCATGTCGGGTCTTAATTCAACAATTATGCAACTAGCGAAAGGTCTCTTGATATGACGTGAGGGCTAAGAGAATGTGGTGTTGTTGATTTTAAATTTGATGTAATAATGAGGAAGTTGTTAGAATCTCCATCAAATATCTTATGATGTTAAATGTGGGAAATTTGATTGAATGAAGCGGAATCCGTGTTGGAATTTTATTCTATACACAATAACGTACTTGGGTGCGGTGATTCATGAATTTTGAGATGGAATTGGGAGTTTTACTGGAAAAGCATTTTATCTCCCCAAAACAATTGTTGTCTGGATGTTAAATTAATATTCTTTTGTATACAACTAAATTTAATTTGAGTGGCTCAAGTTGAATATATACGTAAAGTATTTTTTGTCCAGAGAAACGTAAAGCATTTTATCTAGATTTGTTTTAAGGGTTTAGGTAAAAAAATACACATGTACTTTATCTTCGGGAGCGCCCAACAGCATATGTTTTTTTGGGAGCAAAAATACACATGTGGTTACATTTTAGGAGCAAAAGTCACACCACCGTTAAAATCTAGCCTGTTGTAAATATGACTTTTTATGTTGTAAATGACAAGTAGCTAAAAAGCAAGTTGTTTTTGTTTTAAAAAAAATAAAAATCATCCTTCAGTTGATCACGTTCCTGTGATGTGAGGAATTGCATGTAAGAAGACGTCACTCAAGTGTGAACAGCCTGCGTGGAACAAAACTTCTTGGTCAAGAAAAGCATGCAAAAGAGAAAAGTCCACCCACCCATTCCCCCCTACATCACTCTGCTTATAAAGGATGGAACAGAACCTTCCACATCATTTGTGTTATTAGCATCCTATTACATTATACATATATTGTTGCAATTACGATTTGCCCCTTCTTTGCTTCCTCAAATTCTCTAACTCCGCCTAATAGGTGGGATAAAACTAGAAAACCATTTCATACTGAAGAGGAAATAGTGAGGGGCATTCTATTTTATTATAGTATATTGACGTATTTGTTGGATTTTTGGGTCTAAATCCTATAGATTATGAATAAGAAGTCGGTTGAAGAAGAAGATGAAAAAGGAAAGTGAAATGAATGTGTGGATATAAGTCCTACATAGGACATATAAGCATCCACTTCAGTGGCGGACCCAGCTTTTAATATTTATGGGTGCACCATTGCTGCTCCCGAAATTTTTTTTTAAGGAAAGTTTTAAATGCATTTAAAACAAAAGAATATGGACAATAAAAGAAAAGGAAACTTCAATCTAACATAGAAAAATAATAATGATTACAAAAACATTCTTTGATTCTTCATTCCTTAAAAATATTGCATTATATTTCCATCATCAAATTTATCAAATGTACTACATTTAACATAAGTTTGTCAAGAGTTCTCTAAGATCATGCAAGGTGAGTTTGAAATGTCTACGATAAGAGAATTAAATTTCTTCTTAGGACTTCGAATCAAACAAATGTATTTAATTTATAATCTTAAAAAATATATAAAAAATGGAAATAGTGGTTGGTTATAAAAAAATAAAGACCTTTATATATTTTCTGTATTATATAGCATTTCTTCACTCTTGTCTTGTATGATCAATGGTTCTTTTAATATGGTTTTGAAATCATAGATAAAAATACTGCTGCATGTGTTTTCATAAGGAGGAAAAACTTGGGAAAAAAAGAGAGAAAAGAAATGAGCTGGAAAAAAATTGAGAAAAAAAATGAGCTAAGAAAAAAACAAAAGAAAGGAAGTGAATGAGTGCTGGAAAAAAAAAATAGAAAGGAAATGAGCGCTGGGAAACACGGGGTTTCGAACTGGTGACCTCTAACTGTGGTCAGTTGTTCTACCACTGAGCTACAGACCTATTGATGCTAATGGGTTTCAGCTAAAAAATATACATATCTTAAAACTTTCTGTCTGCACTTGCAGACACCTGCACCAACGTGGGTCCGCCACTGATCCACTTCAATCCTTTAGTTAAATTGGGTCCTTGGGCCAACTCACTTTTATAGAGGAGAGATGACGTAGATGAGCCTTGGTCCAACACACAACAAGGATGGTTTCTTGAAGAGACTACAGACTCTTTGGGCGAAACGGGGAATCATTAATCTCATTAACATTGGACATGGATATTTCATTGTTAAATTTACCAACAAGGATGATTTCTTGAACGCTCTCACTGGAGGTCCTTGGTTAATATATGACCACTATCTCATTGTTCAACCATGGGAAGCTAATTTTCGTCCAGACAAAGTTGAAATAGATAAAGCCATTTGTATGGGTCAGATTGCCTAAATTACCTTTGGAGTATTATGATGAGGTAGCGTTAACTGTGATTGGCAACCGGATTGGGAAAACGATAAAAGTCGACATGAATATGTCCTGTCAACTGAGGGGCCATCTTGGCCTTCAGCTGGTGGCCGGTCAGGTGGAAGTTTACGCTGGCCAGAATCAGTCATTGAAAAGTGGTGTACAGGTACCAAGAGAGAGCTCAAATATTTCGCCTCAACTTTAAGTTCCTCTTTAACGCTACGTTGGTGAGATCAATGGCCAGAAAGTTAATTGTCTGAAGTTTCTTTTATTCTTATTGGACGACAATGTCGACCACATACTCGTTTAAAAGACTCTGTCCTTGTTGGAACTTGGAACAGGCAAGTGCAATTCTCAGAAATATACTGCTCTGAAAATTTGATCCTCATGTTGGAATATTTGATTCTGTATTCAATATTGTATTCAATCTTCCGTTATTTCTATTTATGACCCACATTATTGCCGGTTTAGTAACCGTCCATTAATACTGTAACGGCCCATTTAATACGCAATAAGTGCGTATTGAATACGTTTCCTTTTTTAGCTCTGCGATGGTCAGAGGGGAAACGATCGGTGAAATTCTGTCTGGTCCCCTGAACCTGCTCTGAGCTTGAGGAAAAGCACACCATCTGCAGTTTCAGAGAGAAGGATCGAAGGGTGAGACTCTGAGTCCATTCTGTTTCTTTGGCTTGGATTCGTTCCTGTTTGGAGACTCAGAGTTCGTCCTGTTTGCTTCTGGAGACAAATCATTGGCGGGAGGTATTTGTGATCTCTTACTTCATTTTTCCGCATTGATCTATATGTTAATCTTGTTTAACATGTTTAGATCGTTAAGTATTCTAACATTTGGTATCAGAGCCATGATTCCTCTGCCTTGATTTTTGTTCGATGAAATTGTATGCATATATTAAAATCTGGGTTTTTGCTTTTCTTGATTTTTGATCTGTATATATGTTTATTTCATCAAGAAATCAGATGTATGGCTTTTCGAATAAACATATGGGTTTTAGATATATGTATGTTTGTTTCTCATATGCTCATAATGTTTATTCATGGATGATTTTGGAGAGCCTTACGAAACCATTTATCATAGATTTCTTTTGGGTTTTGTGTTTGCTTCTTTAAATCGGGTTTTCTGTGATTTTTACGGTAAAAAACGTCTTTTCCTGATCATTCTGTGCGCCTGAAATTTCTGGGAATTTTTCGGGTTGATGTGTCGGTCGGGTCTGAACCGGGTAAGGAAGATGATCTACGGTGTTTATTTATTTTTTATTTATGATTTGAAAAGAAAAAAAAAACGCTGGAATGGTCCTGGGAGGATTCGAACAGCGGACCATGCGTGTTGAGTGCCTGGGTGCTTATTTGGTTAAATATGAATTGTTAATAAATATACCTGATTTATTATTCAGTTAGAAAATTTTGTAAATGTCATAATTGGGCTTCGAACCTAAGATCTGTGGGTGCGTGGTTACGTACACATATATGGCAGAGATGAATCATTATTGGTTTAAATGATTTATTAATTGATAAGCAAAATTTTCGAATGTCAAAAGTGATATTCAAGGCAATGCCCTTCCGTTAATATCTTAATTTGGAATCTTAAACCATTGGGCCAATTGTTCAAATGTGGAGAGCAATTATTCGGGCATTTAAATCTTTTATTTCCTTCTAGGAAAATTTCTTAATGGGAATATATTTTCTTGGCAATCTGTTTTATGTGGAATATATTTTCTTATATCAAGCTGAATTGTTTAAATTGAGAAAAGTTAATTTTGACAACTTTCACATTTTGGAAACTTTTGAAAAATTATTACTATTATTCTTGAGTTATTTAATTGTCTAAATATTTAGAAAAATTAACTTTAGACAATTAAATATCTTTTTCAAATTGTTGAAGCCCACTTTAAGTTGAATATTGTCAAAATTAATTTTTTAAACAATATTTGGATACATAAAACAGTGGGAGGATTTTTCCTTTCAATTTGATAATAATCCCTCCATTAAGATGTGCATATATATTGGATTTATTGCACAAAATAGTGGGAGAATTTGTCAAAGATGATTATTTAATCACATTTATTTGATAGGATTTTCCTTTCAATTTGATTATAATCCCTCCATTAAGATGTGCATATATTGGACTTATTTTGAATTTTAAATGCACAAAATAGTGGGAGAATTTGTCTAAGATGATTATTCAATCACATTTATTTGATTAAATTGATCAATTAAATTCTCATTAAAGATTTGTGCATATTTGGAATCTAAATGCGCAAGATTAATTTTGATGATTAATATTGTTAATATTAATTTAATCAAAGTGGGAGGATTGTATTTAGTCACTTATGTTGATTAAATTAATTAATCAAAATTCCTATAGACATTATATGTGTGTATGGTATTTACATTGTATATATTTGATATTAGTGATTAGCATACATATTTGTTTAAGGAATAACTACAATATCTTTATGCACAAATTGTATGCATATTTAATCACTTAAGGTTATCCCATATCAAAATTATGATTATATGTGCAATTAGTATACACAATGGTGTGATGTCTTTGTGATGAATATGTAGAATTGAGAAGTAGCTATCTCGCTAGGTACATACATTCTATTTTGTTCTGATGAAACAAAATACATCACATAAAGTTTTAAAGACATCAATTGTAATTAAATATGTGGTTATAATCAATCTTTACCCACAGGTAGATAATTATAATCATAGTTTTAATTAGAGTGGAATAGAATGACATTATATTTTCTAAATTACCCATGTGTATTAGAAGATATAATCGCATTCTAGTTTCAACAATTCGAGATAAATTCACGCTATGCTAATGTCTTTGCCCACGGGTAGACTTTAGTGATAAGAATTTATAATTGTATGATTAATTAGGATATAATGTCAAATTATGTTCTTAATTTTCCCATAGGAATTAAGAATAAGGAAATAATTTGATAATTGTATCATAAAGTTATATATGGATCTAATTGAATTATAACTTTAGCCCACAGGCAAGTTGTATGTCAGTAGATTCATGATTTTAAGCATGATTTACATTGGTAAAACATGATATATTTTAGTCTCAAATTTTGGTTATGAGCATGTATGTTCAATACTATCCAGGCATGAACCACTGGAAAGCTGCAAAGAAAGTATTGAGATACCTTCAAGGGTCTTAAGATTACACGCTTAAATACAAACGAACTCATATGGAAGAGACTGGTTACTCCGCTTCAGACTATCTTTGGTGCATACTTAAGAAAATATACTTCAAGATATATATTTATACTAGTCGGTGGAGTTATTTCATCGAGTAGTAAGAAACAGTCTTTAATTACTACTTCCATAATGGAAGCCGAGTTCATATCTTTTGAGACGACCTCACATGGTGTGTGAATGAAGAGTTTCATTTCTGAGCTTAGAATTATGGATCCAATTTCTAAGCCATTAAAATTATATTGTGACAATTCAGTTGATGTTTTTGTGGCTAAGAACAATAAAGGTGATAGTCGAATCAAGCATATCGACATTAAGTGTCTAGCCATAAAAGACCGTGTTAAAAATAAGGTTATTGAACACATTAGCACTGAATTGATAATTGCTGATCCTTTAACTAAAGCATGCCTACATTGAAATTTCAGGATCATGCAGAAAGAATGGGACTTGGTTCCCTTATGTGATTTTCGTTGTAAGAACGATGTTATTTATGAAACTCTATTTGTGATGTTTTTCTCATTTCAGTTGTGTACACATTTATTTGTTTAATTTGAGGAACATCATTGAGTTTGGACCTGGAATAAACGTAGGGTTTATTCATTAAGTTACTTGGGCATGGGAAACATAATGCACTGTGATACATGGAAGATATTACTCGCTTTAAGAGGACCTATCGCTATGATCCATGCATTTTGTTTCTCAGAGGTATATACTGAAGTATGTGGACCAAGTGGGAGAATGTTGGAATATTTGATTCTGTATTCAATACTGTATTCAATCTTCCGTTATTTCTATTTATGGCCCATGTTGCGACTTCGGCAAGTGCACCGATCGTTTACAAGTAATAAAGTATGTGAGAAAGAGATCGTCCCACGAGGAATAGTACTCCAGCCACTAATTAGTTATTTCAGCTTTAGTTGGATGAAATAGAGTAATAGGGGTGAATTGTAACTAAAAGGTTTTAAATAATTAAATAAAAAATAAGAATCAAGAATTTCAAGAACGTTTTAGAAAAGATGATTAATAGAGAAAACGCAAACTAGGGCATAGAATTCCCCTATGTTCCTCTAAGTATTCGAATTAAATTCCTAATTGACTGTTATTCCCATAATCGCGATCAATTCTCTAATATTTAACTAAGTCCCAATGTCTTGATGCTACCTTAGTCGTTATCTTTAAAAATAACCTAATGTCTCGGTATTATTTAGAAAGATTATGTAAACCGGAATTATAAGATCACATAAATTTGTAAGCCTATGTCCAGGTCATGCAATTTTATGATGAATTAAAGGTTACAGTTAAGTGCACCAACATCTCTATTGTCATGCACTAACCTATGAGCAATCTAAAAGGTGATCAGTCTTTTGAGAAGGCTTTAAGTAAATATAACTCATTCAATATGTTAAATAACATTCAATAGAGAATTTCAAATAAATACTCAAATTAACATAGGGTTCATCCTCGCCCTAACTACTAAAAGAAATTAGCCAAGCATGGCTAGGTTAAAAAATTAATAAAATAAATGAAAACCAGAATTGTTCTTCAGAGATTGGGGAAGGTTGATCTCTACAATTGCTTTGATCTTCTTTCTCCAATTCCTTCTTTCTATTCTCCGCCTGCGTCCGTCGTCTTTTCTTTATTCTATTCGTCCGTTTGTTCTTTCTCTAATTCTCGCTGCCTCCTCGTCAATGTGTTGCTTCTTTTTAATATATATTGCATCCGTTCTCTATTTGCTATGGGTCCCACGCGTTTTTATCTTTTCCCCAATATCAATTGCCTTTTGATTCCTTGAATATCTCAACGTCTGCTCTTGGCTCTTGCCCATATATCTCTCGCTGGAATCCTCTTTGCTTTTATATATATATATATATATATATATATATATATATATATATATATATATATATATATTATTCCTTTTTTTATCTCCTTTTTAGATCACATAATATTTCCTGCACAATAAAATAGGATATCAATAGATTTTCTGTTATAATATTCTTTTATCCTAGATTTATTTAAAGGATAGATAAATATATAAGATCTAATTAAATAGGTATATTATTAATAAATTCAATTCAATATATCCCAGAATCTACCCTTATTTAATTATAAAATATATACTTATCAGCCCACATTATTGCCGGTTTAGTAACCGTCCATTAATACTGTAACGGCCCATTTAATACGCAATAAGTGCGTATTGAATACGTTTCCTTTTTTAGCTCTGCGATGGTCAGAGGGGAAACGATCGGTGAAATTCTGTCTGGTCCCCTGAACCTGCTCTGAGCTTGAGGAAAAGCACACCATCTGCAGTTTCAGAGAGAAGGATCAGAAGGGCTGAGACTCGGAGTCTGTTCCTGTTTGCTGGTTTGGATTCGTTCCTGTTTGGAGACTCAGAGTTCGTCCTGTTTGCTTCTGGAGACAAATCAATGGCGGGAGGTATTTGTGATCTCTTACTTCAGTTTTCCGCATTGATCTATATGTTAATCTTGTTTAACATGTTTAGATCGTTAAGTATTCTAACACCTCATGCTTATGCTTTACTGATGAAGCTTAGTCTCTTAGTTGATTCTAACACAACTGAATAATCAACATCAATTCCCATTGAAGAGGTCGAGTAGTGAGAAGTGAGGTGAATGATAAAGGTAATAATTATGTTACTGGTGGAGAAAATGACAACAAATATAATACTGATTCATTTAGATATTGAGCCAACCATTTACTGTTCGTTTCATATCTAAAGAAATTAAAAACGAAGCCATGACCTCATCCCCTTCAAGTCTAAAGTTTTATTTCGCCTAAATATAAGCTAGAAAAGTATAAATCATGCGCGACAGAAAACCACCCTTTCCACCATATCATACGCAATCACACTTCTACTCCTCCTATTAAATTCCTGAAGCCTTTTAACACGAACTTATCTTATTGTCTCCTACTAACATGTAGCAAACAAACACATTAATTAAGTATAGTGTATACCATGAGAGTATGTCACTTTTCTTTAAAAAAACAAAACCTAGTGTCCGATTATGTAACTACTGGTTTGTCATTGTCCTGCACAACCTCTAATTTCTATTGAGCAGCCTACTATGAATTGTTTTCGAAAGGGCCAGACATGTTTTATACATTGTTTGGTGTAGCTGCCTCTTCTCTTAACTCAGTGGTTAAGGAAGCTGAAGTCAATGTTGCGTCGTCGTCGTGACAATTAGGTACATCACACACGAGCCGCAAGCGGGCGTCTGGCTTGCTCATCACTTCATCGGACCGACCTATGAGAATGAAGACAAAAACTACCCAGTCACCTTTTTATTGCTTTCATACTTTCATTTCCGATAAAAAGATAAATGCAGCGATAAACCAAGTAATATCTAAATCTAATGAAACCCCTTGCACGCAGGGACGGAACTTCTCATATACATCCCCCCTGGTTGTCTCAAAAATTTAATGAAAATTAGATTTTTTTTGTTATATATATATTTAACCCAAAAATTTATACATTTGTCTCACAAAATTATACATTTGGCCCCCAAATATTTTTTCTTTTTAATTAGTTAATGAGTATACATTTGGTCCCTCAAATATTTATACAAAGCCCCCCAAAAAAATTGTCCCAAAAATTTAATAAAAATTAGATTTTTTTATACATTTGGTCCAAAAATTTATACATTTATCCCACAAAGTTATATATTTGGCCTCCTCCAAATATTTTTTCTTTTTAATTTACTAATGAGTATACTAATGAGAACGAACTGGAGGTGGAGAGCACACCGACAAGAGGGAGGGAGAACGTTTTCGTGAAATGAAAGAGTCTGGGAATTTAGAATTAATGAATGAGTTTGCGACGGAATTAATTCTGTCGCAAACTCATATTCCCGCTAGAGGTAATGTTCTCGAAATTTTTTTTTTTAAAATTTGCGACGGATTTATTTTTCCGTCACAAATTGCGACAGAATTTCAATTCCGTCGCAAAATTTTGCGACGGAAAATTAATTCCGTCGAAAATTTGACGGATTTTAAATTCCATTGCAAAATTTTGCGACGGGTTTTCAATTCCGTCGCAATTTGTGACGAATTTTTTCCCGTCACAAATTTCGTCGCTATTTTGGCATTTTCTAGTAGTGTCAATAGTTTGTGCTTTTTTGGCTCTCATACCTGATATATTGTGCCAAAGCCTGATGCAAATAAAATCATACTTGAAGATTTTTTTGCTGAATGTATTTGATCTATTGCACTGACAGGAATCTACAATAGGAGTTGTATTTTTTTCTCAAACATTGGCAGTAAATGATGCAACCGTCAAATTTGAGATCTGGGGTACCACTGGACAAGAGAGGTACCATAGTTTGGCTCCCATGTACTACAGTGGGGCTGCTGCTGCTATCATCGTCTATGACATTACAAATGAAGTATGATATCTTCTCCTTTGGATGCTTAGTAATATGTATTGAAAGGGAAATATCGTTATTCATCGATTAATTGTCTTCTTGCATTTGCTTCAATGTTAAAATCCATTTCTTGTTTGTATGATTTCACATTGGAAACTGTAAATGATGAGACAAGTATAGGGATTTAACAAGTTGTTGCTTAGTAAGTAATAAAGTAATAAAGTCATAATTGTAATTTTTTTTTTTTTTTTGAGTGATGTGGATGATTGAGTACTTCAATTTTTCCTTTTCTTCTATTGTTGTATACATGAGATGGATTTCTGGACTTAAGTTGAATTCTGTCTCCAATCATTTAAGAAGATTGACATGATTGTTGAGTAAGCTATTATTTTTTTTTCTATGTTAAGTTGAAGTTTTCTTTTCTTTTCTTGTCTATATTCTTTTGTTTCTTAATACATTTAAAAATTTTACTAAAAAAAAATTTTGGGGGCGTTGCCCCCGAATCCCTCTACTAATTGTGCAGACAAAAACATAAATTTTTGGCTCCGCCACTGCTGCTGAGAGATGTTAAAATCACACCAGCTGACATGGTAGAACACTTGATGCCCAAGTTTGCTTCTGAGGATTATGAAGTTCAATTGAAGAACTTGATTGAAGCTCTTGAAACGACAAGCGAGGAAGAGGCCATAAAGATTGAAGCTTTGGGCAAGCCGGAAGCTGATCGGACACGAAACAATGCATTAGTCATAATCAACGGGAAATTTCTAGGAAGGTTGGTGCAAAGGAAAATCAAAAGAAGTGGACTGGAAAGGGGCAGTAATGCATTGAATATGGATATAGTTTTGTCATGTCGGGTCTTGTTTTTTTATACCGTCATGTCGGGTCTTAATTCAACAATTATGCAACTAGCGAAAGGTCTCGTGAAATGATGTGAGGGCTAAGACATTGTGGTGTTGTTGATTTTAAATTTGATGTAATAATGAGGGAGTTGTTAGAATCTCCATCGAATATCTTATGATGTTAAGTGTGGGAAATTTGATTGAATGAAGCGGAATCCGTGTTGGAATTTTATTCTATACACAATAACGTACTTGAATGATTCATGAATTTTGAGATGGAATTGAGAGTTTTACTGGAAAAGCATTTTATCTCCCTAAAACAATTGTTGTCTGGATGTTAAATTAATATTCTTTTGTATACAACTAAATTTAATTTGAGTGGCTCAAGTTGAATACGTAAAGTATTTTTTGTCCAGAGAAACGTAAAGCATTGTATCTAGATTAGTTTTAAGGGTTTAGGAGCAAAAATATACATGTGCTTTATTTTTGGGAGCGCCCAGCACCATATGCATTTTTTGGTAACAAAAATACACATGTGGTTACATTTTAGGAGCAAAAGTCACACCATCGTTAAAATCTAGTCTGTTGTAAATATGACTTTTTTCTGTTGTAAATGACAAGTAGCTAAATAGGTGGGGTAAAACTAGAAAACCATTTCATACTGAAGAGGAAATAGTGAGGGGCATTCTATTTTATTATAGTATATTGACGTATTTGTTGGATTTTTGGGTCTAAATCTCATGGGTTATGAATAAGAAGTAGGTTTGGAGAAGAAGATGAAAAAAGAAAGTGAAATGAATGTGTGGATATAGCGGGGTGGACCCAGAAATTTACTGAAGGGGGCACCATTGGCAGGGGGATTTGGGGGTAGCGTTCCCAAATTTTTTTTAAAGGAAAGTTTTAAGGGTATCAAAAAACAAAAGAATATAAACAAGAAAAGAAAAGAATATCAAAAAAATATTCATGAAATCAAATGAACACTGATGATATGATAAGGGAGGTAATTATTTTACAAACCTGCCATTTTGAAACTTAAGTCCCTAAACGCATAGAGGTCATTAAAACAATAGTAAAAGTTACATTGACAACAGGAAATGCAATTTTGACAACAAAATTTTGTAACATGGAGCCATTTCGAAATTTAAGTCCCTAATGCACAGAGACCATTAACAACAGTAAAAGCAACATTAACAACATGAAATGCTATTTTGATAACAAAATTTTCAAACATGGAGCCATTTTGAAACTTTAAGTCCCTAAAGGCACAGAGGCCATTAACAACAGTAAACGCTATATTGACAACATGAAATGCTATTTTGACAATAAAATTTTGCAACTTGGAGCCATTTTGAAACTTGATTATTTTCAGGACAATCTGCAAAAGGACGATTGTATTAACAACTGCAAAAGCCATATTAACAACAACAACTGCAGTATTAACAACAAGTTTTTTGTCTCATATCAGAATTTTTAACAAAACAAACCATCATCACATCGACCATTACCAATAAAAATAGAGCAATCCCTATGTTACCTTCCCGAAAATCAGAGCACAATGTTATTAACCCACACAAAAAGGATGAAACCCCAACTTCAATGATCAAGATGATGTCTTTAGAAAATTTTTTAGCATTACTTTCCTAGTTACGAGCATATAGTCCATGTATGAGCCCAAGCTTCAACCTTTCACCAACCCTTCACTCTTTGAATGTAACGAACGTACACCGATGCAAAATAAATTACTCAACGAACATAGAGTAGATGACAGATGCAAAATCTCAGCTTTGCCCAGGATATGAAAACGTCACTTACTTGCCTTCAACGTCGGAGATTTGATCGACCACCGTGCTTATCGTGATTTCTCCGTTTTTTCCTTTTTCATGTATGAAAATAAACGCGCGCCATTCTCCTACTTGCTCCTTTCCTTTTTTATTCAGTATGGGCAACAAAGTCTTTTCCTTAAATGAATTAATCATAAAAAAGTCACTGAGACTTATTTAGAACTTTTTTGATATGTGATTTTGGGTTGAGAGTTTTTTAATATTTTTTATGTTGACATGACTGATATTTTTCCAATAAACAAACTAGGGGAGTGAATTAATAGGAAGGGTAGGATCTCTAGGGGGAATCTTGTAGAAAGATTTAGTGACAGTGATAGTGCAATGATAACTTGAATTTTTAAGAGACTCCAAAAGATAAATAGTACTCCCTCCGGTCCTAATTATATGAGCACTTTTGTAGTGCAATTTGCACTACAAAAGTGCTCCTATAATTAGGATACTCCAAAAGTTCATTTTTTTTTTCTTATTTTATATTATGAAAACGAAGATTAATTAAATTACAGATAAAACAAATGGCAACAACTCAAATTGTAACTTAGCAGAAGAAGAAACACACTATATAAATGGAATTAGAGAGAAAAAAAAGAATTCAACAAACAGAATGATGAAGATGGAGGACAGAGGGAGTTTCCAAATGACAAAGAGTGAATGGTGATGGAGAGGACGGAGAGAGTTTTCAGATGAGTGAAGGAATGAAGAGGCCAGAAAGATTGAAGCTTTGGGCAAGCCGGAAGCTGATCGGACACAGAACAATGCATGAGTCATAATCAACGGGAAATTTCTGGGAAGGTTGGTGCAAAGGAAAAGCTAAAGAAGTGGACTGGAAAGGGGCAGTAATGCATTGAATATGGATATAGTTTTGTCATGTCGGGTCTTAATTCAACAATTATGCAACTAGCGAAAGGTCTCTTGATATGACGTGAGGGCTAAGAGAATGTGGTGTTGTTGATTTTAAATTTGATGTAATAATGAGGAAGTTGTTAGAATCTCCATCAAATATCTTATGATGTTAAATGTGGGAAATTTGATTGAATGAAGCGGAATCCGTGTTGGAATTTTATTCTATACACAATAACGTACTTGGGTGCGGTGATTCATGAATTTTGAGATGGAATTGGGAGTTTTACTGGAAAAGCATTTTATCTCCCCAAAACAATTGTTGTCTGGATGTTAAATTAATATTCTTTTGTATACAACTAAATTTAATTTGAGTGGCTCAAGTTGAATATATACGTAAAGTATTTTTTGTCCAGAGAAACGTAAAGCATTTTATCTAGATTTGTTTTAAGGGTTTAGGAACAAAAATACACATGTACTTTATCTTCGGGAGCGCCCAACACCATATGTTTTTTTTGGGAGCAAAAATACACATGTGGTTACATTTTAGGAGCAAAAGTCACACCACTGTTAAAATCTAGCCTGTTGTAAATATGACTTTTTATGTTGTAAATGACAAGTAGCTAAAAAGCAAGTTGTTTTTGTTTTAAAAAAAAATAAAAATCATCCTTCAGTTGATCACGTTCCTGTGATGTGAGGAATTGCATGTAAGAAGACGTCACTCAAGTGTGAACAGCCTGTGTGGAACAAAACTTCTTTGTCAAGAAAAGCACGCAAAAGAGAAAAGTCCACCCACCCATTCCCCCCTACTGCCCTACATCACTCTCTGCTTATAAAGGATGGAACAGAACCTTCCACATCATTTGTGTTATTAGCATCCTATTACATTATACATATATTGTTGCAATTACGATTTGCCCCTTCTTTGCTTCCTCAAATTCTCTAACTCCGCCTAATAGGTGGGATAAAACTAGAAAACCATTTCATACTGAAGAGGAAATAGTGAGGGGCATTCTATTTTATTATAGTATATTGACGTATTTGTTGGATTTTTGGGTCTAAATCCTATGGATTATGAATAAGAAGTAGGTTGAAGAAGAAGATGAAAAAGGAAAGTGAAATGAATGTGTGGATATAAGTCCTACATAGGACATATAAGCATCCACTTCAGTGGCGGACCCAGCTTTTAATATTTATGGGTGCACCATTGCTGCTCCCGAAATTTTTTTTTAAGGAAAGTTTTAAATGCATTTAAAACAAAAGAATATGGATAAGAAAAGAAAAGGAAACTTCAATCTAACATAGAAAAATAATAATGATTATAAAAGCATTCTTTGATTCTTCATTCCTTAAAAATATTGCATTATATTTCTATCATCAATTTTATCAAATGTACTACATTTAACATAAGTTTGTCAAGAGTTCTCTAAGATCATGCAAGGTGAGTTTGAAATGTCTACGATAAGAGAATTAAATTTCTTCTTAGACAAATGTATTTAATTTATAATCTTAAAAATATAAAAAATGGAAATAGTGGTTGGTTATAAAAAAATAAAGACCTTTATATATTTTCTGTATTATATAGCATTTCTTCACTCTTGTCTTGTATGATCAATGGTTCTTTTAATATGGTTTTGAAATCATAGATAAAAATACTGCTGCATGTGTTTTCATAAGGAGGAAAAACTTGGGAAAAAAGAGAGAAAAGAAATGAGCTGGAAAAAAAAATGAGCTAAGAAAAAATGAAAGAAAGGAAGTGAATGAGTGCTGGAAAAAAAAATAGAAAGGAAATGAGATCTGGGAAACACGGGGTTTCGAACTGGTGACCTCTAACTGTGGTCAGTTGTTCTACCACTGAGCTACAGACCTATTGATGCTAATGGGTTTCAGCTAAAAAATATACATATCTTAAAACTTTCTGTCTGCACTTGCAGACACCTGCACCAACGTGGGTCCGCCACTGATCCACTTCAATCCTTTAGTTAAATTGGGTCCTTGGGTCAACTCACTTTTATAGAGGAGAGATGATGTAGATGAGCCTTGGTCCAACACACAACAAGGATGGTTTCTTGAAGAGACTACAGACTCTTTGGGCGAAACGGGGAATCATTAATCTCATTAACATTGGACATGGATATTTCATTGTTAAATTTACCAACAAGGATGATTTCTTGAACGCTCTCACTGGAGGTCCTTGGTTAATATATGACCACTATCTCATTGTTCAACCATGGGAAGCTAATTTTCGTCCAGACAAAGTTGAAATAGATAAAGCCGCTGTATGGGTCAGATTGCCTAAATTACCTTTGGAGTATTATGATGAGGTAGCGTTAACTGTGATTGGCAACCGGATTGGGAAAACGATAAAAGTCGACATGAATATGTCCTGTCAACTGAGGGGCCATCTTGGCCTTCAGCTGGTGGCCGGTCAGGTGGAAGTTTACGCTGGCCAGAATCAGTCATTGAAAAGTGGTGTACAGGTACCAAGAGAGAGCTCAAATATTTCGCCTCAACTTTAAGTTCCTCTTTAACGCTACGTTGGTGAGATCAATGGCCAGAAAGTTAATTGTCTGAAGTTTCTTTTATTCTTATTGGACAACAATGTCGACCACATACTCGTTAAAAAGACTCTGTCCTTGTTGGAACTTGGAACAGGCAAGTGCGATTCTCGGAAATATACTGCTCTGAAAATTTGATCCTCATGCTTATGCTTTACTGATGAAGCTTAGTCTCTTAGTTGATTCTAACACAACTGAATAATCAACATCAATTCCCATTGAAGAGGTCGAGTAGTGAGAAGTGAGGTGAATGATAAAGGTAATAATTATGTTACTGGTGGAGAAAATGACAACAAATATAATACTGATTCATTTAGATATTGAGCCAACCATTTACTGTTCGTTTCATATCTAAAGAAATTAAAAACGAAGCCATATGACCTCATCCCCTTCAAGTCTAAAGTTTTATTTCCCCTAAATATAAGCTAGAAAAGTATAAATCATGCACGTCAGAAAACCACCCTTTCCACCATATCATACGCAAGCACACTTCTACTCCTCCTATTAAATTCCTGAAGCCAGCTTTTAACACGAACGTATCTTATTGTCTCCTACTAACATGTACCAAACAAACACATTAATTAAGTATAGTGTATACCATGAGAGTATGTCACTTTTCTTTAAAAAAACAAAACCTAGTGTCCGATTATGTAACTACTGGTTTGTCATTGTCCTGCACAACCTTTAATTTCTATTGAGCAGCCTACTATGAATTGCCTTGGAAAGGGCCAGACATGTTTTATGCATAGTTTAGTCTAGCTGCCTCTTCTCTTAACTCAGTGGTTAAGGAAGATGAAGTCAATGTTGCGTCGTCGTCGTGACAATTAGGTACATCACACACGAGCCGCAAGCGGGCGTCTGGCTTGCTCATCACTTCATCGGACCGACCTATGAGAATGAAGACAAAAACTACCCAGTCACCTTTTTATTGCTTTCATACTTTCATTTCCGATAAAAAGATAAATGCAGCGATAAACCAAGTAATATCTAAATCTAATGAAACCCCTTGCACGCAGGGACGGAACTTCTCATATACATCCCCCATGGTTGTCTCAAAAATTTAATGAAAATTAGATTTTTTTTATATATATATTTAACCCAAAAATTTATACATTTGTCTCACAAAATTATACATTTGGCCCCCAAATATTTTTTCTTTTTAATTAGTTAATGAGTATACATTTAATCCCTCAAATATTTATACGAAGCCCCCCAAAATTGTCCCAAAAATTTAATAAAAATTAGATTTTTTTATACATTTGATCCAAAAATTTATACATTTATCCCATAAAGTTATATATTTGGTCCCCTCCAAATATTTTTTCTTTTTAATTTTCTAATGAGTATACATTTGACTCTCAAATATTTATCTCCGTCCCTTGCACGTATCTCTCATCTATATATTTGAAACCCCATCTCTTAAAGAAACAAAGAAACAGAGGTGAAAAAGATGAATTCCAAAGAAATGTTTGCTCCACTGATCGCTTCCTTAATGTTCGTTTGGGCTCTGCTCCAACCATATTTGCCCCACTTCCAGAAATTCTCTCAAAGGCTGGTCACTTATGTGTACCCTTACATCCAAATCACATTCCACGAGCTCACCGGTGAGCGTCTCATGCGCAGCGAAGCCTACTTCGCCATAGAAAACTACCTCAGCTCATTCGCCTCCACGCAGGCCAAGCGTCTCAAGGCCGAAATCGGCAAAAACAACCAGTCTCTGCTGCTCAGCATGGACGATAACGAAGAAGTAGCAGTGGAATTCAAAGGAGCTAAGCTATGGTGGGCCTCCGGCAAGAACAACTCAAAATCTCAGTCTGTGTCGTTGCATACCGTCTCCGACGAGAAAAGGTATTACAAGCTCACCTTCCATAAACGACATAGAGATTTGATTCGGTGGACGTATTTGGATTATGTTATGAAAGAGGGGAAAGCTATTAAGGTGAAAAATAGGCAGAGGAAGCTTTATATAAATAATAATGGATCATATTGGAGCCATGTCGTTTTTGAGCATCCAGCGACGTTTCAGACTTTAGCCTTGGAGCCAGAGAAGAAAGAGGAAATTGTTGATGATCTAATTACTTTCAGTAAGGCTGAGGAATTTTTTGCTAGAACTGGAAGGGCCTGGAAAAGAGGATATTTGCTTTATGGTCCTCCCGGAACAGGGAAATCCACAATGATCGGCGCCATGGCGAATCTCTTAGGCTATGATCTCTATGATTTAGAACTGACTGCTGTGAAGGACAACACTGAATTGAGGAGGCTGCTCATTGAAACTTCAAGCAAGTCTATAATTGTGATTGAGGATATAGATTGTTCGCTTGATTTGACTGGGCAAAGGAGGAAGAAGGAGAAAAAACAAGACGAAGAAGTGAATAAAGATCAGAAGCAAAAACCAGGAGGAGGAGAAAGACAGGCTAGAAGTGGTCAAGTTACTCTTTCTGGGCTTTTAAACTTCATTGATGGGTTATGGTCTGCTTGTGGTGGAGAGAGACTCATAGTGTTCACAACAAATCATATAGAGAAACTTGATCCTGCGTTGATTCGAAAAGGAAGAATGGATAAGCACATAGAGTTGTCGTACTGTAGCTTCGAGGCGTTTAAGGTTCTTGCTAAGAATTATCTGAGAATCGAGTCACACCATTTGTTTGCCAGAATTGGTGAGTTGCTGAGAGATGTTAAAATCACACCAGCTGACGTGGCAGAGCACTTGATCCCCAAGTCTGCTTCTGGGGATTATGAAGTTCAATTGAAGAACTTGATTGAAGCTCTTGAAACGACAAGAGAGGAAGAGGCCAGAAAGATTGAAGCTTTGGGCAAGCCGGAAGCTGATCGGACACAGAACAATGCATGAGTCATAATCAACGGGAAATTTCTGGGAAGGTTGGTGCAAAGGAAAAGCTAATGAAGTGAACTGGAAAGGGGCAGTAATGCATTGAATATGGATATAGTTTTGTCATGTCGGGTGTGTGTTTTTTTTTTTTTTTTTAATACTGTCATGTCGGTTCTTAATTCAACAATTATGCAACTAGCGAAAGGTCTCGTGATATGATGTGAGGGCTAAGACAATGTGGTGTTGTTGATTTTAAATTTGATGTAATAATGAGGGAGTTGTTAGAATCTCCATCGGATATCTTATGATGTTAAATGTGGGAAATTTGATTGAATGAAGCGGATCTGTCGTTGGAATTTCATTCTATACGCAACTCACTTGGGTCATGATTCATGAATTTTGAGATGGAACTGCGAGTTTTACTGGAAAAGCATTTTATCTCCCCAAAACAATTGTTGTCTGGATTTTAAATTAATATTCTTTTGTATACAACTAAATTTAATTTGAGGGGCTCAAGTTGAATACGTAAAGTATTTTGTCGTCCAGAGAAACGTAAAGTATTTTCTCTAGATTTTTTTCATACTAGGGAAAATAATGAGCAGAAACATCTCAATAATTTAGAATTTGACAACTCTGGCTTCCACTTATAGATAGGTCTCTAGACCACTTAAAAATCATCCTTCAGTTGATCACATTCCTGTGATGTGAGGAATTGCATGTAAGAAGACGTCACTCAAGTGTGAAAAGTCTGGGCTCTTTGACCTAATTAATTTTTTTTTAAAAAAATTACTAAATTAAAGCATTTTTAAACTATTTCCCAAAGTAAGTCTCACGCCACTGATGGCGTGAAAAAGCAAAACTATCACGTCACCAAGGTGGCGTGTATAAAAAAAAATAAAATTATATAATAATAATAATAATAATAATAATAAATGATAAAAAAGTGGAATAATTTAAATCTCTACTTCATTTACGCGGTACAATTTGGTTATAACAACAGATCACAATACAGGGGATCTATATATTTGTCATACACCAAATATTTATATATAACAAATATACAAATATTTGTATCACAGATCCCAAAATCAATACTGTTATTATACAAATATTTGGCGGGATCTATATATTTGTTATACACCAAATATTTGTATATAACAAAATACAAATATTTGTATCACATATCCCAAAATCAATACTGTTATTATACAAATATACACCAAATATTTGTATAATAACAGTATTGATTTTGGGATCTGTGATACAAATATTTGTATATTTGTTATATACAAATATTTGGTGTATAACAAATATATAGATCTCATGTATTGTGATCTGTTGTTATAACCAAATTGTACTGCGTGATTTTTTAAAAGGCGTTCTTAATGAGTTATTTCAGCTCCCTGCTTTTTTTCTTTTGACTTCAAATTAAATGAAGTAGAGCTTTAAATTATTCCACTTTTTTATCATTATCATTATTATTATTATTATTATTATTATTATTATTATTATTATTATTATTATTATATATTATTATTATTATTATTATATTATATTATTTTTTTTACACACGCCACCTTGGTGGCGTGATAGTTTTTCACGCCACAGGTGGCGTGAAGCTTTTTCACGCCATCAGTGGCGTGAAACTTACTTCGGGAAATAGTTTAAAAATCGTTTTAATTTGGTAATTTTTTTAAAAAAATTAATTAGGTCAAAAAGCCTTGCGTGGAACAAAACTTCTTTGTCAAGAAAAGCATGCAAAAGAGAAAAGTCCACCCACCCATTCCCCCCTACATCACTCTCTGCTTATGAAGGATGGAAAATGACCTTCCACGTCATTTGTGTTATTAGCATCCTACTCCTTCTGGTCCTTATTATAAAGCACCAACTAATAAGTTTATTTGATTATTTTTACAAGGCACTTGCTTGTTCTCAATGAGCATTAATTATTTTTTTCCATGTCTGCCCATAATTAATGAGGGTAATGGGTGAGAGTAATAATTAATATAATATTAGAGTTTAGTGCAATTAGTAGGGGTAATATTGGAAGTTACTTAAATTATAGGGCAACTTTATTGACTTTAACTGTTTTTATTGGTTTGTGAGATTTGTTAGTTGGTGCCTTATAATAAGAACCAGTGGGAGTATTACATTATACATATATTGTTGCAATTACGATTTGCCCCTTTTTTGCTTCCTCAAATTCTCTTAACTCTGCCTAATAGGTGGGGTAAAACTACAAAACCATTTCATACAGAAGAGGAAATAGTGAGGGGCATTCTATTTTATTATAGTATATTGACGTATTTGTTGTATTTTTGGGTTTAAATCCTATGGGTTATGAATAAAAAGTAAATTAGAGAAGAAGATGAAAGAGGAAAGTGAAATGAATGTGTGGATATAAGTCCTACATAGGACAAATTATAAGAAGTGGCAGGACATATAAGCATCCACTTCAATCCTTTAGTTAAATTGGGTCATTGTGCCAACTCACTTTTGTGGAGGAGAGAGGACGTAGGTGAGCTTTGGTCCAACACACAACAAGGATGGTTTCTTGAAGAGACTACAGACTCTTTGGGCGAAACGGGGAATCATTAATCTCATTAACATTGGACATGGGTATTTCATTGTTAAATTTACCAACAAGGATGGTTTCTTGAATACTATCACTGGAGGTCCTTGATTAATATATGACCACTATCTCATTGTTCAGCCATGGGAAGCTAATTTTCGTCCAGACAAAGTTGAAATAGATAAAGCTGCAGTATGGGTCAGATTGCCTAAATTACCTTTGGAGTATTATGATGAGGTAGCGTTAATTGTGATTGGCAACCGGATTGGGAAAACAATAAAAGTTCCCAACATGAATACGTCCTGTCAAGTGTCAACTGAGGGGTCATTTTAGCCTTGTAAAATCCCAAATTTTGGGATTTCAAATTTTGAATAAGAGAAGGAAATTAATTATGAAAATTTGGCTTAAAATAATTATGAAATTAAGGCTTATTTTCCCCTTAATTAATTTATTTTGTGTAATACCCTAAAATATGACTTAGGGTAAAATCATAAAATGAGTAAATAATACCCATTAAAAATAGGTGAATATGAGGTCTCGAGCACCTTGTATTGAGTTTACCTTGTAAATTTAGGTAATTTATTAAGTTACAAACTTGGAGAAATTGTAGAAGAATACTCAAAAGTAAGGAAATGACCGAAATACCCCCGTAGATGCTAAGATAATGCAGGAGACATGAAAACAAAAATGTCAATACAAAAGTATGAAGTTAATAAGGTGTTCTAATTAAGAAAATTATCAAATAATGATAATAAAGTAATTAAGTAATTTCTGGCTAATTACTTAAGCATAAGTAAAGGAAATTCATGAATAATTATGTAAAGCTCAAAAATTAGTGGAAAATAGTTGAAAATTAGTAAGAATATATTTACTAATTGATTGGAGATTTTGAGAAAATAAGTGAGTTTAGGTATTTTTAAGCCTAAATACAAGAATGGACCAATTAGGTAATTTTGTGGAATTTTTGGAAAAATTAGAATAAATAAATAATTGAATAATTAATTAAATAAGAAATAAATATTTATTAAATTAAATTATGGTCCAGCCGAAATGCTCAAAGAGAATTGAAGATAAGATCAATTTTAAAATATCATGAATTTTGTATCAATTTGCACATGTTATAATATTATTTTAATATATAATTTATTATGATGAATAGTAATTTAAGATTTAGGAAACGGATCCTATCTATAGATCTAGAAATGGGAATTCCAAAGTCAAGGTAAAATATTGATCAGTGGGATTTTATCTTCCGTTAAACTCTTCTTGGGAAGTTAATTCGAAGTAGTTTGTGCATTTTCCTAATAAAACAAAATAGGGAAAAATGCATATAGGCATATTTTTGGAAATGAAGACTCAATATCTAGGAATGAGTTTGAATTTATATGAACATATTTGGAATCAGTGAATTATTTCCAAGAGATTGGTGATTCCGAAAACGCGTTTAAAATAGGACCGTGACGGACACGTTTTCGAGAAACTTCGGCTGAACACGGAATGCCCTGTATGGAATCAAGGTTTAGATTAGAATAGACATTTCTAGTAAGTAAGAGGAGATCTTCAAAGTTAGTTAACCAGAATTTTGAGATTTCTCCGAAAGTACGCGATTCGGACACCGATCGGAAACTTATCGGTAAGATGACTTCTTGAGGAAGTAAGTGACATCACCACCAAGACATCATGGCTTTAAATGATGATGTCAGCTGCCAAGTGGCCCGGTGAGGATCGTGACATGTGGCAAAGTGCGATCCGTGGCCGATATCCGATATGAAAAAATAGTGAATAGTGTCACATTTTCTTCTATAAATAGCCAAGTTTCCTCTTCATTTCTCACACCATTTTGAAGAGCAAAACTGATTCTATAGAGAGGATTTTAGAGAGAGAAGCTCGGGAAAATTACAATGAAGCTCTGGGTAAGTTTTTCGATGCACGAGCTTTAAGCTTTCGTAGTTCTTTCAATAGTTAGAGTAGTAATGCTAGAGTAGCCTTTAAATTTTTCAAGTATGATTGGATATCATATGGGAGGGCTATTTTAGTCATTATTTTCGAAAATCATAATTGCGTCGAAGTTCTGGCGAAATTTCGGGAAGAAAATTTGCTAGAGTAACGAAGTCTTTGCGAAATTCCGCATAGATTAGGGGTAGAAGGGCAAAATGGTAATTTTTACCTAAAATGCCGATTATAATGTCAAATCACTAATGAAAGTGATATTACCCTTATAGGATATCGAAATCCCGATTTGCCGCCGTTCTTACGCCCGACGAGCCATTGTTGGAGATTTCACGATTTTTAGTAAAAGTACTGATTTTCCGTAAACGTGCTAGAAATACCGTGTCTGTCAACGAAGGTACGTTCGCGTCTCGTAACACTAACTCGATGTTTATGGTATGCATGTATGTGCTAGGTGTTTTGTATGTGGTAGTTGTTAGCTCGTGATATGTTCATATCTTGTTGGTATGCTTGCGGGGTATTGGGATACGATTGCTAGGTGTGAAATGCTAGGTGTGAAACGATTGCTAGGTGTGAAACGATCGCTAAGTGTGACACGATAGCTAGGTGTGACACATTTTCCAAAGGGGTTATGTCTTTGTTGGGATATGCTTGTTTCTTTGTATGATTATCCGTAATGCATATGTTGTATATATGAATATGAGGTTAACTGCTACTCCGAGATCCGGTGCGGATCTCGGCCCTTAACATAGCGTCAGGCTCGGGAGGACCAAGGACCGAGGATGGAGGCAAGCAGCCGCGTAGAAGACCGGATCAAGACTTCACTTCATTGTTCGGCAGAGTCTTCCTTTGATGTTGTCTTTTATTTCTGAAAACTCTCGGTTATTGAGCCGCCTTTGTAATCAGCCAGATACACTACTGTTGGCTTTTTGAATCTATATATCAGTTACTCTTCCACTCAAATGCTCTACTCTGATGATTTAAAAAAAAAAAATTATACTGCTTTCGAAAAGTCGGGTTGTTACATTATGGTATCAGAGCAGTAGTCCTGGCACGAATTTAACTATGTTATTACGGACAGTTTGGTGCCGAAGGCAAGGCTAGTCTACGTGGGTATGCCATTGAGTCGCCGTATAAGTCGGTGAGGCCCCCATGGTAGACACTTACATGGCCATTCTGTTCGGTTAACGGAGTTATGTTCAAAAGCCTTTTGAAAATGAGTACTGATATAGCCTTGAGTCAGTATACCACCCTATTACGGTATACCAGATTGAGCTGGTGTACCATTCTGAATTTGTGTACCACTTTCGGTGGGTGCATCACTCTAACCCAGGGTTTATGATGAATCTGGGTCACGCCGGATGAAACTCCGAGAATAGTAAAGATACGTACATGCAGTATTTGACTCATGTAGAGAAACTTCCGATATGTACTTTAGACATAGGAAATATTGTAAGTGTCCGTTCGTTTGTAGCGTAAAACTAGGTGCGATAAAGTCTTGGTGCCATTCAAATACTAAGTGTGATAGAGTCTATGTGCGGTATAGATGCTAAGTGTGATAAAATCCGTGAAATACTAATTAAACGTTTTCCCTAATAGAGGAAAGGAACGCGACATGGCGAATCTAAGAGGAGCCGGAGCTCCGTGAGGCCGAGGCAGAGGCCGTGGTGGAGGACGAGGTAGACAACCTCGGGTAAATCCGAACCAAACCAACCGGAGCAGAATGAGATGCTGGAGATGAGGAGAACCCTGCAAGAACAAAGAGGCTCTCATCAATACACTTCTGGAGAGACAGAATCAACAAGACCTAGAAACCCAGAGACGAGTGGCAGCACGTCAACACGAGGAAGAACTGCACAATGATGATAATGATGAAGAAGAGTATGACGACAACCAAAGCGAGGAGCACGCTGAAGATTCTGATAGGTCCCAATCACCTCCACGACGAGGAAGGGAAAGAACCACAGAAAGCTGGGTCAACCAGTTCTGCAAGCTTAGACCACCCGGTTTTGGGGGAAAGAGTGAATTAGCTGAGGATTGGCTTCGAGTCCTGGAAAAGATATTCAAGTCATTGAGTGCCCAGAAATCGGAAGGCTCAGCTAGCAATCTACAAGCTAGAGGGCGATGCCCACCGATGGTGGAAGAGTGTTTCCACAACCCTTCAAGGCACCGTTACTTGGGAAACATTCTTGAGCAATTCAACGAGCGTATTTTCCTCCCTCAACCCAGGTGATTAAAGAGGAAGAATTTCTGCTGATCCAGCAAGGAAATGACGAGTCATTCGACGACTACTTCGCTCGCTTCACTAATTTGTCTTGCTATTCATCGTATTTGAAAAGTAATGTGGATGAAAGCTGGAAGGCAAATCGACTTGTGACCGGGCTGAGGTACGACATAAGAGCGAGGCTGGTATCTCACCAATTCTCTAAGATGGCCCAAGCCGTAGGATCCTGCAGACTGACAGAGCGCAACCTGAAGGAGTTACGTATCTCACGGAATCACAACGGTAACCGTGCCGATCGTAGCGAAAGTAACCGTGGAAACTCTTCCCGAAGAGAGAGGCACCCCGGAGTGACGACCAGAGAGAAAGCAAGAGGCCATTCCAAACCGAGCAAAATAAACAACCCAAGGATGCCGGAGACCCGACCATGTCCAAGATGCGGAAATTTCCATCCCGGTGTGGACTGTGATAGGAGGCGGATTTGCTACGATGTCGGAAGCCGGACACTTTATCGCAGAGCGTCCCGAGAAACTGCGGGGTTCGAGCCACGTAACTCGGGCCGAATGTACGTACTGGCCGATACAATGGACAGAGAACTTCCAGAGAGGGTTCAAGGTACCATCTCTCTTAAAAGAAAACTTTTCTAGGTGTTATATGAACTATGTGTTAGCTATTCGATTGACTCATACGATATGAGAACCACCTCCGTGACGTATTCCATGTTTCTTAGATATTACGATTCGACCGTGATCATGTCATTGAGTAGGAGGTATCTTATGTTGCCATGGTGTGTGGGCGCCATGAAAACGTTTGAAGTATCTTGTGTTGCCATGGTGTAGTCCAAGGAGACATTTTGGTATTTGTGGTGTTGACCGCGGTGTATGAGCCACGGGAGACACTATATATCAAGGTACGATATGACAGGATCTTTATGGTCAAACCAAAGCGAATTCTCGATTATCAAGAGGAGCGGGCGCGAGACAAAGTAAGGACCCGACGCGTGAAGTCCAAAGTCCGAGTAGGACGAAGTTTAGATAGTACAAAGTTTAGATGGTAGAGTACAAATTTCGAGGACGAAATTTTGTTTAACTGGGAGAAATGTAATACCCTAAAATATGACTTAGGGTAAAATCATAAAATGAGTAAATAATACCCATTAAAAATAGGTGAATATGAGGTCTCGAGCACCTTGTATTGAGTTTACCTTGTTGTCGTGGTAATTTCTCTTGAAATTAGATAAATTGCAATTAGGTCCCTAAAATGTTGAAAATTACATATAGGTCCCTAAAATACATTATGGGTTATAAATACCCTGTGAAAGCTATAAAGGAGGCAAGTAAAAATCTATTTGAAATAGGGAATGATATTGTCCCTAATTTAGGTAATTTATTAAGTTACAAACTTGGAGAAATTGTAGAAGAATACTCAAAAAGTAAGGAAATGACCGAAATACCCTCGTAGATGCTAAGATAATGCAGGAGACATGAAAACAAAAATGTCAATACAAAAGTATGAAGGTAATAAGGTGTTCTAATTAAGAAAATTATCAAATAATGATAATAAAGTAATTAAGTAATTTCTGGCTAATTACTTAAGCATAAGTAAAGGAAATTCATGAATAATTATGTAAAGCTCAAAAATTAGTGGAAAATAGTTGAAAATTAGTAAGAATATATTTACTAATTGATTGGAGATTTTTGAGAAAAATAAGTGAGTTTAGGTATTTTTAAGCCTAAATACAAGAATGGACCAATTAGGTAATTTTGTGGAATTTTGGAAAAATTAGAATAAATAAATAATTGAATAATTAATTAAATAAGAAATAAATATTTATTAAATTAAATTAGGGTCCAGCCGAAATGCTCAAAGAGAATTGAAGATAAGATCAATTTTAAAATATCATGATTTTTGTATCAATTTGCACATGTTATAATATTATTTTAATATATAATTTATTATGATGAATAGTAATTTAAGATTTAGGAAACGGATCCTATCTATAGATCTAGAAATGGGAATTCCAAAGTCAAGGTAAAATATTGATCAGTGGGATTTTATCTTCCGTTAAACTCTTCCGGAAGTTAATTCTGAGGCCGTTTGTGCATTTTCCTAATAAAACAAAATAGGGAAAAATGCATATAGGCATATTTTTGGAAATGTAGAAAATAAATTCTAACTCAATATCTAGGAATGAGTTTGAATTTATATGAACATATTTGGAATCAGTGAATTATTTCCAAGAGATTGGTGATTCCGAAAACGCGTTTCGTAACCGGACCCGTACGGACACGTTTTTCGAGAAACTTCGGCTGAACACGGAATGCCCTGTATGGAATCAAGGTTTAGATTAGAATAGACATTTCTAGTAAGTAAGAGGAGATCTTCAAAGTTAGTTAACCAGAATTTTGAGATTTCTCCGAAAGTACGCGATTCGGACACCGATCGGAAACTTATCGGTAAGACTGACTTCTTGAGGAAGTAAGTGACATCACCACCATGACATCATGGCTTTAAATGATGATGTCAGCTGCCAAGTGGCCCGGTGAGGATCGTGACATGTGGCAAAGTGCGATCCGCGGCCGATATCCGATATGAAAAAGTAGTGAATAGTGTCACATTTTCTTCTATAAATAGCCAAGTTTCCTCTTCATTTCTCACACCATTTTGAAGAGCAAAACCGATTCTATAGAGAGGATTTTAGAGAGAGAAGCTCTGGGAAAAATTACGCGAAGCTCGGGTAAGTTTTTCTGTACAGAGCTTTAAGCTTTCGTAGTTCTTTCAATAGTTAGAGTAGTAATGCTAGAGTAGCCTTTAAATTTTTCAAGTATGATTGGATATCATATGGGAGGGCTATTTTAGTCATTATTTTCGAAAATCATAATTGCGTCAAGTTCGCGAAATTTCGGGAAGAAAATTTGCTAGAGTAACGAAGTCTTGGCGAAATTCCGCCGATTAGGGGTAGAAAGGGCAAAATGGTAATTTTTACCTAAAATGCCGCTTATAATGTCAAATCACTAATGAAAGTGATATTACTCTTATAGGATATCGAAATCCCGATTTGTCGCCATTACGCCCGACGAGCCATTGTTGGAGATTTCACGATTTTCCGTAAAAGTACGGCTTTTCCGTAAACGTGCTAGAAATACCGTAATCTGTCAACGAAGGTACGTTCGCGTACTGTAACACTAACTCTGATGTTTATGGTATGCATGTATGTGCTAGGTGTTTTGTATGTGGTAGTTGTTAGCTCTGTGATATGTTCATATACTGTTGGTATGCTTGCGGGGTATTGGGATACGATTGCTAGGTGTGAAATGCTAGGTGTGAAACGATTGCTAGGTGTGAAACGACTGCTAAGTGTGACACGATAGCTAGGTGTGACACATTTTCCAAAGGGGTTATGTGCTGTTGGGATATGCTTGTTTGCTGTATGATTATCTGTAATGCATATGTTGTATATATGAATATGAGGTTAACCGTTACCTGAGATCCGGTGCGGATCTCAGCCCTTAACATAGCGTCAGGCTCGGGAGGACCAAGGACCGAGGATGGAGGCAAGCAGCCCGTGTAGAAGACCGGATTGAAGACTTCACTTCATTGTTCTAAGTAGAGTCTTCCTTTGATGTTGTCTTTTATTTCGAAAACTCTCGGTTATTGAGCCGCCTTTGTAATCACCAGATACACTACTGTTGGCTTTTTGAATCTATATATCAGTTACTCTTCCGCTCAAATGCTCTACTCTGATGATTTAAAAAAAAAAAATTATACTGCTTTCGAAAAGTCGGGTTGTTACATTTTGGAAAAAAGAATAAATTCAAGTATGGACCCATATTTGTTTATCTATTGGAATTTATCTTTTGTTTTTGTTTTTTTTTTCTGTGTCTTTATTGTTGACATGGGAAGGAATATGTATTATAGATTAGGTGGGCTTTATAACACCCTTCATTTTACCTAACATAATAACTATATCATAGTGAGATTAATAACTTAATAATACTTCATCATTAATTAAAATATCCAAAATAAATCAGAGTATGCAGAATGAGCTCCAACGTGGCAATATACAATCATTTAACATAAACCAAAAAGACAGAAGCACTACTTTTAGCAGAAGTAGCCTAAGCTTCCGAGGTCTTCCCTGATGGACTCGCACGAGAACTATCACCTGAAAAATGTGGTAACCATTAATCCAACCGATTACGAATACTAATATGTGTTGGTGAGGTGCCAAGTGGAACAATTTATATAACAAAATATTTAAAATATAATTCACCAATATACATGACACAAAATTTCATGTCATGAATTTTGTATCAAAATTTATGTATCACAGTTTTCATTAACACAATTCCCAATATGCTTCCCACCAATCCAACCGAACCGCCTTATTTCCTCCGACTAGACCCATGGGCTAAGTTACATCCATGTTACTGGTTACTCAAAAGCTCACTGGTCATGTGATGAGGACCGGCCAAAATCCTCAGAGCACATGTCCCAGACCATGGGTCTTTTCCCCTCATAGAACTAGTAGGGTGTCGTAAGCCCTCATTGAACTAGTGGGCTAGTCCCTCATTGAACAGGTGGGACAATAGAAAGCCAACCATCATACTTCAATGGAGGTCTCACCACGTGGTGGAATAAACTACCCCATTTCTTCCCAATTCAACCTTTTTCATAATTATCACAATTCTCAATCATATATAAAAATATGTATATATTTCACCATTCAAATCATAAGGTTCCACAAGGAAATTTCTATTAAAATATTTATAATCATTTTCACAAAATACTTACAACAACATATCAATATACATAACAAGTGGAAAGTGGTTACCTCTCGCCGAAGCTAACTTTTATCACACTGCTCCTAATCCAAGAGCTCAAACACACGCCAAAAATCAATCTACCACAACAAATTACTAAACATTAATAACTCTTTTAAAACACTACATAATCAAAATTATAACTTATAATATATAAATTTTAATAATATTATTATTCGTTACTATTTATTTATTATTATTCCTCTATAATTATTTTAAACCCTCATAGGCTATTCCAACACTTTAAATTAGGATCTTAATAATTACTAACTCCATATAAGCTCTAATCTGATGCACAATTAACAATTTGCGTGACTATTTTAAGACTTATCAAAAATTCAGCCTTCAACTTTTCCGAGAATTTAGAAAATTCATAACTTGACCGATACAACTACAAATGGAGTGATTACAATTTCTACTTAAACCTTGATAAGTATATTTTCATAAATTAAAGTCACCAAGTTGATTTATGGCTGAGAAAATTTCCAACTTTTGAAAAACATAAACAATGTCCAGACTTTCCCAGATTTTTTGACCAATCTTTGAGGAATCATAACTCCTTCAATACTTATCAGAATTCGACAAATTACCTATCAAATTAAACCTCTATGTGTCTACTATTTATATGGAAATTTCACATTTTTATGATTTTTTTTACTAGGTTCGAAATCCAACGTCATTTTGTTGCTCCAGAAGCATACCAGAATTTGTCCAGATTTTAGCTCAACTTCGAAAAAGTATATCTCGAGTTATAGACCTCCGTTTAAAGTGATCCAAAGCTCGTTTTAAAACTTATTGAGCCTAATATTTACTGTAAACATTTCAAGGAAAAACTCAAATTTTTTACATTTCAAAATCAAGCCCGAAAATTATTGTTCACCGGAAGTGCAGAAAACGTTCCAGATTTTGGCTAAACTTTGAAAAATCATATCTCTCAATATACACGTCAGATTTAGATGTTCTTTGTCACGTTGGACAGTTCACGACATATACTAAATATCTGAAAAATTTCAGGGTCATAGGAGTTAGTTTACCCTTGTTTTACCTTACCCAAAGTTTACTGTTCCAGCTGCAAACTCAATTCCCAGATTCACAATGTGCTTATGTTAATACATATAAGACCACCTCTTTTTATATACATGCAGCAACAACACGTATAGACACACACACACACACACTTCAACTTGTTTTCCTCCCCCCCCTTTTTTTTCCCTCCAGTACAACCAGTGGCGGAGCCAGGATTTAATGTTTGTGGGTGCACAATTAATTGTGAGATTTGCTGCCCCCGAAAACTTTTTTTTAAGTAAAGTTTTAAATGTATTAAATGTAAACAATAAAAAAAGAAAGAAAACTTCAACTTAACATAGAAAAATAATAATCAAGAGTCAACTAAGCTATTATAACAGAACGATTACAAAAGCATTCTTTAATTCTTCGTTCCTTGAAAATATTGCATTATATCTTCATCATCAATTTTATCAAACATATCATGTTCAACATAAGTGTGTCAAGAGTTCTTTAAGATCATGTAAGGTGAGTTTGAAATGTCAACGATAGGAGAATTAAATCTCTTCTTAGGACGAATCAAACAAAAGAAGAATGAAATATTTATTTCCCAAACCAAATATCTGTAAGAGCTTCTTAGGAAATATGGAATGAAGTTCTCTAAGATCATGCAAGGTGAGTTTGAAATGTCTACTATAGGAGAATTAAATATCTTCTTAGGTTTTTGAATCAAGCAAAAGAAGAATGAAATATTTATTTCCCAAACCAAATATCTGTGAGAGCTTCTTAGGAAATATGGAATGAAGTTCTCTAAGATCATGCAAGGTGAGTTTGAAATGTCTACTATAGGAGAATTAAATATCTTCTTAGAACTTCGAATCAAGCAAAAGAAGAATGAAATATTTATTTCCCAAACAAATACCTGAGAGCTTCTTAAAAAATATGGAATGGATCACTACAATAGAGTTGATACAGACATGTGCCCCAATGTGGCTCCGCCACTGAGTACAACGATCATATATATATTTACCTACCTATATATGCTTTATGACAGCAAGTTCTCATATCAGCCAGGTTTCCTATCTTTCTTGTATATATTTAAAATCCACAGCTTCATACTTCAAACCTACATTGGTATTGATGGAAACAAGAAGGAAAAGGAGCTTAGGACTTACCTCTGTTTTAGGTGTTTATAACAGAGCAAGATATATAGCAGTTTAGCTCTCTCCCTCCTACTCCCACTCTCAGCTTCACCTTCCCTCACGTGCTCTCTCTCTCACTTTGACGCTCAGCTCCTAATTCTCGGACGGTTGCAGCAACAAGAAAGGTGAAGCAAGACTAGAGCGATGGTTATATATATACAACAAACTTGGTCCGGACTGAGGAGAAGAGAAGACGAACCGATGGAAATTACACAACACTGGGCTCGAGAGATATGGTCTGGTAATCTCCCGCTGCCATATCCGATTTTGAGATCCCATGGAAGTCGCTGGTTTACTGATTGTGTCGTCAGCGATTTTTGACGTGTTCAGGCCGAGATAATACGTGTTTTTGCTGTGATGATGGTTTCACTGAATGAATGGAGATGGTTTAAATGAATGAGTGGGATAATGGTTTGTGCTTTTATCGTGGGCCGTGGGGGTTGATGGTGAAAGTGTTTTTTTGTTGTGGTCTCCTTATCATGGGTTGGGTGGAAGGTAACTTGGTGGATTGACAACATATGGTTTAAGCTTTTGTTTCCTATTTCTGTCCTCTGCACTCTCGTGATGCCTATGAAAGGCTAATATAATGAAGAGAGTATAAGAATATGAGACAATGGTTGGGCCCTAAATGAAGGAGTCCGGTTTCTCTCATTTTCTCATTTTTACCCATTCTTTATCATCTGCAAATCGTAGTCGTCGAAATCTTGATCCAAGGGTCTAGAACATTTAAAAAAAAAAACCGCATGCGGTTTTTTTAAAAAATGTTCTGGACCCTTGGATCAAGATTTTGACGACCAGGATGAGACTGTGAGAGATAATGAGAAAAATGCTCATGAGAAATAAGATGAAGTGGTTTAATGAATAGCTAGAAATAAAATAGATGTTTGCATGAGATTGCAAAATTATCCTGCTTAATTTTCCTTATGGCTTTTATTTGAAATTAAGCCCATTACTTATATAATTGCAATTATTTGAGAATTATTAAAATTTAATCCTTAGTTCCATTTAAGGATTTTCTTTCTCAATTAAATTTCTTTTGTCCTTAAAATATCAATTCCATAATTTTTAGGCCCAAATTATCCTTTTTTTGAATTTATTATTTTCCCTAAAATTCAAGGAGAAATATGCCTTAATTTCATATAATTATTTTAGGCCATAAATTTTTCCTTAACTATTTGTCCTTAATTTATGGGAAAATATGTCTTAAATTCCAAATATTAATTTTTAACATTTATCCAGGCTAAATTTCCCATAATTAATTCCACCATAATATTTCTATATCCTCGAAATATTATTTCGTAATCCTTCCTAAATTTTCAAGGTCCAAAATAATTTTAATAATTATCTTAAGTTTTTTCTCATAATAAGCTTAAGATTTTTGGACTCTACTGGCTAGAAGCCTTCTTATCCTAGTTTTATTTCTAACTTTCTGGTCCAAAAATTTGGGATGTTACAACCTTTCTAGCTATGTCTTAAATACTCAAATGTCCTCTTAGTGTTTTATTTGAAAGAAATTACTTATAGCTTAACTAATGTAACTTTGATGAATGAACTTACATAATACTTTTCATTGAACATTATGAAGAGGGAAAACAAAGAGTTAAAACTATAAATATATATATTACCATGCATATGTAATAAAATATATGTTATTTCTAATAAAATGATAAAATAAAGCTAAATAAAGTTTAACACGTGACTGATTTATATAGATTAGCAAAACACACACATATATATACCCCTTCAAAAGTCATCAACTCATATACTTAACCTTAGCCCATTTACTTTTGGCCCAAAACAGTGTACCAAATTGAAATACTCCAATCCATTTAATCTATTGATTTGCACAGTATTTAGGGCTGAGCATGGAACCCATAACCCGTGAGCCCACCCACAACGCAATGTAATTGGATCATTTTGAGCTCGCCCAAAAAGATTTATAATGGGATGGGTTAGAACCCGTCCATTTAAGACTTAAATGGGCGGGTTATGAGTACACCTATGGGCTGCCCATACTCTCTCATTTAGTGTTTTTTTTATTAATTACCCATCTCATTTTGTATTTTGGTATAAGGTAAAGGCGTTCATTAACTTCATATTCTAAATAAATTTATGTTATGATGATACTTGTCTAAATTTGTGTGAATTGTGATTATTAGACTTTGAAGATTCAAATTTCAGAATTTAGGACAAATTTGGATGGATGTTTAATATTTATGAATATATTTTTTTTAAAAAAATAAACATGTTAAATGTAAATGGGTAACCTAAAACCCGGTGAGCCCGTCCATTTATATGCTAACCTATTTACATGAGTTTACATGAGTTGGCATACAGATATGGGCTAGCCTTAGCTATTTAAAGTTCAATCGGCGAGCTATTGTTCTGCCCTAACAGTATCTATTCCATGATTCATTCCGTCAAAACCGAAACGCAACTGGGAAAAAAATGCATCAGCAAATCATTATTTTTATTTCTTTTCTTCCTCTACACACACAAAACCAAACACGTTAGTAAATCTCATTTTGGTCAAAACATGTAACCAAGAGATCAAAGCAAAGCTCATGCTTTCTCAGTTCATTATTTCCCTACGGTTTATACGAAAACATAGAGATGACAGCAGAGATTTCTACCTAACACCATTCCTCCTCCATCCTCCTCGAGCCCAACGTCCACATCATATACCCAATGATCCTTCTTTAATTTTTCCCTTGGTCTATGCTGCTCGGTCTGGACCCTTAGGTCCTTATAAATGTTGTTGCTCCTTGACTCTCATTCAAAAAGCGAAACAGAGAGAGAGCCAAGAGGAGGTCGAGAGTGAGAGACAAAAAAACTAGAAGGAGAAAGAAAGAAAATGTTGGAGCCGTGACTGTGTGTGTGCTCTGTTCTTAAATCAGAAAAACAGAGGTAAGTTAAGCTTCCCTTTCCTTCTAGCTTCCATGATTTCCAGCTTGAGAATTGATGATGAAGCCGTTGGGAATATAGTTATGAATCCTTCCCTGCTTTCTAAACATTAAAACAGAGCATTGTTATATATATATATATATATATATATATATATATATATAGGAACTTGTTGTTACATGCATTGATTTGTTAATCTACACACACACACACACATGAATATATCGCTGCACTGGGAAGAAAAAGAAGAAAACTTTGATGTTATATATATGTATATATAGTTTGGAAATCAAGAGGGAGTTTGCGGTCAATAACAAAATCCTTGCTGAATTTTGCTATACGACACACACACACACACATATATATATATTGGTGCTATTTATACATATAAAAGAAAAGGGAAAAGAAACCAAAGTTTTACTAATGGATACACACACATGTATATGTGTATATGTATATCTATATGAGGAGCAAGAGTATATTAGCAAAGATTTTTCTCTCCCCTTTTTATATATTAACAGCACCCTATATATATATATATTATGTTCGTTGTTCTTGGAATGAGAAAGAAGGAAAGCTCCTTGTTTTGTACACACACATGTGTTCGTTGTTCTTGGAATGAGAAAGAAGGAAAGCTCCTTGTTTTGTATACATACATGTATGTATGTATGTACAAGGAGCTTTCCTTCTTTCTCATTCCAAGAACAACGAACATACATACGTATATATACCTACATATATATATATGTGTGTGTTCGTTGTTCTTTTTTTGGTCAAAGTGTTCGTTGTTCTTGGAATGAGAAAGAAGTAAAGCTCATTGTTTTGTATACATCTATTTATGTATGTATGTATGTATGTACCATAGCTTTGGAAAGTATAAGAAACTCTGCACAATGTGGAAATCATTAAACCTAGAAAAGTTACTATTTTAAATATGTAGATATATATAAGGCATATGTGCGTGTTGTGCAAACTTGTTGATCTATGTGAATGATTAAAAGTATCAGTCAAGTAATATATTATGTATGTATGTACACGCGAATCATATTTTATGTAGTATTATTTTATTATGTATGTATGTACACACACGCGAATCATATTTTATGTAGTATTAGTATTTTATCAAAGGCTTTGGAAAACCATGAGAAATGTATGTATGTATGTATACACACGCGAATCATATTTTATGTAGTATTAGTATTTTATTATTATGTATGTATGTATGTATGTACACACACGCGAATCATATTTTATGTAGTATTAATATTTTATCAAAGGCTTTAGAAAACCATGAGAAACATTAATAAAGCATACTTTATATGGTATTGGTATTTATTAAGCTCCTAATTTAAAATGTTAGGAGAGCCTTTGAGGGTTTAAAATAATTATAGAGAAATAATAATACATAAATAGTAATAAATAATAAATAGAAAAGGGTATTATTAAATAATAAATAGAAAATGGTATTATTAAATAATAATAATTCGAAAGGAAAATTTATAGTTACAATGGTCACCCTAATTTTTCAGTCCCGTCATAATTTGCCAACTTCAAGTATTCCAAATTTATTATTAAAATTTGTATATTTTTAATTTTATGAAATTATAAGTTATAATTTTGATTATTTAGAGTTTTAAAGAGTTATTAATGGCTAGTAAATTGATTGTGGTAGATTGATTTTTGGTGTGTGTTTGAGCTCTTGGATTAGGAGCAGTGTGATAATAGTTAGCTTCGGCGAGAGGTAACCACTTCCCACTTGTTATGTATATTGATATGTTGTTTGTGAGTATGTTGTGAAATAATTATGAATAATTTAATAGAAATTTCCTTGTGGAACCTTATGATTTGAATTGTGAAATATATACATATATTTATTTATGTATAAGAATTGGGAATTGAGATATTATGACATGGTAATGAGAATTATTTAAATAACATGATATGAATGTGAAAATCTTGGAAAAATTCTTGTTGAGTTATTTATTATGATAATTATGGAAAGGGTTGAATTGGGAAGAAATAGAGTAGTTTATTCCACCACGTGGTGAGGTCTCCATTGGTGCACGATCATTGGCTTTCTATTGTCCCACCTGTTTAATAAAGGACCGATCCACTAGTTCAATGAGGGCTTACGACACCCCACTAGTTCAATGAGGGGAAAAAACCCATAGTCTGGTACATGTGCTCTGAGGATTTTGGCGGGTCCTTATCACATGACCAGTGAGCTTTTGAATAACCAGTAATATGGATGTAACTTAGCCTATGGGTCTAGTCGGAGGAAATGAGGCGGTTTGGTTGGATTGATGGGAGGCATCTTGAGAATTGTGTTAATGACAACTACGATACATAATTTTGATATAGAATTCATGACATGAAAATTTGTGACGTGTATATTGGTAAATTATATTTTTAATACTTTGTTATATAAATTGTTTCACTTAGCACTTCACTAGCATATATTAGTATCCGTAATAAGTTGGATTGATGGTTACCACATTTTTCAGGTGATAGTTACCATGCGGGTCCATCAGGGAAGACCTCAAAAGCTTAGGCTACTCTGCTAAAAGTAGTGCTTCTGTCTTTTTGGTTTATGTTGAGATATGTAATTTTTATTTGGGCCTTGTATAATGGGCTAGGTTAGATATGATTGTTTGCTTATAAATACAGAACCCTTATTGTATTGGTAGTTAGTTGATTAATAATACAAGATTATTCAGCTCAACATGGTATCACAAACTTCGAGTTATGAATCCAAGAAAATGCCTCAAATCTTAATTTTTGAGGCCCAACCCCAAGAAACAGCCCCCCAATTGGCTGGTTTCTCAAGATCTGGTCCCAATTACCCAGGCCCAAACCCAAGAACCAGCCCCCAAACAGGCTGGTTTCTCAAGATCCGGTTCCAATAACCCGGTTCCATCTCAAGATCAATTGAAGATCGCCGGTTCTATCTCAAGCTCAATTGAAGATCGACACCCGACACCCATCCCGTCGGCTTCCCGTCGAATCTTCACGCCAGCACCACCAGCGCCGAAGGTCACGAACCACGGCGTCATCTGAAAGCATTCCCTTTTTGATCTCGAAAGTGTGTAATTCGCGGGTGCTGGCTTCTCAAGAATGTTCAAATCGAATCTCCAAATATCAGGCAAACGATTTCCTTCATGTAAATGACTCGATTTCCAGAAAATATTAAGGAAGTCCCGATCACGATCTGAGCAAGGAAGTCCGAAGTACTGCTTGCTGAAGGAAGTAAAGTTGGATCCTGAATCTGATTTTGACGTCGTCTCCGATAGAATATGATTTTGACGTCGTCTCCGATAGCTCTCCAAGAACGACGCAAGATTTGAAACGCACTTGGCTTCACGAGAATTCCCCAGACTCGAAGCTCTGCGCGCGAGTTCTGTTTTGGATCATCACGTCTGCACCCATTGCTCCACGCCGTGCGTCCTGAACCAAGGTGATTTGTATTTGTGTTAGTCTGCACTTTGATTTACTCCAATTTACCTTGCGTTCTGGTGCCTGCTCTATATTTTTTGGAGTTAGTCCGATTTAGTGCGTTCTGGTGCCTGCTCTGTAATTTTTTTTTTGGAGTTAGTCCGATTTAGTACCTATGGCAGAGAACAAGGATAAGTCCACCGAAGCTTCTATTCCTTTTGCCCATCCTCTCTATCTCCATCCATCTGATACACAAGGGTCAGCCATTATACCACAAGTGCTTACTGGGTGTGAGAATTATACTATATGGAGCAGATCCATGCGCATTGCCCTCAAAGGAAAACAGAAATTGGGTTTCATTGATGGGTCTTGCACTAAAGAAAAACAAGACAGTGGGCTCCATGATCAGTGGGAACGGTGTAATGCTGTTGTTCTGTCTTGGCTGTTGCATTCACTTTAGATTTGGCCAATAGTGTGATTTTCCATCAAGAAGCTCACCTTGTTTGGCTTGACCTGCAAGAGCGGTTTGACAAGGTAACAGGATCTCGAATTTTCAGTCTTCATAGAGAAATTAACTCTATGAGGCAAGGGACTCTCACTGTTTCACAGTACTACTCTAAGATGAAAGAATTTTGGGATGAAGAATCATTCATATTACCAATTCCCTCGTGTCATTGCTCTACCTCTCAGGTTTACTCCCAACGTCTTCAGCAACAGAAATTACTACAATTTCTATTGGGACTCAATGACACTTATAGTGCTCCCAAGAGTCAAATTCTCTTGATGAGCCCCTTACCAACTGTGAATCAAGCATTTAGTATGATTATGGAGGATGAGGCTCAACGTAAGCTCAGTAACAGCGTACAAACACAACCACTTGAAGGAGTTGCGATGTTTGCTCGTGGAAGGGGCGTGGCAGTGTCAGTGGCGAGAGGAAGAGGAAGAAATACTCCACCGCAGAATGTTCCTATTGTAATAAGAAGGGACATGCCAAAGACAATTGTTGGCATTTAGTTGGATTCCCTGTTGGATTCCCTACTGATTTTAAGGGAAACAAGCCAAAGACATCCCAGGCGGCCAACCTCACTCAATTTGACAAAGAGGGAATTGCAGCTAGTGACGACATAATCGCCCCAACCTTTACTCGTGAACAATATGACAAACTAATGGAATTCCTCAAGAAGGACACTGAAGCAAAGTCAAACATACATGCATTGACCGGTACAGGTTTGCATTGCTCTCCTTATCCTTATTCACATGTTAATTGGGTAATAGATTCTGGTGCTACTACTCACTTAGTTGGGGATTTAGCTTTGCTAAATTCATATGAAAAATATACAGGGCCTACTACAACAATTAAAATCCCTAATGGTGATAAGGTGATAGTTACTCATATAGGAAAAGTCAAATTATCCAATGAAATTGAGTTACATAATGTTTTGTATGCACCACAGTTGCAATTTAATCTTATATCTGTCTCAAGGATTACAAGAGATGCCCATTGCATGGTTATTTTTTTTCCTAACCATTGTCTTTTGCAGGGCCTTCAAGCTGGGAAACTGAGGGCGACTGGTAGATTAGTTGAGGGTCTATACATACTGCAAAATGACACATACACTAATATGCATCTTGTAAACTTGGTTGATAGAGGAATTTCTGGTCAGAATGAATCAATAGATATTTGGACCTTACATAATAGGTTAGGTCATGCCCCATTGTCGGTTTTGAAACATCTTGATTTTGTAAAGGACAAAGATTGTGATATGAATAAAAGGTGTGAAGTTTGCATTCAATCTAAGCAAACGAAACTTCCTTTCCCCTCTAGCTGCATTAAGTCTGTTCATTGCTTTGAATTGCTTCACATGGATGTCTGGGGTCCATATAGGACACCTACACATCAAGATCACCAATTCTTTCTCACAATTGTTGATGACTACTCAAGGTCAACTTGGGTGTTTCTCATGAGACATAAATCTGAAACTGCTGGATACATAAAGAACTTTGTTGCCTATGTTCTTAATCAGTTTGCTTTCCATATTAAACGAGTACGTAGTGATAATGGAACTGAGTTTGTGAACAATAATTTGCAAACATTTTTTCTTGAAAATGGTATTATACATGAAACATCTTGTCCATATACTCCGGAACAGAATGGAATTGTGGAAAGGAAGCATAGGACCCTTATGCAAGTTTCTAGGAGCCTTATGCTTCAATCCCACATACCCATTCGGTTCTGGGGGGAGTGTGTCAAAATGGCAGCATACCTAATTAATCGAGCACCCTCTAGGATCTTAGGTTTTCAAACTCCCTATGAGAGGGTGTACAAGAAACAACCTGATTATAGTTGTTTAAAATCATTTGGTTGTTTGGCATATGCTACTAATTTGACTAATTGTGATAAATTTCAGTCTCGTGCCATTCCTTGTGTGTTTCTTGGTTATCCAAGTCATCAAAAGGGGTACGTTCTCCTTAATTTGCACACTAAAAGCATTTTGGTTAGTAGACATGTTGTCTTTATTGAGGAAGCATTCCCTTTTCTTGATAATTTGCGTGCTGATCCGAAAAGTGACATTGTAGAATTTCGGCAAATGTTTTTATTTGATGATGATTTATCTTTAGGACAAGTAAGTATGCATCCTATTGTTCCTCCTGAGACAACAGTAAATGTGGACCATGAAACTGGGCATGGAAATGGTATTCCTGACTCGGAAAATACAATTACCCAACCAAGTTCACAAACATTGCCTGCTGGCCGTGAAAGAACAGCAAGGGAGCGTAGACCTCCTATATGGGCAACAGACTATGTTTGTGGACTGGTTGTCTCAAAGTCAGGATTGCACAGAGAGAAAAGTAAATGTTTGTATCCTATTGAGAATTATATGTCTTATAGTCATGTTTCTAGTTCACACATGTGTTTCTTGTGTAATATAGATTCGGTTGTTGAACCTACTTCTTATTATGAAGCAATGAAAGATGAAAAATGGGTTCAAGCGATGAATCAAGAAATTGCAGCCTTGGAGCGCAACAAGACATGGGATATTATCCCCCTTCCAGAGGGAAGAAGGCCTATTGGTTGTAAATGGGTCTATAAGGTTAAGTATAAGTCTAATGGCACTATTGATAAGTATAAAGCTCGTCTAGTTGCTAAAGGTTTCACTCAAAGAGAAGGGATCGACTATCATGAGACCTTCTCACCGGTGGTAAAAATGGTTACCGTCAATTATTCTGAAATTAGTTGTCATGTCTGGTTGGAATTTATTTCAAATGGATGTGGATAATGCATTTTTGCAGGGAGATCTAAACGAGGAAGTGTACATGTCCATTCCCCAAGGTTTTGAAAGCCAAGGGGGGAGAATGGTCTGTAGACTTAATAAGTCTCTTTATGGTCTTAAACAGCCTCCAGACAATGGAATGATAAATTGTGCGCTTTGCACTAATTTGTGGTGGTTTTAAACGTAGCAAGCATGATTACTCTTTGTTCTTTAAGAGATTTGGCATTGATATTGTGCTAGTCCTAGTGTATGTAGATGATATGGTCATTACGGTAGTTCGAAAACCGAGTCCAAGAAGTAAAGGACTTGCTGCATAGCAACTTCAAAATCAAGGATTTGGGAATAATGAAATATTTCCTTGGTATTGAAGTAGCTAGGTCAACAAAGGGTATAGTGCTTTCACAACGAAAATATATTTTGGATTTGCTTGCAGAGACTGGCATGAGTGGTTGTAAGCCACTATCAATTCCCATGTCCACCACACTCAAACTATCAAGAAGGCACTACTACGCTAGATTGTTTCTGTGATGCTGATTGGGGAGCGTGTGAAACGACTAGAAGGTCAGTTACGGGATATCTGCTAAAGCTTGGTGGTTCGCTTGTGATATGGAAGACGAAGAAGCAACAAACTGTTTCGAAGTCTTCTGCGGAAGCGGAATACCGGGCACTAGGTTCAGTAGACGTCGAAGTCGTGTGGGCTGTTGGACTACTCAAAGAAATTGGTTATGAACACCTAACCCCTGTTAATGTGTATTGTGATAACAAAGCGGCCTTGCACATAGCTTCTAATCCAGTGTTTCATGAAAGAACAAAGCACATTGAGATCGATCTTCATTTTGTTCGAGAAAAGCTTTTAGGAAAAATAATTGCTTTGCAGCATGTAAAGAAATACAGGATATGATGTTTAGCAAGTTAGGAGCTATAGATTTGTTTAGCCCCCAACTTGAAGGGGGGTGTTGAGATATGTAATTTGTATTTGGGCCTTGTATACTGGGCCAGGTTAGATATGATTGTTTGCTTATAAATACAGAACCCTTATTGTATTGGTAGTTAGTTGATTAATAATACAAGATTATTCAGCTCAACAGTTTATGTTGGAGGATTGTATATTGTCACGTTAGGGCTCATTCTGCCTACTTTGATTTATTTTAGATATTTTGATTAATGATGAAGTATTATTAAGTTATTGATCTCACTATTATATAGTTATTATGTTAAGTAAAATGGAGAATGTTACAGACCTCCAGCTGGTGGTCGGTCAGGTGGAAGTTTACACTGGCCGGAATCACTCATTGAAAAGTGATGCATAGATACCAAGAGAGAGCTCAAATATTTCGCCTCCACTTTAAGTTCCTCTTTGACGCTACGTTGGTGAGATCAATGGCCAGAAAGTTAATTGTCTGAAGTTTCTTTTATTCTTATTGGATGACAATGTCGACCACATACTCGTTAAAAAGACTCTGTCCTTGTTGGAACTTGGAACAGGCAAGTGCGACTCTCGGACGACAATGTCGACCACATACTCGTTAAAAAGACTCTGTCCTTGTTGGAACTTGGAACAGGCAAGTGCGACTCTCGGAAGTATACTGCTCTGAAAATTTGACCCTCATCAGTGGCGGAATCAAGAAATTATTTTAGCCCGGGCTAAAAAATAAACATATTGAACTATTTACTAAATAATATCATATAACATTGAAAATACAAATAAATAATAACTGACAATTATAAATCAAAAGATAACATAGTAAACAAAAATTTTATGGCCTTTGGAAGGAGACTCATTACAAGGTGCATCACTTTTAGAAATTATTTTTTAGAATTATCACTTTCTGAAGTTATTTTATTCTTAAAGAACACACATCTATGCTTTTTTATTTATCCTTACTCATTTTTTTCAACCTACAATAAATTTGGTGACCCATAATATATATTGTTGTAAGTGTTAATTAGTATCTTTTGTCACTAAACATTAATTATTATAGTACTACTCATTACTCAATCCACAAAACTAACACTTAAATGCGCATTTCACCTACCTCAAAACAAAATAATTGGAGAAAATAAAAGAAATATAATATGAACTCCAAAAAATATTTTAAAAAAAACATGCAATTCTGATTCAATTTCAGCTAAACAAATAACCTATAATAATCTATTTTCAAAAAGAAATTCATTATAAAATCATAAGACAACCAAATAATAAATTCAAACCGATTAAAATTAGTTATTAATCCTCCTCTACATATATATAGTCATCTATTGTTAAAACTCAAGACTCTCCTAAAATCATAACTCCAAAATTTTCACTAATTAGCACAATATTACCCTCATTAAAAAGAGAAAAATATATAGAATAACTTTCATAAAAGAAGTTAGGTGAAAAGAAGTGATTTTGAATAGCTATTTAATCCTTAAAATGAAGATGAGCAACGCCGGATATAAGATGATACTAATCTTTTCAGTATGTATCTCAAACAAGAATTTTACTTTTCTCTCACAACCTAATGAGTAATGAACTAAACATTGTCCTAATAAAAAAGAGAGTATAATTATAGAGAAAATAATAGATTAGCTGGGGCCAAATTATTGACCAAAATAAAATATTATATAACACATACATATAAATACATAAGATAAGAGCCATAACATGGCTCTGCCACTGGCTGGGGCCATGATAAGAAATTAGTTGGGGCCAAATTATTGGCCAAAATAAAATATCATATAATATATACATATATTTTAACAAATTTTAGAAAATTTTAGAAGACCAGCTGGGGCCAGCTGGCCATTGAATAGATCCGCCACTCACCCTCATGCTTCTGCTTTACTGATGAAGCTTAGTCTCTTAGTTGATTCTAACACAACTGAATAATCAACATCAATTCCCATTGAAGAGGTCGAGTAGTGAGAATTGAGGTGAATGATAAACGTAATAATTATGTTACTGGTGGAGAAAATGACAACAAATATAATACTGATTCATTTAGATATTGAGCCAACCATTTACTGTTCGTTTCATATCTAAAGAAATTAAAAACGAGGCCATGACCTCATCCCCTTCAAGTCTAAAGATTTATTGCCCCTAAATATAAGCTAGAAAAGTATAAATCACGCGCGTCAGAAAATTACCCTTTAATTTCCACCATATCATACGCAATCACACTTCCACGTACATAAATGCAAGCTATTACAAAGAAATATCTACTCCTCCTATTAAATTCCTCAAGCCTTTTAACACGAACTTATCTTATTGTCTCCTACTAACATGTACCAAACAAACACATTAATAAAGTATAGTGTATACCATACGAGAGTATGCCACTTTTCTTTAAAAAACAAAACCTAGTGTCCGATTATGTAACTACTGGTTTGTCACTGTCCTACACAACCTTTAATTTCTATTGAGCAGCCTACTATGAATTGCCTTGGAAAGGGCCAGGCATGTTTTATACTCCATTTGATTTTTATTATAAGGCACTAACTAACTTTTCCCACAAACCAATAAAAGTAGTTAAAGTTTATAAAGTTTTCCTAAAATCTAAGTAATTTCCAATACTACCTCTACTAATTGCACTAAACTTTATTATATTAATTATTACTCTCACTCATTACCTTTATTAATTAGGTGCAGACATGAAAAAAAATAATCAATGCGGAACAAGCAAGTATCTTATAAAAATGACCAAATAAACTTATTAGTTGGTGCCTTATAATAAAGACTAGAGGGAGCACATGTTTAGTCTACTGCCTCTTTTCTTAACTCAGTGGTTAAGGAAGCTGAAGTCAATGTTGCGTCGTCGTCTTGACAATTAGGTACATCACACACGATCCGCACGCGTGCGTCTGGCTTGCTCATCACTTCACCGGACCGACCTATGAGAATGAAGACAAAAACTACCCAGTCACCTTTTTATTGCTTTCATACTTTTATTTCCGACAAAAAGATAAATGCGGCAATAAGCCAAGTAATATCCCCTTGCACGTATCTCTCATCTATATATTTGAAACCCCATCTCTGAAAGAAACAAAGAAACAGAGGTGAAAAAGATGAATTCCAAAGAAATGTTTGCTTCACTAGGATCCATAATCGCTTCCTTAATGTTCGTTTGGGCTCTGTTCCAACAATATTTCCCCTTCCAACTTCGCAACCAAATCGAGAAATACTCTCAAAGGCTCGTCACTTTTGTGTACCCTTACATCCAAATCACATTCCACGAGCTTACCGGTGAGCGTCTCATGCGCAGCGAAGCCTACTCCGCCATAGAAAACTACCTCAGCTCAGGCGCCTCCACGCAGGCCAAGCGTCTCAAGGCCGACATCGGCAAAAACAACCAGTCTCTGGTGCTCAGCATGGACGATCACGAAGAAGTAGCAGAGGAATTCAAAGGAGCTAAGCTGTGGTGGGCCTCCGGCAAGAACATCTCAAAATCTCAGTCTCTGTCGTTTCAGCCCGTCACCGACGAGAAAAGGTACTACAAGCTCACTTTCCATAAACGACATAGAGATTTGATTCTGGGGACGTATTTGAATTATGTTATGAAAGAGGGGAAAGCTATTAAGGTGAAAAATAGGCAGAGGAAGCTTTATACAAATAATGGATCATATTGGAGCCATGTCGTTTTTGAGCATCCCGCGACGTTTCAGACTTTAGCCTTGGAGCCAGAGAAGAAAGAGGAAATTATTGATGATCTAATTACTTTCAGCAAAGCTGAGGAATTTTTTGCTAGAATTGGAAGGGCCTGGAAAAGAGGATATTTGCTTTATGGTCCACCGGGAACAGGGAAATCCACAATGATCGCCGCCATGGCGAATCTCTTAGGCTATGATCTATATGATTTAGAATTGACTGCTGTGAGGGACAACACTGAATTGAGGAAGCTACTGATTGAAACTTCAAGCAAGTCTATAATTGTGATTGAGGATATAGATTGTTCGATTGATTTGACTGGGCAAAGGAGGAAGAAGGAGAAAAAGGAGGATGAAGAAGAGAATAAAAATCAGAAGCAAAAACCAGGAGGAGGAGAAAGAGAGGCTAGAAGTAGTCAAGTTACTCTTTCTGGGCTTTTAAACTTCATTGATGGGTTATGGTCTGCTTGTGGTGGAGAGAGACTCATAGTGTTCACAACAAATCATATAGAGAAACTTGATCCTGCGTTGATTCGAAAAGGAAGAATGGATAAGCACATAGAGTTGTCGTACTGTAGCTTCGAGGCGTTTAAGGTTCTTGCTAAGAATTATCTGAGAATCGAGTCACACCATTTGTTTGCCAGAATTGGTGAGTTGCTGAGAGATGTTAAAATCACACCAGCTGACGTGGCAGAGCACTTGATGCCTAAGTCTGCTTCTGGGGATTATGAAGTTCAATTGAAGAACTTGATTGAAGCTCTTGAAACGACAAGAGAAGAAGAGGCCAGAAAGATTGAGGCAAGCCGGAAGCTGATCGGACACAGAACAATGCATGAGTCATAATCAACAGGAAATTTCTGGGAAGTTTGGTGAAAAGGAAAGCAAAAAGAAATGGACTGGAAAGGGAGAGTAATGCATTAAATATGGATATGGTTTTGTCATGTTGGGCCTTGATTCAACAATTATGCACCTGCCCAAGTGTGGTGATATGACGTGAGGGCTAAGACAATGCTGTGTTATTGGTTTTTAATTTGATATAATATTATATCAAAAAAAAAAAAATTGATATAACAATGAGGGAGTTGTTAGAAGATGGTCCCTAAGATTTTCAATCCATAATCTTCACATCGGATATCTTATGATGTTAAATGTGGGAAATTTGATTGAATGAGGCAGAATCTGTTGTTGGAATTTCATTCTATACACAATAACGTACTTGGGAGTTTTATCTGGAAGAGCGTTTTATCTCCCAAAAACAATTGTTGTCCTGATTTTACATTAATATTCTTTTTAATACAACTAAATTTAATTTGAGGGGCTCATGTTAAATACGTAAAGTATTTTTCGTCGAAAAAAACATAAAGCATTTTATCTAGATTTTGTTCATACTAGGGAAAAAAATGAGCAGAAGCATCTCAATAATTTAGAATTTGACAATTCAGGCTACCACTTAAAGATAGGCCTCTAGACCACGTTGACTTCCGAAGTTAAGCTAAGTTGGGCTTTTAATTTACTATTCGGCCTCAGTCATAAATCTATTTGGGCCTAAATAGACTTCTGAGTTGAACAGCGACTCATAAAAAAAAAAAAAAAATTGACCTTGGACCTTCCACATCATTTGTTGTTTATTAGCATACTATTAAATTATACATATATGACATTGGAAATGGAGCTCTCGTCGATTGTGCCTATGCAGACGCCGACTTCCTCGGAGGAGTTTTATTTATTGCAAAGGAGCTCCAAAAAGATAAAGAATGGAGATCTCCTCAATGATGGGGGGAGTGGCCAGTGCTTACAAAGGATTCTTAGAAGAAATGGAGTAACGGTCAATCATTCGCTTATAAACTCAATGGAATCTATAAAGAGGAAGCTATGGGCGGTGCTCCTGAAGGTGATCACAGCCTTTCGGACGACCCCATTTCGGACAGTGAAACAGAGAATGAAGGTAGTTAGCATGATTGTGTGATTAGTGAAGATCCTGAGCGTGATTTCCCAACATTTACCTTCTCAGGGAAGATGAAAAAGAGGCTTTACAAAGCCTGGAATTGAGCAGTTATCATCAAGCTCCTTGGAAAAGAAATTGGTTACAAGTTACTGTTATCTATCCTCCAATCACTCTGGGCAAAACGTGGTATTATAAATCTGATTAATATAGGTAATGGTTTCTTTGTTGTGAAGCTTTTAGATAAGGAGGACTATTGTAATGCCCTCACTGGGGGGCCATGGATGATCTTCGATCATTACTTGATTGTTAGACCATGGGAACCTCAGTTCCATCCATGGCGTGCTAAAATAGATAAAGTTGCTGTTTGGGTTAGAGTACCCAAGGTGTTCCTTGAGTATTATGACCATAAAGCGTTAACTTAGATAGGGAATCGGATAAGAGATATCATCAAGATTGATATGAATACTTCTGGCCACGTTAGGGGACACTATGCAAGAATTTGTGTTTTAGTAGACATTGGGAAACAACTAATGGCGGGATTTACGTTAGACGGTGAGGATTACTGCCTACAGTATGAAGGTCTGCATGGTTTGTGCACTTACTGCGGTGTCTATGGGCATAGTAAGGTGGAATGCCCTTCATCCATGAAGGCACACAACACAGGGGAAATATCAGAGGGTAGGGGTCAATTGGAGAAGACAATGGCTGAGGCTACAGTGGAGATACATGGGGCTGATGTGGATGTGTGGAAGGTGGTCCAAAAACAACGGAGGCAGAAGAAAGGTCCTAAGGCGAAACCGACGGGGGACTCTCAGGTGAACGGAGGTGGATCTCGTTTTGGGGTTCTTGCCGACGAGGAGGTCAGGGATGACGACAACCTGCAGGGGATGACTGAGAAAATCGTACAGGGTCTTGCCAAGGTTGGTGGGAATACGCAGGGTGGAAGTCTAGAGAAAGGAGGCAGTACGGAGAGAAGTTTGAAGGTGAGGAGAAGTGGAGGCAAAAGGAAGGGAGAGAGAAAGCAGAAAACGACGGTTGGGGGAAAAACGCAGGATCTTGTCAGGTAGGACCTGAAGAGAGATAAACGCCTAAAAGATTATTTGGGTGGGATTTGAAAAGAGGTGATACGCTGAGATTGTCAAATGGGGACACCAATTCTGACGTACATCAAAAAGGTGGTGAGCAGATCTTGACTGCTCTTGGGGAACAGGGCGGTGATGTCGTTAATGACCCCCCAAATGAAGTCCTCTTTGCTACAGAGGCATTGGATCTAGGAGATCAAGATGTGGCAATGGGTCTCACTGGAAACTTTTGGGCCTCTTCTGATGGGATTGGGCCTGAGGTGGGCATGGATGCTATGGATCCGGGAGTGCCTGGGCGTGATGTAGATTTGATTGGTGAATGTAGTGTGGAGGCAGAGTCTAACTTTGTGGTTCCTGAAACCCAATAGTCTAGTTTGTTAGTGTAGGGCCTTTGGTTCTCTATCCATATGGCTAGTATTATCTATTGGAATATTAGGGGAGCATGTGGAAAAAAGGTTTTGCAGCAGGTTCGGACTGTTTGTAAAGGCCCATGTCCGGTTATGGTTATCCTGGCTGAGACCAAGTGTGAAGGCGATTCGAGATTCCTTCGCCTGAAACGTCTGGGTTTTGACGATTTTTGCTTTGTGTCGAGTCTCGGTCGGTCAGGAGGTCTAGCGGCGGTGTGGAGATCTGATCAGTTAGGAGTCTTGGTTCATAGAAGAGATCGCCAATTTCTTCACTTTCTCTGCACGAAGGTCGGTGATTCAGCGTTTTTCCATACAGCAGTTTACTCGCTCCCTCTTCCGCAGTACAGACAAATTCTTTGGCAGGAGTTGAGGAATCTAGCTTCCCTGATTTCTGATCCTTGGGCTATTGTTGGGGATTTTAATGATATTGCCTCTCCTTCTGAGAGAACAGGGGGAGCTAGGCCGAATGCTTCCAGGATGAGTGCCTTATGTGATCGCATCAATAGCTGTCACCTGAGTGATCTTGGCTTTACCGGCCCCAAGTATACTTGGCGTGGCCCCTGTCAGGTGAATTCGTCTCGTCTGTTTGAATGCCTTGATAGAGCCCTGGTGAACACTGCGTTTCTATCATTTTTTGATAAAAGCTTTGTCCATGTGTTGCCCCGATTGAAATTCTCCGACCATAACCCAGTTTGCCTACGTTTGGGTGAAGAAGGTAATCCCTCTAGGCTAGGTCGTCCTTTCCATTTTGAGGCGATGTGGCTGAGCCATGGAAATTACAAGCCCTTCCTTGATGAGAACTGGAACTTGCATGAGAATATAAACTCAGCCCTATCTCTCTTCCAGGAGTCTGTCAGCTGGTGGAATAAAGAAATCTTTGGGATGGTGGAGAACAGAAAACGCAGGATTATGCCTAGATTATCGGGGATACCAAAATTCCCCATCTCACCCATACTCGAGATATCTTTGTGATTTGGAATGGGACCTACAAGAGGAGTTGCTTAGGATCCTTTCTTTGGAGGAAATTAAATGGTACCAGAAATCTAGAGATGTGTGGATCAGGAGTGGCGATCGTAACACGAGATTCTACCATTTAAAGGCTAAAATGAGATCGAGGAGGAATAAAATTGTTGCCCTCAAATCTTCCTCGGGTGTTTGGATTGATAAGGAGGAGGAGATGAGGAGACTTGTGGTTGACCATTTCTCGACCTTATTCTGCGATGTGGAGGGCATTTCTGTTCCTCTCCATATCATAACAAACTTCCCTGTTGTTGATCGTATTACGGCAGAGTTGTTGGGTAGGTTACCTTCGGACGAGGAAATTCGCACGACCATGTTTTCTGTGGGGAGCTTTAAATCCCCTGGTATTGATGGCTTCCCGGCTATCTTTTATAAGAGTAATTGGGAGACGATGAGACCTTCTATCTGTTCCTTTGTCAAGCAGGTTTTTAATGGTGAGACTTCAGTGGCTGAGGCTAATAAAACCCTTATTTCCTTAATCCCGAAGACAGATAACCCTGCTCAGGTAACCTACTTTAGGCCTATCTCTTTGTGTACTGTGCATTACAAGTGTATTACTAAGATTATAACTCTTAGACTTAAGGATGTGATGAATGATATTATTTCCCCATTCCAAACCAGTTTTATTAAAGGTAGGCACATACATGATAATCTTATTGTCGGTCAGGAAATTATGCATATCATGAGTAAAAATAGGAGTAAACAGGGCTTAATGGCATGGAAGATTGACCTTGAAAAAGCCTACGATAGAATCTGGTGGGATTTTGTTGAAAAAGTCCTTCTAGATGTCGGTTTTAATGTGGATTTTATTAAGCTAATTGTTTCTTGTGTTTCATCGGTGACCTATAATGTTTTGTGGAATGGAACTACAACTGAGTTCTTTACTCCTCAGAGAGGGCTTCGTCAGGGGGACCCAATCTCTCCTCTATTATTCGTTTTGTGTATGGATAGACTTTACATTTAATTTGTGATGAGGTTGCGGATGGTAATTGAAGCCCAATAAAGGTTGCTAGATCTGGTATGGCTGTTTCACATTTGTTGTTTGCGGACGATTTGCTGTTTTTTGGGGTTGCTTTTGAGGATCAAGCAAAGTCTATGCTTAATTGTCTTGATAAATTCTCTATGGCGTCGGGTGGGAAGGTAAATAAGGTGAAATCCTCGATTTTCTTCTCTCCTAGAGTTTCTGGGCAAATTAAGCAGAGAATCAGACGTATGTCGCAGATGAAAACAACACGCGAAATTGGGAAATACCTCGGTTTTCCTCTCTCTCGGAGCAGAAAGTCAACAGAGGAGTTTTCTTATATTGTGGAAAGAACTAGAGCTAAATTGTCTAATTGGAAGGCTAGCTGTCTCTCTTTTGCAGGAAGAATCACATTAGCCAAATCGGTCTTGAGCTCGATCCCTCTTTACCCTATGCAAGTGGCTTCTATCCCTAAGAGCACTTGTCACGAGGTGGAGAGGATCCAAAGGGATTTTATTTGGGGGCATGCTGAGTCAACTAAACGCTATCACCCCATTGGGTGGGAGAAAATTTTACGGCCTAAGCAATTTGGGGGCCTTGGTTTTAGACGATTGGAATCGGTTAATAGAGCATGTGGTGCAAAAGTGGCTTGGAATCTGATTATGGGGGCGACAGGATTATGGGCTGACATTATTCAACAAAGATATATGCTACGAGACAACGAGTCTCTTCTATCCTTTCGGCCAGGGGACTCGAAAGTGTGGAAATTTATTTGTTCCCAGAAGGACCTGATTGATAGAGGTTCTAAATGGCAACTTCGCAATGGGCAGTGGATTAATTTTTTCAATGACTGCTGGTTGTTGGAGGGGAAACCTTTGAGGGATGTATGTACTAGACAACTCTCGGCTGAGGAGTGCTCTTCTGTGGTAGCTGATTGGACAGTGAATGGAGCTTTGAACTCTGATATGCTAACTGATCTACTTCCCACCGATGTGATAGGGAGACTCATGGCACTTATACCTCCTTGTGAGGAAGCGGGTTCGGATTTTATAGTGTGGGGTGCCTCTAAGGATGGCTTGTTTTCCTTAAAAAGTGCTTATGGACTAATTGAGAACTTTTCTCAACTCTCCGGCTATAAAGGTCTGAAGGCGATTTGGTCTTGGAGGGGTGCGGAGAGAATAAAAGTTTTCTTGTGGAAAGCTTTCTTTGATAAGTTGCCGACGAATGAGAGAAGGAGCCTTTGGGGTCTGTCTCTAATCTATGTGAGTATTGTGGGATTGAGGTAGAGTCTCTTTTGCATATTCTACGCAACTGCATTTTTGCAAAACGGATGTGGTTAAAAATCCGGCAACTTGATGATATTTTTATTAATTAAATGATCTATTGATTATATGAATATGAGACTTGTTGAAAAAAAAAATTAAAAAAGTCCCATAAATAATTTGCTGAGGCTATTCCAACAATACAGTATACATACCTTATGCTCAAACAATACAATATACAGACAACAAATATTCAAGACAATACAACAGTATATCAGTACATAAGCATACAACAGATGCATGATCAATATGACGACAGAACATAAGCACAGAGCAATATGTAAAGCCTCATAAGGTAAACAATAACAACAACAGCCTGCACATAACCAGTGCCACGATACCCACTCGTGTCCTGAGCGCTAGGAAAACATAACGTCATTATTATGACTATAACCCATACAAAACTGTCTGTATATTCGGTCTACGAACGTATCTATCACATATATGTATTTAAGCAGCACATGATTAGTGTTACAGTACGCGTCTGTACCTCTGTTGACAATATACGGCACTTCTGGTATGTTTTGACGAAAACTGCACTTTTGACTAAACAATGGCGGGGTTGGCCGCACGTCAAACAAGGAACGACAGCGGTACGACGGCGGTTCGTGATCAAAGATTTCCTATAGGAATAGTATCACATTTGTCAATATTTGACATTATAACAGGCATTTTAGGTACAAATTACCATTTTGCCCCTATTCCCCTAATCGTCGAAATTTCGCCAGCGCTTCTCTACTTTGACTCCGACTTTCCAAAATTTTGCCAGAACTTCGAATTCAACATGATTTTTGAAATTTAAGACTAAAATAACCCTATCATATGATATCTAATCATACTCGGAAGATTAAAGACTAATCTAACATTTCTACTCTAACTACCGAAACTTAAGACTAAGGATCGAAAAACTTACCTCAAAGCCACGCGAATTTCCCCGGACTTCTTCCTCCTTCCTTGCTGTAGAATTTCGAACTAGAGAGGAGAAGAATGGTGTGAAGAATGCAATGAGGGTGAAGGGGTATTTATAGGGGTTTTTGAAGTTACTATTCACACTTTACCAGACCGGATATCGACCATCGGATCACACTTGGATGAGGTGGCACAATCTTGGCCCTCCAACACCTCTTGGCCGACCTCCCCCCCTTAGGTGGCACATTGTGACATCATCTTTGATGATGTCAGATGGTACTTTATGCTCCCGGCCCGGTAAAATTCCCCGATCGGTGTCCGAATCGCGTAATCGCGTAAAATTTCAGAAACTCTAATCAAAACTTTGAAGACCTTTTCTTACTCATTAGAAATGTCTAAGTTAACCTAATTTTTGATTCCATACAGGGTTTCAACGGTCCCGCTGAAGTTTTACGGAAAAACGTATCGGTTACGGAACGAACTTCCAGAATTATCAATTTCGGGACAAAAATTCACTGACTCCAAATATGTCCAGATAATTCTCAAATCATCCCCAGATTTTGAGTTACAATTTATTTTCTTCAACCTCCAATTCGTGACTATCTGCCTTTTTCACAGATTACCCTATTTCATCTTATTACCTAAGTATTCTACCGATCACGGAAATGACTTTTGAAACAGTCCAGTTCGAGATAAAAATTCACTCTTTAATATTCTTCTCTGACTTTAGAAATCTTGTCCATGGTTTTCTAGATAGGATTAAATTTCTATCCGTGGTCATTTATCCTATTTGCTTTTTACATAAATTATATTAATATTTAAATACAAGTTGCACAAATAATATCATGATATTTTCCTTTCAATCTTATCCTCTATTTTTTTTTTGCTGCCAATAATTTCTTTTATTTATTTTTTTAATTATTATTATATAAAATAATTATTTAATAATTATTTAATATAAATTTTTTACAAAATTTTCCTATTGGTCCATACATGTTTTTAGGCTTAAAATTACCTATTGGTCCATGAACTCCGGATACTTCTCCTTCATCTCTCTCACAGTTTCCCAAGTTGCCTCTTCGGGTGATAAACCCTTCCAAACTACATTCACTATTGGTATGGTCTTGTTTCTAAGCCGTTTCTCCTGGTGTCCGATAATTTGTTCCGGCTCGACCACAAAGGTATTATCATGTCGTACTTCAACGTCCTCGTACTCGATGATATGATCGCGGTCTGGTTGGTACTTCTTCAATTGTGACACGTGGAAAATGTCGTGGAGATTACTCAGATTCGAGGTAGGGGCTATCGATAAGCTACTTGTCCTCGCTCGGCCAAAATTTCAAACGGTCCTACATACCGTGGACTAAGCTTCTTCCTCTTAAGCATTCTGCCGACACCGGTTACTGGGGATAATTTTAGAAACACATGGTCGCCGACATAGAACTTCAGAGGTCTCCTCCTTTTGTCAGCATAGCTCTTCTGTCTGCTTTGTGCTGCAAGGAGTCTTCTTTTGATCAACGCGATTTGTTCGGAGGTGCATTCTAGCATATCCGCCCAAGTAATCGCTTCGACGAATCTGTCCAAAGATAATGGTGATTGACACTTTCGTCCATAATGCCTCAAACGGGGCCATTTGTATACTTGCATGATAACTGTTGTTATATGCAAACTCTGCTAGCGAAAGATGTCGATCCCAACTTCCTTTGAAATCCAGGGCACATGCTTGCAACATATCCTCCAGCGTCTGGATTGTTCTTTCAGATTGACCGTCAGTTTGAGGGTGATAAGCCGAACTGAACCTCAGCTTGGTACCCATACCTTCGTGTATTGCTCGCCAAAACGGATTGGAACCGCACATCCCTGCCGAGATAATACTCTTAGGGACACCGTGTAGCCTCACAATCTCTTTGATATAAATCTCCGCCTAATCGCTCCGGAGAGTAGTGGATACTGATGGGAATAAAGTGTGCTGACTTATTTAATCGGTCAACAACTACCCAGATCGTATCGTGATTCCTGATCTTGGGCAAACCTACCACAAAATCCATGGTTATGTTCTCCCATTTCCATTCCGGCAATTCTAGTCTTTGCAAAAGACCAGGCGTATTTACTTATGAGCCTCGCCCAAGATCTTCCGCCTTAGCTCATCAATCAAGCAGACGAATTCGCTCAGTACCCGACCAAACCACTAGGCGATAGGTCATGGTCTTGGGTCTCACCTCGAGAGATCTTCTCACGTATCTCTTTAGCCCAATCATCTTGCTTCTGAGCTTCGTCAACTTCATCCCTCAGATCATACTCCCCTTGACTCACAAGAAGAGTTGCAAGATGTGCATCACCGGTGCGTGGAGACCTCATGCAGATTTGATTGGATAGATTCAGATCTCTAAAATCTTCAAGCAATTTCTCGCCCGAATCATCATATATGCCACCGCATCGTCTTTTCGCTTAAGAGCATCAAGAACGACGCTTGCTTTACCCATGATACTTGATCTCCGTGTTGTAGTCCTCGATCAACTTCCATCCATCGACGCCTGCCTCATGTTGAGTTCGTTGATCGAAAAGGTACTTCAGCTTTGCATGGTCACAATACGCTCTACTACCACCTTGCCTGGATCAACTGCAACTCCGCCACTTGATATCACATGGCCCAGAAATTTTACTTCCGGCAGCCAAAATTCGCATTTGTTAAGCTTAGCATAGAGTTGTTTTTCATGGAGTATGCACAATACTTGTCGTAGATGTTCTTCGTGCTCTTCTTTGCTCTTAGAATAGATGAGAATATCGTCAATGAACACCACTACAAATTTGTCTAGGTGTTGACGAAAGATTCTGTTCATATAGTCCATGAACACAGCAGGTGCATTAGTCAAACCGAAGGGTTTAGGGTTTAGTTCATATAGTCCATGAACACAGCAGGTGCATTAGTCAAACCGAAGGGCATCACAAGGAATTCGTAATACCCGTACCTGGTCCTAAAAGCCGTCTTGGGAACATCACCATCTCTAACTCGCAGTTGATGGTATCCCCGAACGCAGTCAATTGCCATACGATACGGCGCCTTTGATATTGATCTTGTACCAGGCATCAATTCAATCGTGAACTCCACTTCTCGGATAGGAGGTAGCTTGGTGAGATCCTCCGGAAATACATCAGGAAATTCATTGGCTACAGGAATATCCTCGAGAGAAAGGTCAGCTTCTGCTTTCACCGAAAAGAATACCATGTACGCTTGGCTTCCCTGCTTTAAGCATCTATCAGCTTCTGTAGCAGAGAGAAAGTTCAGGCTCACATCAACATTGTCTCGCAGGTAGATGTTTAAACCGAGTATAATGTCGATGCCATGAAGTGGTAATCGGATAAGGTCGACTTTTGAAACTCACCCATCCACATTCATAGATAGATAATCATGCATGCACGAAGCTAAAGATTTTACACCAAGGGGTGTAGACACTACTAGATCATATGGTAACCTATAGGTACGCATCCCTAAACGATTTGCACAATCATAGGAAATAAAGGAATGACGGCACCCGAATCATACAATGCCTCGAAATAGATTCCCATTAAGGTAAATTGTACTTGACCATTCTCCAGAGACTTCCGGCCTCTCGTGACCGTTTCTACCGCAAAGATCCGATCCTGGGCGCCTCGAAAGTGTTGCCTCCGCAACCTTCTCAGGGCAATCCCGGCTGATATGTCCAAGCTTCTGGCATCTAAAGCAGATTTGCTTCCCATCACAGTTGGCTTCCGGATGGTACTTCTTGCATTTTGGACATGTTTGGGATGCCGGTTGTCCTGGGGATAGTTAAATTTGCCTGCACTTGATATGGCCTCTTGTCTCCACCTCGGCTATTATCCCAGTGGCGCCTTCCTCTTTGTAAGGAATTTCCGCTGATAGAACCACCAAATTCCGCATTGTTATTGTTGAAGTTTCGAATTTCTGGAATCCCTTCAAATTCCTCTCAATCATCCTACAAGCTTCCACAACACCTGGCCAACTCAAGGAATCGTTGAGACACGAGTCTTTCACCTATTTCGCATTTCATTTCGCAGGTGGATCGGGCATGTTCACCATAACGTCTCATCATTGTCTTTCCGTAGGTGTGATGAGTACCGCGATAAATTGGTGAATCAACAAATGGAGTCATCAAAAGATTCCTCTTGACCCTCGCTTTGAGCATGGAGAAATTCCGATCTTTTTGTTCATTAATGCATTAGAGGAGGAAAGCACTTGCTCATGGAATTTTTCTAGAAATTTCTCCCACGCCACAGACATTAATGTGTCTTTAAGGTAGCTACCGTGACTTCCCACCAACGATCTGCGTCTCCTCTCAGTGGTAGATCGCTAATTTGAGCCTTGCCATTTTTCTAGCATTTAATCACCTGAAGATTTTCTCCAATCTCTTTAATCAAAATCCTCCGCCAGTCTAGTTTACCCTAGGAAAGCTGGTGGTTTCTGCTACGTAATTGGTTTACCCAGTATTGTGTGGTCTTTTCCCTTCTTCCTTGTCTAGGTGGTGATTGGGATCTATCAGACCCCTCAGCATGCTCCTCATTTTGATTGTCATCTTCATCTTCTTCTTCTTCATCTTCGTTATCTCGCTCTTCCTGTTGTCTTTGTCTTTCCTGTCTTTCTGCCATAAGTGCATCGATAAGGGCTCTCTGCTCTTGCAAAGTTTGTCGCATTTGACGTATATCGTTCACGTTGGTTCAGTAGTTGATTTTGCTCGGGTTGGTCCTCTTGGTCTCGTTCAACTTCGGGTATCGCTCTAATCTGAGGCTGTCTGCCTCCTCTTCTACCTCGGCCTCGTCCTCTACCTCTAGGTGCACCGACACCTCTTATGTTGGCCATATTTTACTTCTCCCTTTATTTAAATAACGGATATACGCGTCAGAAGAATAGCAAGACAATTTGCACCAAAAATATACATATTTTCATATATATATATATATCGCATAAAATTTGAGAAATTGGATCAGGGTTCATCCTATGGCCCACTATTCCGGGCACTACCGACCTTCTCGCGGTACGTCTCATCTTTCCATGATAGAGGGTATATGGATTTGCATCCCTATCTATATCTACACATTACACCAGGGTTATATCAGTACTCATTTTCAAAACGTGCTCAAAGTTAAAAGGCTTTTGAACATAACTCTGTTATCCGAATGTAATGGCTGGAGTAAGTTTCTACTATGGGGCCTCACCGACTTTATACTAACGACTCAATTGGCACACCCAATGTAGACTAGCCTTGCCTTCGCACCAAACCGTTCGTAGTAACATAGTCAAGTTCATGCCAGAATGAATGCTCTGATACCAAAAATGTAACATCCCATTTTAAAAGCGGAATTTTTTTCCCATCAGAGTAGAGCATTGGAGCGAAAGAGTAACTGATACATATTCAAATATATAAACCAAAGTGCAACATTGTATTGATAATACATAATATCCTACTGTTTCAAAGGCAAAACAAAAAGCGGAATATAAATTCCCTGAAGCTTAGAAGTCTATTCATGCTGCTTTCCCTGCCTCGACCTCGATCCTCCGGACTAAGAGCTACAATGAGATCCAATTTACCGCATTGGATCTCGTGTAATTATTAACCTTATGCTCAAACAATACAAGATATTGCATAGACAGTATATTCAAGACAATACAACAAGATATCGTGCACATACATACAATTGATGCATGATCAATATGACGACGTAACATAAGCACAGAGCAATATGTAAAGCCTCATAAGGTAAACAATAACAACAACAAACCCGCACATAACAAATGCCACGATACCCACTCGTGTCCTCGCGCTAGGAAAACATAACCGCATTATTATGACTATAACCCGTACAAAACCTGTTCGTATATTCGGGTCTACGAACGTATCTATCACATATATGTATTTAAGCAGCACATGATTAGTGTTACGACGTCTGTACCTCTCGTTGACAATATACGGCACTTCGGTATGTTTTGACGAAACCGCACTTTTACTAAACATCGGTTGACAATGCACGTCAAACAATGAACGACAGCGGTATTACTGGCGGTTAGTGATCAAAGATTTCCTATAGGAATAGTATCACATTTGTCAATATTTGACATTATAACAGGCATTTTTGGTACAAATTACCATTTTGCCCCTATTCCCCTAATCGACGAAATTTCGCCAGCGCTGCGCTACTTTGACTCCGACTTTCCAAAATTTTGCCAGAACTTCGACTTCAACATGATTTTCAAAATTTAAGACTAAAATACCCCTATCATATGATATCTAATCATACTCGGAAGATTAAAGACTAATCTAACATTTCTATTCTAACTACCAAAACTTAAGACTAAGGACCGAAAAATTTACTCAGAGCTTCGCTGCGAATTTCCCCGGACTTCTTCCTCCTTCCTTGCTGTAGAATTTCGAACTAGAGAGGAGAGGAATGGTGTGAAGAATGCAATGAGGGTGAAGGGGTATTTATAGGGGTTTTTGAAGTTACTATTCACACTTTACTGCACCCGGATATCGACCATCGGATCGCACTTGGATGAGGTCGCACAATCTTGGCCCTCCAACACCTCTTGGCCGACCTCCCCCCTTAGGTGGCACATTGTGACATCATCTTTGATGATGTCAGATGGTACTTTATGCTCCCGCCTTAAAATTCCGATCCTGGTCCGAATCGCGTAATCGCGTAGAATTTCGTAAACTTCCTAATCACAACTTTGAAGACCTTTTCTTACTCATTAGAAATGTCTAAGTTAACCTAATTTTGATTCCATACAGGGTTTCAACGGTCTCACGTAAGTTTTACGGAAAACGTCTTTGCTACTTTTAACGAACTTCCTAATTATCAATTTCGGGACAAAATTCACCGACTCCAAATATGTCCAGATAATTCTCAACACATCCCCGATATGTTGAGTTACAATTTATTTTCTTCAACCTCCAATTGTGACTATCTCTAATTTTTCACGATTACCCTATTTCATCTTATTACCTAAGTATTCTACCGATCACTTTAAATGACTTCAAACAAATTCTAGCCGAGATAAAAATTCACTCTTTAATATTCTTCTTTGACTTTAGAAATCTTATTGTCCATGGTTTTCTAGATAGGATTAAATTTCTATCCGTAGTCATTTATCCTATTTGCTTTTTACATAAATTAATATTAATATTTAAATACAAGTTGCACAAATAATATCATGATATTTTCCTTTCAATCTTATCCTCTATTTTATTTTTGCTGCCATTAATTTCGTTTTATTTATTTATTTATTTATTTATTTAATTATTATTATATGAAATAATTATTTTATATAATTTTTTTACAAAATTTTCCTATTGGTCCATACATGTTTTTAGGCTTAAAATTACCTAATCTCACCAATTTTTCTTCATAATTTCCAATTAATTAGCAAATATATTTTATGCTAATTTTAGCCATAACTCACTATTTATAGGGTTTTACGTAATTATCTATGAATTTTCCTTTGTTCATGTTTAAGTAATTAGCCAATAATTACTTAATTAATTCCTTACTGATTGTTGATAATTTTATTAATTAGAACTTCTCATTACCTTACAACTTTTGCACTGACATTAGTGTTTCATGTCTCATGCATTATATTAACATTTACGGGGACATTTTGGTCATTACAATACTTTTTGATTCTTCCCCCCTTTATTTTTCCAAGGTTATATTTTATTAGATTACCAAAATTAGAGACAATATACTCTCTCAATTTTAATAATTATTTTACTGCCTCCTAGGATTTTTCATAATTTTCCTTAGGTCATTATATGCTCCTAAGGGCATTTTAGTCATTTTGACTCCTTATTATTTCTCCCTAATTTCTAAGGGATTTTTCCCTTACAAATACGATAAATATAACATAGAAAATGAGACCACAAATTTACTTATCAGAAATGACCATTTTATTTATCCGGGTATTACAGTTGTTATCACTTCAAATTACATTTCATTTTGAGAAAATTACTTGTAAGGACTCAAATTCGATAAGAATTAGTTAAGTTCGCATATTTTAAAAATTATTAAACAAATAAAGAACGATATTATATAAATGAAGTCAAACTTTAATTTACAGATTTTTGAAGGTTAGTTTCATGCACAAAATAATATTAACGCTAATTATTCTCAAATACTAATTTTCCTATATTATCAATTTTTCCAAGTTGCACTTGCATTTATCATCGAATCGCCATCCAGCATGTCGTACAAACTTTCTGGTAAGAAAATAATACTCCATCCGATCCTAATTATAGGATTAAGTTTATAATACAATTTCCAATATAAACTTGGTCCTATAATTAAAACCAGAGGTAGTATAATAATATAAACAAAGGCCAGCCTGATCAAAAGCATAAAGCAAGTGTCGTGTGTGAATCTAGAAGGATGATATTGTCATAATAACATAATTATCTTTCATGGATTATTTTCACACAGAGAGTGATGATTGATGAATAAAAGGCTCCAAATTCAGAATAAGGGAAGTTGAATATAATTTCCATATGTGTGTGTTATGATTTAGGCCTACTTTTTTTTTTGGTTAAAGGAAATATATATTAATACTGCAAATCGGTACAATACATAAAGATAAATACAAACACAGCTAAAACAAATACAACAAAGTAATGTATGTATGTATGTATGTAATGTATGTATGTATGTATGTATGTATGTATGATAGTAGGCAAGAAATATATATATATATATATATAATAAATAATGTATAATACATAAAGATAAATACAAACACAAATTAAACAAATACAACAAAATATTGCCAGGATACAATATTAATCGAACACCCTACATTAAATATATAAGAATTTAAGTAGAATCATGGAAAAAATAAAATAAAATAATGCCTACTTTTTTTGGTCAAAGGATATATATATAAAAACCGCAAGTTTCCTGAAGTAGCAAGTATATAAAGGTGATCAAAGTCAACCTTTTTTTTTTTTTTTTACAACAAAGTAAAACGGATACAATATTAATCGAACACCGTACATTAAATATATAAAAATTGGGGAAGTACAATTATTAGGACTCAAAATCGTCTCCTCGATATCCAATGAAATGCGTAAGAAACGAGGTTAAGAAAATGTAAATTGGAAAATTGATTCAAAGGGCACACAATCTTATATATAACATTAGATTATAATATCAGTATAAATTAGGTAAATTAATTTTTTTAAAGTAAAAGAGAAAAAAATTAAATTCAAAAGAAAGAAGACCCTTGATGTCTTGAAGCACACTTCTACTCCTTTGATCAAACATATCTGGTGACCTCGACCACACACCAAACAACACCTCTTTAGATCTTCCCCCAATAACGCAGACCCGAAGAAACCAAATGATAATCAGATTCATAACAGTTCAAAACAATTGCCTCCATCCAAGCCAACCAACCAAGATGATCTGAACCCATATATGACAAGACTTTCATTTTTTCCCGAGCCAAAATAGATCCTCATCACAAAACCCAAAGAATATATCTCAAAATGGCAAAACAAAAAACCTATTAACTCTCACCCTGCTGCATCGTCCGGAGAATGAGAGAGATTGAACTCGCCACAAGGACGCAGTGAATGCTACATCAATTGACTTAACTCTATGGCGAGAGGATTTCATATCTCAAAGATCTGGACTCCAAATACACTAGATCAGATATGCAGATCCAAAAGCTTAGTCTGTTTAATTAAGCTCTTTAAACAGACCAGGTTGCCAGGCTTCAAACAGGTGATGCTGTTGGCCCCTAAAATGAGCATAGACTATTTTTACCTCTACCCAAGTGCCCTGATCAGAGGAAAAAAATAAAATAAAATAATAGAACTAGTCTGGTTCTTTGTTTTGTGGTTTGTCTAGATAAATTGCCAGCAAGTTTCCCGCTGAAGTAGCAAGTATATAAAGGTGATGCTCAAAGTCAACCTTTTTTTTTTTTTTTTTTTTTGGAAAAAAAAAAACGGTTATTTCTTTTTTAACTTGTCAAAATTCAAAAGTACTACAGCAAATTGGGGAAATTCGCCACAATTATTAGGACTCAAATTTCCATCGTCTTTCCTTTCATGTCTCCCCAATGAAATGCGTAAGAAATGAGGTTAAGAAAATAAAATAAATTGGTTAATTTGAATAAATGTGAGATAGTTTTTCTAAAACATATATCCATTATATATAACATTAGATTATAGATATCAGTTTATAAATTAGGTAAATTAATTTTTTTAAAGTAAATATATGAAATAAAATAAATTCAAATATTATATTTTGTACTAAATCTAACCGTTCAAGTTCTTTTACTCCGAACCGGAAGTATTAAATTGTACTCATACAATTAATATTCCAGCAGATTAAGTAGTGGAGCTGTGGAGACAGAGAAAAAGAAATGGAAAATTGAGACCAGATCATATAATCAGTTCATCACAGTTAGAAATGAATTTTTTGTTTGCCTCCATCTTGATGATTTGCCACAACCTAAATGATCTCCCCATTATTATTGTCAAGTTCTTTTTTTTTTTTTTTCGCAGATCAATTGATAGATCCATCATCACTTGGATGTGGAATATATCTCAGTCGATGGCAGAAATTAAAAACGCCTGATTAACTTGGCTCTTGCTGGGACTCGTCAGGCACAAAATTATTGCAATTTTGAACTAATTAACAGCGAAACTGAATATAATTCATAAAGGCTCAATTGCTTACTTGTTTATGCGTCTGCGTGATTTCATATCTTTAATTTTTTTTGGGGCACAATCACCGACAACACCTTACACCTAGATCCAATATACAGATTAAGATTTACTTATTTGGCATTGAGAAACATATAAATTGATCTGAATTTGGCTAACTTCCGTGGGTTTTCTTGAGTCTGTTTCAGAATTGTTTTGCAATTTTAAATTTCTTAGAACATGTGAGATTTATATACAAAGAAAGATTCATTCATTCTACGCTATAGTTGTGTGATAGATCCATAGATTAGATCTATGCACTTCTTGCTCAGCATGTTAATTACTACGTTGTCATGAACTGAAAAAAGAACCAGAGATATATAAGAGAGCAGACCAGGTCATATGAATAGTGGATAATGCTAGGATAATAAAATAGTACAAATCTACATATAATAATTTTACCTTTACAATATAATTAAGGTATATACATACATATAATGACAAAGCTCTTGATAACTAATCTTATTAAACTTTCTCATATGATACAAACACAATATAGGGACATGTGATAATCAAATCTGTTCCTCTAGGCCGGCTAACTAACAATCAGTCAATAACTCTCACGAGATTGGGGCTTCATTTTCTTAATAAGTACACCTATTAATTATTCATAAAACAATAATTTAAGACCGAGTCATTAAATTAGTTCTTATTTTTTTAATGTATAGCGGCCAAACTTGTGAATACCTGTAATACCCCAAAAATACGTATCATAATTTGGTAAAATTATACCTATAGAAAGTAGGTGAATATGGGATATCAAATATTAAATTGTAATTATTTTATTTTCTAAAGGAAAATCTCTTGGAAATTAGAGAATCTAAGGGCCAAAGTGCCAAATGACGGAAATGCCCCTAAGGGACATAAATACTTAGGAAAATTGTGAAAGCTATAAAAGAAGCAAGTAAAAATCTATTTGAAATAGGGAAGGATATTGTCCCTAATTTAGGTAATTTAATAAGTTACAAACTTGGAGAAAATGTAGAAGAATACTCAAAAAGTAAGGAAATGACCGTAATACCCCCGTAGGTGCTAAGATAATGCAAGAGACATGAAAGCAAAAATGTCAATACAGAAGTTATGAGGTAATGAAGCATCCTAAGTAAGAAAATTATCAACTATTGATAAGAAAGTAATTAGGAAATTATTGGCTAATTACTTAAGCTTAAGTAAAGGAAATTCACAGGTAATTATGTAAAACCCTAAAATTAGTGGTTTTGTTTTAAAATTAGTAAAAATATGTTTACTAATTAATTGGAAATTTTGGAGAAAAATAGTTGATTTTAGGTATTTTTAAGCCTAAATCAAAGTATTGACCAATGGGAAATTTTTGTAAAAATTATGTAAAAATAATTATTTAATTAATTAAATAATTAATTAAATAAAAAAACGAAAAAAAAAGAGGGCAGAAAAAAAAAGAAAAGAAAATAATAATACTGAAGCCGTTTGTGCATTTTCCTAATAAGACGAAATAGGGAAAATGCAGATAGACACATTTTTGGATATGAAGGAAATAAATTCTAACTCAACATCTAGGAATGAGTTTGAATTTATATGTACATATTTGGAATCAGTGGATTTTTCTGAAGAAGTTAATGATTTCAGAAATGCGTTCTGAAACCGGACGCGTTCGGACACGTTGTTCGAGAAAACTTCAACTGGACTGTTGGAGCCCTATATGGAATCAAAATTTAGGTTAACTTGGACATTTCTAGTAAGTGAGAACATGTTTTCAAAGTTGTAAATCCAGTTTGAGATTTCTCCGAAATCACGCGAATCGGGTACCGATCGGGAAATTCTATTAGGCAGGGTTTTAAAGCAACCCAAGTCACCATTTTTGGATCACTCCAAAGCAGCCACATCACTCTCCAATTCGTCCAAGAGGCATCCATGGTCAAGAATTTTACACCATTTTGTGTTTGAATTTCCAAGGTTGAAAACAAAGTGAAAAATTCCAAACATATCCCATAGAAATTCTATAAATAGGCATGTCCTCCCTTGAGTTTTCTTCACACCATTTCCCACTCCTCCTAGCCGAAAACTAGAGGGAGAAAGTAGAGAGAGAAGCTCTGGGAAAATTTCTGCAGAAGTCTTCAACGGGTAAGTCTTTCGGGCTTTAGCTTTCAAGTTCGAGTTTTAGTTCGGTAGTTAGTAGAATTGTTAGTTAGATCTAGGAAGTAGGGGATGAAATTCCTATACTTTTTTAGGCCTCATTGCATTGAAAAATATGCTGAAGAGGTAAAAACATAGTAGGGATCGAGTCTCCGAAAAGTTGAAGCTTTTGAAGTTCTTTCAAAAATAGGGGTTGTAATGCTAGAATAGCCTTTAATTTTTCAAGTATGATTGGATATCATATGGGAGGGAGGGCTATTTTAGTCTTTATTTTTGAAAATCAAAGTGGCGTCGAAGTTCTGGTGAAATTTTGGGAAGAAAAGTAGTCAAAGTAACGAAGTGCTGGCGAAATTCCGCCAATAGGGTATAGGGGCAAAATGGTAATTTTTACCTAAAATTCGATTATGATGTCAAATCACTAACGAAAGTGATATTACTCTTATAGAACATCAGAAACATTGATCTGCTGCCGTTCTGTCCGACGTCCGTTGTTGGGCGTTTATTATTTTTAAGTAAACGTGCCGTTTCCGCCAGAATTGCCGACGTTCGTCAACGGAGGTACGTTCGCGTACTGTAACACTAATCTGATGAGTATTGAATGATTATATGTGATAATATGTTATGTGAATAGTTTGGTGCCGAAGGCAAGGCTAGTCTATGTGGGTGTGCCAATTAGTCGCCGTACAGTTTTTATGTTGTTATTAAATGATCATGTACCGGCTTGATCAATGTTGTAAAATTGAAAATACTTGTTGGACATATACTGTTTATAAGCATGAGGTTAACCGTTACCTGAGATCCAATGCGCTAAATTGGATCTCAGCTATAGCTTCGTGGAGTCCGGAGGACCGAGGGCCGAGGAGAGAAGCAAGCAGGCCACATAGATCGAGGACAAAGGTAGGGAGCTAGCATGAAGACCAGATGGAGACGCTTTAGTTTTGTTGTACTTGCGTTAGATGTAAACACTCGGAGGAATGTACGGCCTTATGAGCGACCGAGATACACTGTTATCAATGTTATTCAGTTACTCTTTATTATGAAAAAAAAATTGTCGCTCAAAACTCTGATCAAAACGCTATAAAAACAGTTGTGAAAACCGGGGTGTTACAATACCCTATCAAATTCGCTTAAGCTAGCTAATTAGAATATATTAAGACTCGCATTGACTAATTAGGATATGAATTAAAGGTATACATAGTTTTGAGGTGAATCCTATCAAATTCGCTTAAGCCATATACTTTGATAGAAAAACAAACCTAATACATACTTAATTTTATAAAATTTAATAACTTACCAGAGTAGTTTAGATTCGAGGGATTTTTTTTTTAAAAAAAAAATAAAGATTATATCAATAGAGACCAAAAGGTTAATTGGCGAGTAATTAAACCCATCCATAACTAGACACCGTTTACAATTACATCTCATATTCAATAACCAAATTTTAGTTGCTAGATGAAAGAACCTTTTTAATAAAACTTAAACAGATTTTATACTTTCTTGCATTTTACTCCATAAGTGAGCATATCTTATAAAAAATCTATATTGATCAGCCCCCATAAACTAATTAAACGAAATTTCTTGATAAGAGTCACGCACACATTAGTAAATGAAAAAGAAATATATATCCTTTGACAGTCTAAGCAGAGACTATACCACAGAACGATCGATCTTGTGACGCTTTTTATATATAATCTTTGCATTAAAACGAGCTAAAGCGTTAATTAATTAAAGTTGATTCAGATGTTAACAATATAAACATGATCTAAATTTTTCCAACATTCATGCTTTTGTCTGCTAATACGAAGCATCAAGGAAGTAAATAAAAGACTTTTCCACAAGTGAAACGGAAGAAAATTTTTCAGAAACGGCCACCTAATAATAGAAACTGCTTTTTAACTTGGGCCTTTTATATACATTATATTCTACAATTAACTTTCTTTTTCGTTGCTCCAATATTCCAAAACCACAACCCCTTCGAAATTTCCAGCAAGAACTTTCTCTGGCTGCCCCCGGAATTTCATTATTGCTTGAAGACAAAATCATCGTAGATTTTTCTATTTAAACATGCATCGTCAAGTCTGGCTGCAATATACAATTTATCTGGTCTTAAATATAAAAATTAGTGTAGGGGTTTGCTTTGATTTCAGTATACTTTATCTCATATACATATAATTTGTTACTTAAGGGGATTTTCATTTCGAATGCGAATGATTAAAGGGGCATTTAGAAAACCAACATATATTTCTTACAAATTAAATTACTAAACTAATTTTATTAATTTCTATTAATTAATTATGTAACTCCTATGTTTAGGACCGAGGGAGTACATTATGACTATAGTGATTATCCTAGTAACTTCGCGTCTTTTTGCTTTCCTCGCTTGTTCTTCCTGGCTAGATTGGAATATCACCGCCTGCCAAATGCATGAAGAATTGCTTGGCTAGTCCTATTTGACAAATCAACAACGTTAATTTAATTATAATTTGATCCTTTTCTTTTCCCCACTCGTTGGCCGCCAAGAATATGATCCATTCATATCTGTCAAATATTAATTAATTAAGAATTGAATCCAAATTATTTCCTTTTTATTTGAGTGATAAGTATATTTAGTTGAAGTTAATAAGATTTTTGACTCCGTCATAGAGTAAATTAGATCCTCTGTTGCTCCACACTCTAATGCCCCTCTGATGTGCCCAAAAGCTAATCCTTCTAGTTCTCATATTAAGGATCTACTAGCTATTTTAAATAAATTAATGAAATTAACTAAAAGTAATCAAGTGTCAAAAACTTTGCATAATTTTTCAAAATTCTTCATCTAGAATCATATAGGAAGGACTGAAAAGAAAAGAAAGGGCAATTTTAAAAATGAGTAAAAGATATTCCGTTAAGTTTATTTCTATAAATGACTAAATTATATTTTTAGTGTTTTATGTTTGCATGAGGTTTTATTTTGGTCCCTTAAGTTTATTACAACGTGTACTTTCAGTCATATAATGGTTAATGTTAATAATGGAAAATGTTGACTCAATTGTAACAAACTTAAATAATGATTGTGTATTTAAATGCTGACATATTACTTTTAAATTTTAAATATCTGTAAATTAATCGAAAAGTATTTAAAAACCTAATAGGACTTTCAAGGTGTCTTCACCTTCGTTCTGAACTTTTGAAGGAAAAAAGAAGGGGAAAAAACCCTCATTTAGTTTTCTTTAATTAGAGGATCTAATTTGAGGAACTATCTTTGATTTCCATTTTATTAGCCCTAAATTTGTAGAGCTTCACAGTTATTGATTTTTTAATTGAATTTCTGTTTTAAATGTTGTTCATGTCATGGGATTTGCTTATGGTCTATAGAATTGGTAGAGCTCAGAGGCTTCGTCCAAAATATGAGGAACTATCCAAAATATGAGGAACTATCTTTGATTTCCATTTTATTAACTCCTGGAGTGATTCCACACCTCACAGTGATCCCCAAAAGAACAAACACTCTCCAACTCCAAAGTGTCCATCATTATCATCATAATATTATTAACTTTGCTTATTTAATTGTGGTGGCCTGTAAACATCTCATCAATCAGTGTACGTAAATTGCTTGAAAGTTTCGGGTATGCGTGGAATAATAAAACCATGACGCTCAGAATTTCAAGGGAAAATCTAAATCAAGTCTCAAAGACCAGAAAATATATTAAAAAAAGTCTCTAAAGATATCAGTGACATAGATGAACTTGTCAATGATCTTTTTGTGACTGGTCAATATAGTAACATTCAGTTGACAACAGAAGCTATTTTAGTTAACATAGATGGGCTTGTTAATGACCACTTTATGACTTGTTAATATAGTGACATACACTTATCAATGGGAGCTGGTTTAATTAACATAGATGAGCTTGTCAATGACCACTTTATAACTTGTCAATATAGTCACATAAATTTGTCAACGGGATCCGCTTTAGTTAACATATATGAGCTTGTCAATATGGTTATATACACTTGTCAATAAGGTATAATATATTCACATTTGAAATTTATATCACTGAGAGGTCCCTAGGGACTTTTTTGATAAAAAAATCCGTACTAAGATTTTTTTGATATCTTTTCTTATCCTTGGGAACTGAGTGAAATTTTTCCAAATTTCAAACGCCTCCAATAATAATATTTAGTGATTCTCAGTTTCAGGAAGCTGGCCTGTCTGGCTCTTGGCAGCTTCGCAGCAATTGAAGTAAGCTGTTATGCTTTATTAATTCTACCGACCCAAAAGGAAAAACAAAAAGAAACTATATATATATATATATATATATATATATATATACATACATATATACAGTACGTATACGAGCGTCTATATATATACATATAGAGAGGTTCATGAATGTGTGGAAAATTAAGAAAAGAAAGAAAGAGGAGAGTGAGGGTGTCTTGTCGCAGGAGCGGTGGCACCAGCGCTCATCTCTTACATGCTTCGATTTAATTCGTTGCTTTACAATAATAATGTTGCCGGTGCCATCCTCTTGCGACCCGATTCCCTTCGTTCTCTATGTTTATGTCTAATTTCTCTTCATTCTCTTATTATATTTTCCACACACACAGAAGGAACCGCAATACTTGATGAGTTATGATCGTGGCAGATTCAGTTGTTGTGGTTTAAAGAAGAGGTAGGGTATATGATTTGTGTATGTACTTCCATTTTATTTCAATATGTTTGTGTTTGTAATGCGTCACTATTGTCTCATCATCTCTTCTTCGAGAATAATGTGGAGAAGATTAAATTGTTTCAAGCACCGACAGAACCAGAAGCGACCCTATATATGTTAAAAAGGGTTATTCACATTTCATTTGATGGAGGCATATCTATTTCTTCATATTTCAACTTCTACGAAGTTTCTTTCATTCCTTTACTACAGCTGATAAAAACTAATTGATTACAATAAATTGGATCAGATTTTGCGCAGGAGGGATGGGGATTGTAATTATTTCTACTTCTTGAGGTATAATGACAAATCAAGAGGCTATGGCTCTAGCCCCCGAAGGAGGCCTTCTTTGCCCTCCACCAAAGGTACTTCCCCATCTAGCTACTCTAGGTTTGGGGTAGATCCTGGTGGGGAGGTTATAGGCACCCAGAGATGAGGAAGGGCGTAGTAAAGGGGTGAAATGCTTCGGGGAGTTGAAAATAAGCGTAGATCCGGAGATTGGTGGATCTCGGGGAATCAACCTTCTATTTGTACGATTCTTTGGTGGAAAGAAATAAAAAATGGGTATCCTTTTATTGTTATTGTGTAACAATTTATGGTTTCTATTTGTGCAAATCCAAAAGCATGGATCAGATATATCATGGCGAATTCTTCAGAAAAAATTGTATCTTCCACAATGAACATAGAGTTCAATTCCCATTCTCAACTATGACCAATATGAGCTCAAAGTTTCCTTCATAACTTGTGGAACTTCACTTCTTCGTAGTGGCTCCATTCCATGCCTCATTTCAATTCTTCCAATGTATCATTTCTGGGTTTTATGGAATTCATAGGTATAGGAAGAAGTCCTCTCAAATAGAGATGTCCTGGAATTTAGATTATATTAATCATCCTTAGGTTAGATGTTTGGATTTTAATGGTTTTCTTTTTCTTTTTAAAAAAGAAGAAGAGGGAAGGTAATTCGTTTTCTCATTTTTCTCTATGTTTTTTAATCAAAGTCCTTTTTCTATATTAAGTTAGGTAATATGACATATTTTTTCTAACACACCTTTAATCATGTTCCTTAATTCACTTCATCTCTCTTACTTGATTATTGTTGAAGGAACATCAATAAGAATAAATTAAGAAAAAAATAACAGCTATAAGAAATATGTCTTCTATTAAAGACTAAAATCAATTCCTCAATTGAGTACGTCCTACAGACCAAGGAAGTATCATTTTCTTTCTTACCTGAGGAGGAGTATCATTAAACTTTCTAATATATTCGTTTTCTCCTTTATATCATTCGTTTTGATGATCACCAACTCAATTTTGGCTAAGCTTATTAATCTTAAAATGCATTACTGGAATGAAGAAACTATAGTGTCCTTTAGTGTCAATTATTGTCATCCTGCTGTCCGCATGATGATTTGGACTTTATTAAAGTACAGCTTGCATCTTTATTAAAGTAGTTTATTCTGCAGGAGTGTGACTATAAATTAAGGTTTTCCTTTTGTAAACCATCACGGAATTGACAAATGAAAATTGTATGTTGCCAATGAAATTTCCTCAAGGGCTCTTGAGCTTTAATTTTCCTTTTTCTGGAAATCTTCCGATCCATTTTCTTCTCTTCTTACCGCTATCATCGCAGAGATATTCTTATGATGCACTCTCAACTTATCCGAGAAATTTGCGAATCAGAACGTAGTACACCATTTGATCCTTAGTCTTTAGTGATGGATATATATCAAGGATAATTATACTACGTACTCACGTATACGAACGTCTACATATACCCATATAGAGGTTCATGAATGTGTGGAAAATTAAGAAAAGAAAGAAAGAGGAGAGTGAGGGTGTCTTGTCGCAGGAGCGCTGCAGGCACCAGCTCATCTCTTACATGCTTCGATTTAATTCATTGCTTTACAATAATAATGTTGCCGGTGCCATCCTCTTGCGACCTGATTTCCTTCATTCTCTATGTTTATGTCTTTTAATTTCTCTTCATTCTCTTATTATATTATCCACACACACAGATCAGAGCAATACTTAATGAGTTATGATCGTGGCAGATTCAGTTGTTGTGGTTTAAAGAGGTAGGGTATATGATTTGTGAATGTACTTTCATTTTATTTCAATATGTTTGTGTTTGTAATGTGTCACTATTGTCTCATCATCTCTTCTTCTGGAATTTAGATTATATTAATCATCCTTAGGTTAGGTTAGATGTTTGGAATTTATTGGTTTTCTTTTAAAAGAAGAAGAAGAAGAGGGAAGGTCATTCGTTTTCTCCTTTTTTTCTATTCCCAAAATCATGGATATGTTACTATACTCACTCTGTTGTAAGACATATTTACCTAATTTTATTAGATTAAAGAAATTAATTAAGTTAGATAATATGATATTTTTTTTCTTCCTAAAACACCTTAATCATGTTCCTTAACTCACTTCATCTCTCTTATTTGACTATTGTTGAGGGGGCATTAATAAAAATAAATGACAAATATTAGAAATATATCTTATATTTAAGACTAAGATCAGCTCTTAAGTTAAATCTTACAGACTGGAGAAGTATCATTTTCTTTTTTACTTGAGTAGGAGTATCATTAAACTTTCTAATGTATTCGTTTTCTCCTTTATATCATTCTTTTGATATCACCAACTCAATTTTGGCTAAGCTTTTTAATCTTAAAATGCATTATAACATACGCTTTTTACTGGAATGATTAAACTAAGTAGTAGAGTGTCCTTTAGTGTCAATTATTGTCATCCTTCTGTCTGTATGATGATTTGGATCTTTATTAAAGTATAGCTTGCATCGATTATTAAAGTAGTTTATTCTGCTGTATTGTTACTATAAATTAGGGTTTTCCTTTTGTAAACCATCACGGAATTGACAAATGAAAATTGTGTATTGGCTACGAAATTTCCTCAAGAGCTCTTGAGCTTTGATTTTCCTTCTTCTGGAAATCTTCCGATCCATTTTCTTCTCTTCTTACCAATCATCACAGAGATATTCTTATGATGCACTCTCAACTTATCCAAGAAATTTGCGAATCAGAACGTAGTACACCATTTGATCCTTAGTCTTTAGTGATGGATATATATCAAGGATAATTATATTACTCACAATAATATTATGTTACTCTTATATTTTGAAGTTTATGTTTTAGAAATTAAGTGTTTCAAGTTTCAACCCTACGGAACTTGGAGATCTAGAGAGAGAGAGAGAGAGAGAGAGATTCCAAACACACAAATAGTTGATAAGAAGGTTAAAGTAGCTAGTACATATATGTGGAAGATTTGAATACTATCTGACACAGTCTTTGATTTTCTGTCATTAGTGATGATTTCATTTCGTCACGTGCAGCTAGTAGTAATTTAGTTTGGGTTAAGTAATCATTTTTGTCCTGGAGGTTTAGAAAACGGAGCAATTTCGCCTAGCCGTTGATGACTGTTAAGTCTGACCGTTAAATCCATGTGGCACACCACCTCATTGTCCAACTCAGAGCACCACGTGAGCTAAGTATTATTTTTGCCTTGAAAGTTTATAAAACAGAGCAATTTTACCCTAACTTAACAGACCCAAACGGTCAACAGTTAGTTGACCTAATTATGCTAATGGTTCTACTATACAGGATTAAATGACACATAATAATCCATCCATTATGCCATGTCAACACCTCATCTCTCTCTCTCTCTCTCTCTCTCTCCCCCTCGTTTTCTCTCCTCCACACCAATATCGACCTTATCACTGGCGCTCAATCCAAAGACATCACCATTGATAAGTGCAGATTTTATAATTAAATGAGTATCAATTCTGAGATATATTGGATTAAATTTATTACTATTTATATATCTTGCAGGAGTTATTAGCTGATTGAGAAAGGAGCAGAAAAAAGAAATCAATTTGAATCAATTGTGTGATATGAGAGAGTGGATTGCAAAAGATTTGGAGATGATTGGAGATCTCAAAAAGATATCGCATATCTTGTATTTAAGACAGGATCAGATCACGGCCAAGTCAGCCTAAGGGAATTTCTATATAAAGAGCAAGGGATACACACACTAAGGAGGACCACAGAGAGACAAGACACTCAAGTGAGAAAAGCACAAAAGAAAGAAAAGAAACATCCTTATGCTCTCTAAATCTCAGTATTTACCAAAGGTTTAGAGAGAAAGGACGAAGGAAGAAAAGCTCGAGACGGCTGAAGGAAGAAAGAGGACGCAAGAACAATTCTAATTTTCATCTCTCTTCTTCAATTTTGTTAACCTAGCCATGCTTGGCTAGTCTTCTTTAGTAGTTAGGGCGATGATGAACCCTATGCGAGTTTAAGTATTTGTTTGAATTCTTGATTGAACGTTATTTTTTAATTAATTAATTAATTTTTTTCCCGACGCCCTCCTCGTTCCAGAGAGTTGGCGCCGTGGGCGCCAACTTTCTGGAAGCCAAAATTCATTTTTTTTTTTCTTTCATGAGCCAGAGACTTGGCGCCTTGGGCGCCAACTTTCTGGAAGGCCTCGATTTTTTTAATTTTAATTTGACGGATATCTCCTTAACTCTCAGCTTCCAGTGCCACGGAGGTTCTTCCTCTGTCAATGTCTCCACCATGGTAAGGCTTCAATCTCTGCCCATTTACTTTAAAAGCGTCATCTGAACCTATTGGTGCAATGACAATTGCACCAAAAGGTGTAACCTCCTTGACTATGAATGGTCCTGACCACCTAGACTTCAATTTCCCCGGAAAAAGTTTTAACCGAGAGTTATAAAGTAATACCTGCTGACTCGGATGAAAATCTTTTGGAAGAATCCTCCTGTCATGCCATCTCTTGGTTCTCTCCTTGTAGAGGCTAGCACTCTCATATGCAAAAATTCTGAATTCATCAAGCTCATTCAACTGAAGTAGCCTTTTTTCATCAGCAGATTTAGCATCAAAATTCAGCAGCTTAGTTGCCCAAAGTGCATTATGCTCAAGCTCCACTGGAAGGTGGCAAGATTTACCATATAATAGCTGAAATGGTGACATGCCGATAGGAGTCTTGAATGCCGTTCGGTATGCCCACAAGGCATCATCAAGCTTCTGGGACCAATCCTTTCTTGACTTCCCAACAGTCTTCTCCAGAATTTGCTTCAATTCCCTGTTAGATATTTCCACTTGCCCACTAGTTTGTGGGTGATATGGAGTAGTGACACGATGAGTGACACCATATTTGCTAAGCAATGATTGAAACTGTCGGTTACAAAAATGAGTGCCTCCGTCACTGATAATGGCCTCGGTACCCGAACTTGCTGAAGATATTCTTTACGAGAAAGGATATCACCACCTTAACCGTTAGTTGGAAGAGCAATTGCCTCCACCCACTTTGAGACATAGTCCACGGCTACAAGAATGTACTTGTTGTTAAAAGAACTTGGAAATGGCCCCATAAAATCAATTCCCCACACATCAAATATCTCAATAACAAGAATGTTGTTGAGTGGCATCTCGTGTCTCCTAGAGATATTCCCTGTTTTTGGCAACGATCACATTGCTCCACAAACTTCCTAGCATCCTTGTACAATGTAGGCCAATAAAAACCGCTTTGTAGTACCTTAGCAGCGGTGCGTTCTCCGTGAAATGTCCACCATAATCTGAACGAAGTGACAATGCCGGAGGATTTTATGAGTTTCCTCCTCGGGATACAGCGTAGGAGCATTCCATCTCGCACACACTGAAAAATAAGAAAGGCTCATCCCAGATATACCGCCGAACATCATGCATGAACTTCTTCCTCTGCTGCCATGTGAGTCCCTCTGGTATCATCCCAATGGCCTTATAATTAGCAAAATCAGCAAACCAAGGAACACTGCTAATTGCCAAGACATACTCTGAAAGACTTGGCTATCACCCAAGAGGGGGGGTGAATTGGGTGTTTGATTAAAAACTTAGAACTTTAAAAACTTTTTGCAAATTACTGAAGGTAGTTTGAATGACAATAATAATTTAGAAGGTGATAAGCAATCATTCAAACATATATGTTGGAATGTAAGAGATAAGGAAAAGAGTATGCAAACGTGATTTATCTGGTTCGGCCCAATCCTTGACCTACGTCCAGTCCTCAAGTTCCACTTGAGATTTTCAATCCACTATCCTTTTGAGAACAATTACACACTTTGTAAACGAAGGATGATCCTCTCACTTTCGAGACTCCACTCCCCTTACAAGTTGTAATTGATACACCCGCTTGATTACACACTGTAACTCTTGGAGCAATTCCTCTCTTTTGAATAACACTCCCCTTACAAGTTGCAATCAAATGACCCAATCTCAAAGTCCCAATACTCGAGATTCTTACAAGAAATAGTAATAGATGAATGACTCTCTCTAAGAGCAGATAACCATAAGCACCGAAGAACAAGTTGTGACACAGTCTCAGAAAGTATTCGAAAGTATTGGCAGGAAGTATTCAGAAAGTATCACTCAAGAGATTGGCGAAACCAAGCTCAGGAGAGTATCTTTCTTTGATCGTTTGTTCTGCTGCATGTGTGTGTCATTTTGATCAGCCAAGTCTTCTTCTATTTATACTGTTCTGATTTGTGACCGTTGTAGTTTGTAGCTTCGTGTTTAGATTCAAATGTCGAACATTCCTTTTCGTTCTTATTTGTATTAAGTCTCATTCATTTGAAATCATTCCTCTTTAATGATAGTCGATTCTCAGCCCATGATTCAGTGCTAGTCAGAATGGATGTTTCTTCGTTGCTTCTCGTTTGCGCGTTTTTCCCTTTCTGCTTTGTATCAGAGTGTATATGCGGATATTTCGTTATCCATAATGATCTTGTATTATAACTCGAATATTTGACCACTATGAGCAGAATTGGTTAGAATCTGAGTATTAAAGATCATCATTAATAATAATTAATAACGGAATCGAAATCTGCAATCTCGTCAGCGCAGAAGCATTTTTACCAATCATACTCGAGTATCAAATACTCATACTCGAGTATCATGTGGTTCAGATTTCTGTTGCTTCCAATATTTCGAGTGTCCACTTTCGAAGATCATAACTTTCTGGTGTGAACTCCGATTTGACGGGTTCAAGTCTTGTTGGAAAGACCTTTGAGTCTACTTTCAAATGGCACCGATTTCAGCTTCATTGGATTTCTAGTTTGTGAGATATACCCAAAACATTGAGGCATGGTCAGCAGTGTGACGGTGATGTAACTTTCATCTTAAACAATTCATAGATATCTCATATGACCTAATTTGGACTTGAATCTTGTGCGACTAGAACCTTTTGGATGTTTAGTTTCCAAAAAAATTAGTTTCACCTTAATCCGATCTCTGGTTTGGGAGATATTGTCGATTTACCAAAGGTCGCTCGAAGCTGAACGTAGAACAGAGCTGAACAGAGTGATGTACTCGAGTATTGACCTTGCATACTCGGGTATTGTCGGGATTTAAGCACAGAAGCACCTGTTTATGTACCATACTCGAGTATATAAGTGACATACTCGGGTATTGAAGTCTCATACTCAACAATTGAAGCACGATACTCGAGTATTGACGGAAGTTCGAGACAATTCATCCTGAAGCTCGTATTTGATCATTTTAACTCCGAATTGAGCCATTCCAACTTCCATCTTCTTCATATCAACATTACATCTACATTAAATATAAGAATCAGTCAAAGTATAAGATAAATATATCATTCAAACTTTTACTCTTAATAATGACATCTACATAAGACATCATCAAAACTAATCAAAGCCAACATTCTCCCCTTTTTGATGATGACAAATACTTCAAGAAAAATATGTATGAATATGAAGAAACTAATAAACCCAACATATTTTATTTTTCTTGCTATTCTCTCCCCTTATTTGTCATTAGCAAAAGTTGAGTTTAAAAAGATATGCTTGTAGAGAGTCAAATATGAAAGCAAATTAGAATTGATTTTCTCTCCCCGATTTGAAAGCAAGTTTGAGAGAATTTGGAGAGTTTTTCAAAACATCTTTCACAATTAAAGCATATAGATACCAAACATGTGCAAAATTTCTACTGAATATAAAAGATAGAGATTAGAAATGCTCATGTTGATTTTGCAAATTGATGAATGATCAATGAAGTCCATTTGCTTGCTTTCTTCTTGTATGAGATCATTTCCATCCTTCTCTTTTCCTTCATACACCTCTTCTGCAGAACATGTCACTGCCTTCAAGAAGTTTTCTTCTTCTTTATAGAGCAAATCACAACTTCAGTGTGATTGAGATATCTTTCCTCAATGTAATAGTTTCTCCTTGTAGTATGTTGAGGAATGTCCTAGCACATAACAGAATCTCCTGCTACAAATTGAACACTTTCTTTGCCAAAGACATTTGTTAGTGTAGCATGATATCAAAATATCCCTTTCTATATGATATTTTCAAATTAAGACAATGAAGGAAAATATAATTCATCATCAAAACTAATACAACATAGTAGATGTAGATGAGAATGTTTAATAGGGTTTTCTTCAAATAAAGGAGATGAGCTTTTAAGATATAAAACACATGAGAATGTGAAGCTCCCCCTTAATGAATGCATGACTAAGGGTAACAACTCTTATGCTCTTATTAAATCATATAAAACTTGAGCAAAGAACATACAACACTTGTAAACAATTAACCATTTTCAAAAAAATTTGAGCTTTTGAGAACCAGAAACAGTCATGATGACCAACTGTCAGAAAATAACCAGAAGTTCAGAATTTGAGCTTTTGAGAAATTTCATACTTGAACTGTTGTCACAGAATGAATAGCAAAAAGTTAAAAACAGTGATTCAACATGTGATTCAATAGATAAGATTAAGCTTTGAAATGCAATCAGAATCAATGTTGGAATCGAAATGAATTAATATCGAAGCGAATTTGAATCAGAGTTTGCAGCAGAAATAGAATGAAGCAATAAGCACACTGCATAACTTAGATATGAAGCATAAATCACACTGCCATACTGCATAACTTAGAGTATTCAAAATATTACAGAATTGCAGTAGATATCAATAAAGTTATTTCTCAATGACAATTTGGAAATATACTTTATGTAGTAAAGATGTCATTGATAGAATGCATGTAAGTTTGATCAATGAGCATAGAAAGTCTTATCCATAATGATAAGCATTTATCAAATCATAGTTCATGAATGAAATCAGATTTTTCAAGAATGATACTGAAATATGAAAATTGATTCAAATCTTGAATGTTCTTTCAAATCATGATAATGGATTATGAAATCAAAATTTTGATGAATGAAAGATTCACTTTTGAAACATGCTTGAAAAATGATGCTTACTTTAAACATGGTGGAAGTCAACATATTTAATGAATAAATCAGTATGCTTCAGTTTTTGGAGATCATGTCAAACAATGAAGTTAACACGTAGAAGAATTTCCTCAAAAGCAAAAGTCATGAAGGTAAATCATTATCGAAATATGCTTAGCACAATAGAGATATAATGACTTTGCTATGACCAAAAGATAATCTTGCATCTTAGAAAAGAGTCTTGAAAGTATATGAACATTCAAGGCAAGAATTTGAATATAGTTACTCAAATATGGATGAAGACAAAGTTTATGTAATTGAGTAACAACATGAGTACTAGGATTCATGAATGATGAAGCACAAACTCATTAGTTCAAATGACTAGAGTTCCAGAATTTTATCCTAGTAAGTTATTCCTTTAATGGTTAATGCATTATCATTCAATGCACTAATGAACATTTATAAAACTTGGAATAACTTGTCCAATGAGAATTTATGCATAAGGCATAACAGTTTCACGATTGAAATCTTTTCTAGAAGATAGGCTTGAAACTCATATATGGATAGCTTATTAGACATAAAGTCCAACTAGACAATTTTGAAGCATATTTGACATTCAAGGATATTAGCTTCCAATTTTGAAATACTATTTGAATGCAATAAAAGTATGAACATATTTCAAGATGTTTGTATGCATTTTTACAAAACAAGGTGAATCAAACCAATTTTAGAATTGTGCATTTCAAAAACATGAAATCAGAAAGTAATGCATAGATTCACTTTTGATCCATTTAGCAATCTGAAAAAAAAAACATTTTGAAAGGGGATAACAAATTGATTGCTAATGGAATGCAATAATGGACAATTACTCATTACCCAAATATGAATCTCATATAAGCACAATACAGGGTATGAGTTAGATATCACCGTAATTCCCTTTGTCCTTGTAAAAGCTTGCTTAATTGAGATGGATTGAAATGGATGTCTCCCTTTTTGACGTTCACCATCAACATCAAGCATAGCCTATTTAGCTTCCTCAAGACTTGATCATTTCTCTATATTGCATTCTTGAAAAGCTTTCTTTGATCCTACAAAACTGTATAAATCTTTTTCTTTCTAGGTATCCAACCTTACTTGGATCCAATTATCGTTAGCTTGTAGGAACCAAAATTCACATGCTCTTATGAATATAATCAATTCAGCATAATTGAGCACAATGAATTAATCATGACTTTATGCATAAAAGAGATACTTTCTTTTCAAATCATCATGTATGCATAAAGAATTAAATTATTGAACATTGCAATCTCTTTATAAACTTATTAAGTGGATTTTTAAGGGATGTGAAAAAAATCAATTTCAAAACAGTTTGCAATGCTCATTCCTAAGGCTACAAAATATAAAACCTCAATATATAATTCAAATAATAGCATAGGAGGTTTTACTATTATATACCTTTACCTTAGGTACTTGGAGGATTGACTTTGCTTACCCATTGGTTCTTCATATGTCTTTCCATGTGTATCTGCAAAGTTCTCTCTGAGGATATAGACTTCAAGAGTCTTCTGGTTGATACTTGAGAGATTCTCCTCTTCTTGATCTCCTCAAGATAGTTGAATGGTACTCTATGGTAGTTTGTTCTTGAGGTAGATGATACTCTTCTTATAGGTATCCATTGCTTCTTATGATTTGAGGATAAGGTTGTAGCAATGGCTTCTCCATGAGTTTTCCTAATTGATATGAATATTCTTTTAGGTTCATGAGAAACTCTTGGACTCCTCTTCTGTGTACCTTTATGTCCAGTCTTTTTGGAATCAATCTGCACACACAAGGCACTAGATGGACATTTTGGTACCCACTTATACTTGGGTCCTTGACTGTTAGTATTGGACCTTAATTGTCCTTTAGGAACCCAAACAAATTTATTTCTTACATTAGAATTTCTCTTAATATAGCATGTGTAAGAAATATGACCAAATTTTCCACAATAATTGCAGACAATATGATGATGTGCATTATGAGCTTTTATGCAAGTATTGTGTCGGTTGTCAAAATGGAAATTTAAATAAATCTCATTTGAATAATCTTTCTTCCCAATAAATTTTCCAGCATGATTGAAAACATTTTTACTTTTCAAAATAGAATCAGTAAGTGGTTGAAGAACAATTTTATGCAATTGTTCAAAATCATTTTTCTTAACTACACAAGAAGAATTGGAATTATTTACCACATGTGCATCTAGAATTTCTGATGATGATTCATCATAATTGTCCATGATCAGATCTTCTTGGGAATCCTCACTTTCTTGTTCTTTCATGTTGACTGGATCATAGAAGTGTTCTAAGATTTCTCCTTCTTCATTCTCTACTTCCAATTGTTCATCAATCGTGGATATGCACTTTATAGTTTCAGATGAACTGTCAACACTTTCAACTTCAACACACTTGTTAGAGGTATAAATAGAATCAAGAGTATCCCAAATATCTTTAGCACTAGAGCAACATTTGATTTTTATAAAATCATTTTCGGTTAAAGCACTATACAAAATTTTCATTGCTCTAATGTTCAATGAAAACATTTTCTTTTCTTTTTCTGTCCAATCCTTTCTCGGTTTAAAATCAAAGACATTTGTAAAAACATTCCACATATCAAAATCAGTTGCTTTGATAAAACTAGTCATTCTAGCTTTCCAAAACCAAAAATCAAGTATCTTTGAAAAACGGTGGAACAGTATAATCAAAACCTTGAAAGCAAGCAACACCCGAATTAGCCATTGATAACTCTTGAGACGGTTAAGTCCTTTAAACAAGAGACCCGCTCGATACCAAATGAAAGACTTGGCTATCACCCAAGAGGGGGTGAATTGGGTGTTTGATTAAAAACTTAGAACTTTAAAAACTTTCGCAAATTATCGAAGGTAGTTTGAATGACAATAATAATTTAGAAGGTGATAAGCAATCATTCAAACATATATGTTGGAATGTAAGAGATAAGGAAGAGAGTATGCAAACTGTGATTTATCCTGGTTTGGCCCAATCCTTGACCTACATCCAGTCCTCAAGTTCCACTTGAGATTTTCAATCCACTATCCTTTTGAGAACAATTACACACTTTGTAAACGAAGGATGATCCTCTCACTTTCAAACTCCAGTCATCTGGGAATTCATCATGAATTTCCATTTTTGAATCATCTTGCAACTCCTTAACCTGAATTCTAGACAAGTGATCAGCTACCACATTCTCTACCCCTTTCTTGTCTTTGATTTCAATCTTAAATTCTTGGAGTAGCAGCATCCAACGGAGAAGCCTAGGCTTAGCGTCTAGCTTAGTCAAGAGATATTTTAGAGCAGCATGATCTGTAAAAATAATAACTTTGGAACCAATCAAATACTGTCTAAACTTATCTAGGGCATAAATAATCGCAAGCATTTCCTTCTCAGTTGTTGCATAGTTCAGCTGTGCCTCATTCAGAACTTTACTTGCATAATATATAACATGTAACAGCTTGTTCTTCCTTTGCCCCAAAACAACTCTTATGGCGTAGTCACTGGCATCACACATCAGCTCAAACGGTAGATCCCAATCAGGTGCTGTCAGAATAGGTGCAGTTGTTAATCTTTCTTTCAACAAGTTGAATGCCATCAGACACTCTTTGTTGAAGTTAAAGTCTTCATCTTTGACCAACAACTGACTAAGTGGTTTTGCTATTTTGGAAAAATCCTTGATAAACCTCCGGTAAAAACCCGCATGACCAAGAAAACTGCGAACATTACGTACATTGGTGGGAGGGGGCAAGTCTTTGATGATTATAATATTGGCTCTATCCACTTCTATCCATTGTTCAGATATTCTATGACCCAAGACTATCCCATCTTTTACCATAAAATGACATTTTTCCCAATTGAGTAACAAGTTACTATCTTGACATCTTTGGAGCACACAAGACAAATTAGCCAAGCAAGTATCATAGGAAGTGCCAAAATAGAGAAATCATCCATGAATACCTCAATAAACCTCTCAGTCATGTCAGAGAATATAGACAACATGCACCTCTGAAAAGTGGCTGGAGCGTTGCAAAGACCGAAGGGCATCCGTCTATAAGCAAAAATACCAAAGGGGCAAGTAAAAGCTGTCTTCTCTTGATCCTCTAGATCCACTGCTATTTGATTGTAACCAGAATAGCCATCTAAGAAGCAGTAATAGGAGTGACCTGCAAGCCTTTCAAGCATCTGGTCCATAAATGGTAAGGGAAAGAAGTCCTTACGAGTGGCACCGTTCAATCTCCTATAATCCACACACATTCTCCAGCCCGTGACAGTTCTAGTGGGAATTAATTCATTATTCTCATTTTGTACTACTGTGATTCCACCTTTTTTCGGTACTACTTGCACTGGACTAACCCACTTTGAATCGGAGATAGGATAAATCATACCTGCATCTAACAGTTTCATCACCTCCTTTCTTACCACTTCCTTCATAGTCGGGTTAAGTCTCCTCTGGGGCTACCTTACCGGTTTCACATCGTTCTCCATGAGAATTTTATGAGTGCAGAATGAAGGACTAATCCCCTTTAAATCAGATATAGACCACCCTATTGTAGTCTTGTGGGTAGTCAAAACTTTCAGCAACTTCTCTTCGTCAGTAGGTGACAATTCAGTGCTAACTATAACGGGATAAGTGTCGTCCTCCCCTAGAAAAGCATACTTCAGATTAGAAGGGAGTTCCTTTAGTTCCACCTTAGGAGCAGCAGGAGGTGCATCATAATCCTTCCTTTGCAGCTTCTCAACCGGCAAATCAGAATTCTTATCTGCAGAAACCTCTTCTTCCACTTGCAACAACTGAGCAATATCATCCTCTAAGGACTCATCTGAATCTTCTTGAAAAAGACCCTCATGAATGGCTTTGTCAATTACATCAATTCAAACAAATCACTATTATCAACTGGGTATTTCATGGATTGAAACACATTGTAAGTGACTTTCTCGTCATTCATTTGGAACTCCATCTTTCAGCAGCCTACATCAATTATCGCTCTAGCAAGAGCGAAGAAGGGCCTTCCCAAAAGCAAAGGAAGTTCAGCATCTTCCTCCATGTTAAGAACCACAAAATCCACCGGAAGATGAATTTGTCCACTTTCACAAGCACATCCTCAATGACACCTTCTGGCTTCTTAATGGACCTATCCGCCAGCTGTAATGACATCATAGTAGGCTTCATCTCTTTAATGCCGAGAGCTTTTGAAATAGATAAGGGCATTAAATTAATACTAGCTCCCAGATCACAAAGTGCTCGCCCATGTTGACATTCCCTATTGCACAAGGAATGCTAAAGCTGCCAGGATCTTTAAGCTTTGGTGGCAACTTAGTTTGAATGATGGCACTACACTCACTGAGTCAATGCCACTTTGTTTCGGCCTCTTGCAACTTATGCTTCTTGGAAAGCAAATCTTTCATGAACTTTGCATAATTAGGCATATTTTCAAGAGCTTCTGCAAAAGGGATGTTAATATGCAATTTCTTAAAAATATCCAAGAACTTGGCATACCGTTGTTTCGAATCTGCTGCTTCAACCTTTGGGGATAAGGAGGTTTTGTATAAGAAGGAGTGGGAGGCTTCTTTGCAGCTATCTCCTTTGGAACTTGCGGCACATTACATTGCTCAAACTCTTCCTCCCCCTTGTCCTTCATTGGAACAGATTTCTCAACCTACTGAACCACTATTCCACTCCTTGTAGTTATGGCCTTACAATGCTCCTTTGGATTGACCACGGTATCACTAGGAAGGACCCTTGACTTCTCTCTCGCTATTTGCTTTGATAACCGACTAATCGATGCTCCAAATTCGGATCGAAGCCCCGATTTTTGAGAGAAGAATTTGTTTCATTCAGGAAAGCTTCGCCCCTGTATGTATTCGGTAGTGGTACGAGTCAAGCGTGTTAAAGCCTTTTCCGGATCGGTAGTGGTGGTTTGGTGGAACTGCCGAGGCGCCGCTTGGGGTTTATAGGAGAAGTTTGGGTGAGATTTCCGGCCGAGATTGTATGTGTTGCTATATGGATTAAACGATTTCTAGGAGGATTACCCATGTAGTTTACCTCACTGTTTCTTCAGTAATGAATGCTGCACACTCTCCATTAGTGTGTTCCCCTTGGCAAAAATCACAAAGCAAAGGAGGTTGAGAAGTGATAGATGATACTTGAGAAGAGGCAAGATGTTTAGTGATGGAAGCTAACTGCTGTTGGATCACCTTGTTTTGTTGGGCAATGGTCTCATTGTGGGCCAACATTGTATTGTAAGAGTCTAGCTGAAGAACTCCCTCTTTGGTTGTGGAGTACAGTTTCATTTTCAAAGGACCCCATATCTTCAAACAACTCCAATGCTTCTTCGGAGTTTTATTTTTTAGCGTACCACTGGCTTGCAAAGCATTAATCATCATCCTAGAGGACGGAAGCATCCCTTTGAAGAATATCCTCACCGATCATAGTCTTGCAGCTCATGTTGTGGGCACTTCCTAAGCAACTCCTTGAATCTTTCCCACGCTTCACAATATGATTCCCATTGCCTTGAGTAAAGCAATTGATGTCTGAAAGCAGCTTTGTATACTTAGAAGGGAAAAATTTCTCAAGAAACTTTGTGGTAATAATGTCAGTGGTACCTCGCATAAACAGAGTAGGATAACAAAAGAAAAAGAAAAATCCAATCTAGAGTTTCAATAACTACTCTTAGTGTTGAAATAAAACTAGAGCTAACTACTCTCTCTCTCCCCCTCGTTTTCTCTCCTCCACACCAATATCGACCTTATCACTGGCGTTCAATCCAAAGACATCACCATCAACCCACAAACTGGCCTATCCCTCTAGCTGGCAAACTCCACTTTCTAATTTACATCCATGGTGGTGCGTTCTGCACATTAGCATCAACCATGTCATCGGTGTTCAATCCAAAGACATCACCATCAACCCACAAATTGGCCTATCCCTCCGGCCGACAAACTCCCCTTGGTAATTTACATCCACGGCGGCGCGTTCTACACATTCTCACCCTTTCATCCATTTTACCATAGACATCTCAACAAAATCGCCGCTTTAGCAAACGCCCATGTTGTGTCTATCAAACGATTATTATGAATAAAGGGCGGGGAGGAGAGAAAATGAGAGGGAGGAGAGAGAGAGATAAGGTGTTGATGTGATAAAATGGGTGGATTATCATGTGGCATTTAATCCTATATGGTAGAGCAACGTTAACATAATTAGGTCAATTAACTGTTGACAGTTTGGGTATGTTAGGGAGAAATTGCTTCGTTTTTTGAATTTCTAGGGCAAAAATGATCCAAAAAAAAAGGAGTAAAAATGATATTCCTTCGGTCCTAAATACATGACATAGTTTGTAGTGCAAATTATACTACAAAATATATGTCCTATAGTATATTTGGGATCGGAGGTAGTACGCGATACTTAACTCACATGGTGCTCTGAGTTGGATGATGAGGTGGTGTGTCACATGGATATAACGGTCAGACTTAATAGTCATCAACAGTCAGGGCGAAATTGCTCCATTTTCTAAACTTCCAGGGTAAGAATGATAAAAAAAAAAAAAAACTTTCGGGTTCCCAGTACTTTTGGGGCAAAAATGATACTTAACCCATTTAGTTTTACCTTCTTATGATCACTTTTTACTATTTTGCATGCCAATCATTAATTCGCTACCATGCCATGTTTTTGGAATAAGATCATACATACTGAGAAAATGATGTTTAGAGATGTTGGATTTTAGATTGAGGCTGATCCAATTCTATGTGCATCCAAATCCAACTATAATACAATATTTTCTAAGCCAATTTGCCATTTATTTCACAAAAATCATTCTTCATGCACCAATAAAAAAGACTAGCACCAATATGATGAGCGCGTACATGTCTATAAGGAGAATCCAATTCTAAAAGATTAGTTTATTAGGAGGGAATTCTTAAATTTATAAACCACACTCCACTTATAAGGCTTGCCAATATGGGACTTGTAACTCTCCTAATGTAACTAATTTAACTCATTTATTAGGAGAGATGAAAACCTTATGCATTTTAAATTTTGAAGGAAAACCCTTAATTAATCAAATAAAAAAAATTAATTCCGATCCATTTTCTTCTATGTTATATTTAAAAATAACTTATTTTTTAAACTATATTGACATAATAAACTCTAAAAAATATTTAAATAATTGGTCCTAATTGAACGTAGCCCTCGCAAGAATTATATGCAATTTACATCAAATTTATAATTTTTGTATTTGAAGCTTGAGAAATGAGTAACAGTATTAATAGCTTCTAATTCTTTCACTGTTACACACATGGTTCTTGTATATATCTATAGTCCATCCTAATTTGTGGTTCGTACGTTGTTTTTCCAACTTAATGTTAAGTTCAAAATCTATACCTATCCGTTTCTCCTATGTGAACGTGGATGTTTCAGTCCATTTGTTTGGATGTCAAACAAAGATTTATAAGGTTTTTAATTGACATTTTAAAATTCCAAAATCAAAGCACCAATATGTTCCTCATTTGATTCCAAAGTGTCATTTTCTCCAAAACTTGTGGTTGATAAGAACCCAAAAATAATGGAGTCAAGTTGGCTTTTAGTCTATTTTATCCTTATTGTCTGATTAATTACCACGTTGGAGCTAAGTTTCTAATTCTATATTAAAGAAGAGTATGTAAATTACCAGTGAACTTCTGATGAAGTTCCTTTCGCCTCCCACCTTGAAATTTCGCCTCCCAACATGATTAATTACCACGTTGGAGCTAAGTTTCTAATTCTATAATAAAGAAGAGTATGTAAATTACCAGTGAACTTCTGATGAAGTTCCTTTCGCCTCCCACCTTGAAATTTCAGAATTACCATATTGTTTGCTATTGTTTTTCTCAAATCAGAGATGAAATGAAATAAATTAAGTAGGAAGCAAAAGCGTAGTATTTTCCTTGTAAATGATGGTCTTAGCTTCATAAAGCAAACTTCTTTGATGTAGACAGGCAACTAATAAATACCAAACCACTACTTTATCTATACGGACCACTATTGTGTGGCATGCAGATTAATTTTGAGACTAATAATGTATACAACTAAAGGTGATTAACATGATTAATGAAGGTTACTTTAATTAGTTTCCATTTTTGGGGCCAATTGTCCTAATTACTTTTCTCTTTATTGAACCACGTCTTTCTTTGTTCTTTAATCCGTCGTTTCCTCCTTGTAATTTATAAGCAGTCCATTATTCAGCATATGTTCCGTACCCCAAATAATATTTTTATTTAATATTAGCTTTTAGGTATCTTTCTATAATTATTGGTTTAAAAGCTTAATTTGTTTTAATAACTTTTATTCAATCGATAGCATAATGATTCAATATAAAAACCTATGATACATAATATAACTTTTATGGGACCATTTTAATTCCTAACCCATAAACTCAGCTTTTTCCAAGTTTTGTGGGCTTCTGTTAATCAGCTTTCTTTTCCCAGCAAATTTGCTTACAAAATAGAAATTAACTAAACTTTTTATGATGTGTTTGATCTTTTATAGCGCAAGTCGGTTTATGTGATTGAACTATTGAACCATAATTTTATAAGATTTTTCATGATTAACTTGGGATTTTTAATGCATTTCCTACAACATTATTGCATGATTAAACATTAATTTGAATTAGGGACATTTGTATTGAATTAAGTGTAATTAGGGGTAAAATGGTCATAATTTTTTAATTATTCATACAAATTATTTCTTGGACTTTTGATGTTACCTTGTGCTTAATCTTGTATTGTAGGTGTTTGAAGAAATTGGACTAAATTTGAAGATGAAACTCATGGAAGTTTGGGTTCAAATTGTAAAATTTCAGTTTAGTTCCTCCATAAACTTTTGAAAGTTTCATTTTCGTCCCTGATCACAACTTGTGTTATGACCAGAGAAATTACGTCAGATTTTGACCTTCTTCTTCCTCCACATATTGGACGAGATAGAGACTTGAAAGGGAGAGTTGGGGGTGCTGCAAAGCAAGACACTTAAGAGAGGGAGAGAGTGAACAAAGAGACAAATATGGTTTAGGGAAGGAGAGAAGAGATCATCGATCTTTCACCACAGTACCGTTCGGCCACCATCACTACCACCATCGACGAAACGAATTTCGTCGCCTCTTTCATTCTCACTCACTTCATCATCACCGTCTTCCTCCGTCACTCACTACACCATCGTCACCATCTTTCCTCTGTTTTTCAGTTTTTAGCGAACATTTCCAACCAACATCAGGATTCTCATCCATCATCACCACCAGTCCACCCTCTATCTCCACCGTCATCTGTTTCGTTCTCTCTCACCGTTGATCTCTCTCTTCCACCAGTGACCTTATCCTTACTTTGCCACCTTCATTTTTGTCTCTCCATTCTTCCAAACCATCGGCGAGCATCACCACCATACCTCCAGCTCTCGTCACTCTCTCACAACATCAACCCTCAAACCACCTCTACCTCACTTCCCCTATCCAACACCATCATTATATCTCCTTCCATTTTTGTTCTCCCTACCTTTTAACCGTTGAGCATTAGTACAAAGGAGAGTAGTCCCAAATCAACTCTCAGCATCTAAACTTATGTTTCAACTTCAGTTTGTGGCTTCCTCTAATTTCTACTCAGTGTCACCCATAATTCGTCCTTCTTCATCATTAAGCTCATGGTGGTGATTTCATCATTAATCATTCCATATCAAATTCTCATTCCTTCAATTTTCCATTAAACCCAACAGCTTCTCTGATTCTTCACCCTCAGTGATTGTCCTTCTTTGGCTCATGGATTTCTGGTGTTGTGTACAAGCTATGGTTATAATTAAATTCATGAGAGGCTGAGTTCATTGTCTCTTGGGAGATGGATTAAGTGGCTGGCATTTCGAATTTTAAACATGGGAGTTTATTTTGTTCAATCTATTTTCTCTATTTGTATTTGGATTTTTGAGTTTTAGGAATATTGTTTTGTTTCGTTGAGACTTAGTTTAACCATTTGGATAACTTTGTGGATTGAGTTCCTATGTGATTGGATTAGATTTTTGTAGCTTGTTGGATTTTTATATATGTATTTCCCTTATTGATTCAATGATATTGTGCTTTCTACGTGTTATTGTTAGATAGTATGATTGAATTGGATCAATTGAGTGTCGTGTTATTGCATTCATATCAAGAGGAAGCAAGTTGCATTAATCTAATCCTAATTGCACACTAAGTGTACTTCAATAGTGCCTTAAGAGGTGATTGCTAGCTTTGTTTGTAGGAGTAATCACTAATTAAGAACACTGGACTCAAAGTGTTTGCTTGGGGTTTTTCAACAAGACTTAGTGAAAATTTACTCCTCCATCTAATTGAGTTATGATAGCCACTACTCCATTTCCAAGAGCATTCATTATACATTTCATACCTTTTTTCATACTCTGTTCCATTTTATAAAAAAAAAAAACCAAAAACAATAGTTAGCATTTAATTTAATTGCATTTCTATTTTAGTTTATTAATTTGAAAATCTAAAACCAAATTTTCCTCTTGTTTTCATTTTATTTGCATGGTATTTAGATTACTTAGGAATCAATGAAAGGCTCCTCGAGAAGAGAAAATGATTCTAGGTTTGCCTATACGCAATCATTGATAAATTTTTTATTGTGGACCCTAAGGCTAATGATAAAAGGCCCTTATCAAACGATGCCATTGCCAGTAGAGTCAGGAAATCAGGCCGAGCCCGTCGGGCCAGCCCTTCAAGGGCCGGGCTTGAAAATTAGAGGAGTTAAATGAAATTGCAGGGCCAGCCCTATAGGGCCTCAGCTTAAAAGGGCCAGCCCTATAGGGCCTTGAGTCGGCCCTGCAGGCCCTTTTAATTTGGATGCATGGATTCACTTATGATGGTAACCTACTAATTTATATGTATTTTGTATTTGTTATAGATTTATTTATCAAATTAATTACAAATACATAAATACATAATAACTATATTCTGATTTTATGATTTGGTTTATTTGTTGTAGATAAAGATTATGGATGTGTTCATGACGCGGGAGAAGAAATTCATGATATTCTTACTCATGAAGCAGAGCCTATTACTCAAAGTGAAGCATAATTAAATGTCTTTAAAATTGATGATAGTGGGGAAGAAGATGACAATGATAGTCATCGCACTAATGTTGCTTAGTGGTATGCTTCTTATGTTTTATGTGAGTTATTTGTGGACAATAGTTTGCTTTTGATTACGAATTAGTGAATGTGTTTATTTGTTGGATGGTTTGTGTTGTTTGGATATTAACATTTAAACATTTATTTGATAAATTACAACTTTATTTGTTGTAATTTACTAATTATATTTATTTGAAAAAAATGGAGGAAAAATAGTTAACATTTAAAATAGTAACTTTTGGGCCCTGTAGGACCGGCCCTGGCCCTAATGCTCTTGAGCCAGGCTTTAAAAAATAAATGTTTTTCTTACCCCAGGCCCTGTAGGGCCGGCCCGGCTCTAATTCCCAGCTCTAGTTGTCGGAGAGCTAAGTAATTAGCTCCCTAGGTAATCTAATTGTCAAATTCACTTTTGACAATGAGTTTCTCATGTGGAGCTTGTTAGTTTTGCATTTTTGATTTTTCATTGCACATAGTTTTGAATTTTTGTATTTAGGTAGCTTGCATAGCATTTATTGCATTGTCTTGACTTGGTAGCTTCTGTGTGGTGTGTTTGCATTAAATTTGATATGATTTTGAGCTTATTTGTTTGAATTCACCATGTCTCCAAGCTAATTCATAGCATACTATCATCTTTTGTCATTTTGAAACTTCTCCTTCTTTTTCACTTGCGTTTGTATTTTCTTAGATTATTTTTCTTAGTTTTTTATAGTTAGAAAATAATCTTGTGATTCATTGAGAATTTATTGTATTGAATTTTCGAGGCTCAGTTTAATAGTAATCAAGATTCACTCTTTCAATCTCACTCTTTTGTAGGAGATTCGACTGAAAGGAAAGAGTCTGTCTCTCAAAGCATCGATTCCATTCAACAAACATTGCAGCTTCTTGAAGCTAAATTGGGAATTCAAGATAAAATTCCTATTGGTCAGGAATGTCATGGTCCATTCCACCACCTATAGCATGAACCTTACCATCAACCTTCATTCCAACCTAATCACTCACCACACCCACCCTATAGATCATACCATGAGCCTTCTTCGCCACCACATAACCCCACATATGAACTACCTGATGAACCTTTTTCCTCTCCATCATACAAACCTAAACCATACCTGATCGAACCATATTTTTATATGATTTTTCATAATTAAATTAGGATTTTAATGCATTTTCTTGGACATTATTGTATGATTAAGCACTAATTTTAGTTAGGGACATTTGTATTGAATTAAGTGAAATTAGGGGCAAAATGATCATAATTTATTAATTATTCATGCAAATGATTTCTTGGGCTTTTTGATGCTACATTGTGTTTAATCTTACATTGTAGGTGTTTAAGAAGAAAATGGAGACTTTGGAGGTCAGAATTAATATTTTGAATATTGGGGAAATTATAAAAGGGGCCCTATAATTCCTGGAAATTGCAAATCAAGGAAGAAAAGGAGCCAGAAAACAATTACAGAAAAGGACCAAGGTATTTTGGAAATTTCATTTCTACCCCAAAAATATTTTGAAAATTCTCACTTTAGTCCCTCTCTAGAACTTTTAAAACTTTTACTTAAGTCCCTGAGTGAAACACTGCGTTTTGAGAGAATTAGGTTTCCCTTCCTCTTCATTCTAGCCACGTGAACAGAGAGCAGAGGATATATATATACAAACAGAGCAACGCCGTGACATTCATTCGGATCCTCGACTCAACCTTCGACCTTCATCGTTCACCATCAACCTCCACCTCCTTGAAGTCGCCGACGGTTTACACCTTTACCACCATCACCGCCGACGACTGTAATACCCGGATAAATAAAATGGCTATTTTTGATAAGTGAATATGTGGTTTCAATACCTGTGTTATAGTTAGGTTATTTCCTAAGGAAAAATCACTTGGAAATCAGGAAAAAATAATAATGAGTCAAAATGACTAAAATGCCCTTGTGGAGCATATAATGACCTAAGGAAATTATGAAAAATCCTAGGAGGCAGTAAAATAATTATTAAAATTAAGAGAGTATATTGTCTCTAATTTTGGTAATTTAATAAAATATAATCTTGGAAAAATAAAGGGGGAAAAATCAAAAAGTATTATAATGACCAAAATGCCCCCGTGAATTTTAATATAATGCATAAGACATAAAATACTAATGTCAGTGCAAAATTTGTGAGGTAATGAGTTATTCTAATTAAGAAAATTATCAACAATTAGTCGGTAATTAATTAATTAATTATTGGCCAATTATTTGAGCTTGAACAAAGGAAAATCAGAAGATGATTATGTAAAACTCTATAATTAGTGGGTTATGGCTAAAATTAGCATAAAATATATTGGCTAATTAATTGGAAAATATGAAGAAAAATATATGAGAATGGGTAATTTTAAGCCTAAAAACAAGTATGGACCAATAGGAAAATGTTGTAAAAAATTATATAATTATTAAATAATTATTTTAAATAATATTAATTAAATAAATAAATTATAAAAACAGAAAATAAATAAAATAATAATAAAAAGGACCGAAAATCTCAAGAGGATAAGGGGATAGGATTTTCCATTAAAAATCATGCAACTATGGTTAAGTAGTAGTCAAGTTGTAAAAAGCAAATAGGATAAATGACCACCGATAGAAACTAAATCCTATCTAGAAAACCATGAACAAGGTTTCTAAAGTCAGAGTATATTCTAAACAAGTGAATTTTTATCTCGGAGTAGGCTGTCTCCGAAGTCATTTCCGTAACCAAAAAGGGGTATACTGGACTGACTTTAAATCTATCTGATGTTCAAAAAGCAAATCAGATAAATGAAAATCTATAGAAACCAAGCCATAACTTGAAATCCAAGAATGATTTGGTAAACATCTGGGCATATTAAGAATCAGTGAATTTTTGTCCCGAAGATGTTGTTACCAGAAGCAATTTCCGCAACCGAAGGCGGATATCCGAAAATCTTCAGTGGAACCGATGACACCCTGAATGAGATCAAAAATTTAGTTGACCCAAGTATTTTGAAAGAGGAAAAAAATATCTTCAGTGGCATATCCCCGGAATTTTGAGATTTTGCAAGATTACACGATTCGGACACCGATCAGGGAAATTTATCGGGCCGGAGGCAAAAAGCAACCTGTGACATCATCAAAGATGATGTCACTTTGTGCCACCTAAGGGGGGTAGGTTGGCCAAGGTGTGTTTGAGGGCCAAGATTGTGCCACTTCATCAAAGTGCGATCCTACGGTCCAGAATCTGTCTGGTAAAGCATGAATAGTAACCTGAAATTGCCTATAAATAGCCTTGCTCCTCATTTGTATTCTTCACACCAAAACCACAAGCCAAGTTCGAAATTCTTGGAGCAAGGAAGGAGGAAGAAGTCCGGGGAAGTTTGCAGCGAAGCTCTGAGTAAGTTTTTCGGTCTTTAGTCTTAAGTTCTTTCGGTAGTTATAGTAGGAGTGTTAGATCTTTAGTTTTTCAAGTATGATTTAGATATCATATTTTAGGGGTAGATATGATATTTCTTTCAAAATTATGTTGGAGAAAGAGGTATGTTAAAATTTTGGAGAAATAAAGTCAAAGTAGCGAAGCGCTGGCGAAATTACGGCGATTAGGGGAATAGGGGCAAAATGGTAATTTGTACCTAAAATGTCTGTTATGATGTCAAATATTGAAAAATGTGATATTATTCATATAGGAAATCTTTGATCATGAACCGTCCTCATACCGCGCTGTCGTTCATTGTCGACGTGCATTGTCGGCCCATTGTTTCCGTCAAAGTGCGGTTTCCGTCAAAACGTACGGAAGTACCGTATATTGTCAACGGAGGTACGGACGCGTCTTGTAACACTAATCCTGTGCTGCTTAAATACATATATGTGATAGATACATTCATAGACCGAATATACAGACAGTTTTACACGGGTTATAGTCATAATAATGCCATTATGTTTTCCTAACGCTGAGGACACGAGTGGTTATCGTGGCACTGGTTATGTGCAAGCTGTTGTTGTTTTTATGTTATGGGGATTTACATACTGCTCTGTGCTTATGTTCTGTCGCCATATTGATCATGCATCTGCTGTATGCTTATGTACTGATATACTGTTGTATTGTCTTGAATATCATTGTGCAGTATCTTGTATTGTTTGAGCATATGGTTAACCGTTACCTGAGATCCAATGTGGTAAATTGGATCTCAGTTGTAGCTTCAGGGTCCGGAGGACCGAGAGTTGGAGACCGGGGGAAGCAGCATGATTAGACCGCTAGCCGGAGAATTTATATTCCGCTTTTGCATTTACTTTTGAAACAGTAGGATGACTGTATTATCAATACTATGTTACACTATGGTTTATATTTGAATATTTATCAGTTACTCTTTTGCTCCATTGCTCTACTCTGATTGAAAAAAAAAATCCGCTTTAAAAATGGGATGTTACAACGACCTACTTCCTCCATCACCGTAGATACCACAGCCGCGAGCTTGAATTGGAAACAAGAAAGAGAATTTCCACGAGAAAGAGCTCGGGCTTGAGAGGAGAGGGAAAGAGACGAACAGCTACCACCACCGTCGAAGACGTCTTTCACCATCATCGGCGTCGTTGATTCGCCGGAACAACTCACATCACTAGCACCGTCAGTTTTGCAGCTCATGTGGGGTTCTTTGGTGGTTATGCTTGGCTGAACCTTTGCCTCTTGGAGGGGATTAAGTAGCTGGAGTTTTGGATTTTCAATTAAGGGAGTTTCTTGTTTTATTCATTTTCTCATTTGTGTTTTATGATTTCCTAGTTTTAGGAATGTCATTGTATAGCTTGAGACTGAGTTGCCGTTTGGTTTTCTTTGTGGATTGAACTTATGTGATTGGATTAGATTTTTTAGCTTGTTGGATTTATATATATGCATTTCCTTATTAATTCAATGACATTGTGCTTTCTACGTGGTATTGTCAGATAGTATGATTGAATTGGATTAATTGAGTGGCGTGTTATCGCATTCATATCAAGAGGAAGCAAATTGCATTGATTTAATTCTAATCACACACTAAGTGGTTTTAAACAATATCTCAAGAGGTAGTGGTTAGTTACGGTTGTAGGAGCTACTATTAATTGAGAATATTGGACTCAAGTGGTATCTTGGAGTTTTTCATCTAGACTTAATGAAAATTTACTCCAACATTTAATTGAACTATGATAGTCACTATTCCATTTCCAAGAGCATCCGTTATACATTTCATACTCCATTCCATTTTATTAAAAATACCAAAAATTAATGTTTAGCATTTAGTTAAATTGCATTTCTCTTTAGTTTAATAATTTGAAAAGTCAAAACCAAGTTTCCCCTTGTTTTCATTACATTTTCATGTCATTTAGATTACCTAGGACTCAATAAAAGGCTCCTCGAGAAGAGAGAACGATCCTCAATTTTCCTATACGCAATCCTTGGTTAATTTTTGATTGTGTACCCCAAGGCTAAAGACAAAAGGGCCTCATCAATACCTTAAACCTTTCTACGTACTATAAAGTCCATTACATGAACCACATCACAAATCTCAATTTCAACAATATCATCAACCCTCTCACTTGCCATTACATCCCACTTCTCGACCATGTCATCCATCTCATGAATCCCTATACTCATTTGCGCCACCTTATGGACCTCATTTTCAACCATGTGTGCCAAACCAAGAACCCTCTATTTGTGAGGTGATTCAAGAGTTTCAAACTCAAATGGATGATCATACCAGAGAGCGGCGGTCACAATTGAACTCTATTATTAGAAGAATGGAACACCAATAGAAAGAGAAAGAGAGGTTAGAAAATGAAATTGAGCGTCTTAATTACTCAGCAATCACAAGTGTTGAAGATGAATTTTCTAGAAAATCCTCCTCCTATGTTCACACATAAACAAGAAGTGGAGCAACTAGAAGAAAGCAATAAGAAGTTGGAGAAAGCAATGGAGTGGCTTGCATAAAAGTCTTCTAAGTGCCACACTCCATAAGAGACTCACCGGCCCACCACATACACTTCCATATGAGCCACTGATTGAACCATAATTTTATGTTGTTTTTCATGATTAATTTGGGGATTTAATCATGTTAATTGGGCCAAAAATGTATTATTTATGATTAATTTGGATTAATGAGTGATTACATGAAAAAAAGTGTTAAAAAGGGTAAAATTATCATAATTATTGTAATTACTCTTAATCATTGTTTCTTTGGAAGATTTGATGATGGTTTGATTGGTTAAAATTGTAGGTGCTTGAAGAAATTTGATTAAATCTGAAAATGGTAGTTTGGGGATCAAATTTGAAAAAATGATAGTTCAATTCCATGAATTTCACAAATTCTAGTTTAGTCCACTATCAAAACTGCAACATTTTGATAGTGGAACTTAGGTAAAAAAATAAAAAGAACATAATAGTGGAGCGCTGCGGAATGAGAGCTTGGATCTTCCTCCAAATCCACCTTCATCTTCCTCTCGTCGGCGGCATCATTCATCACCAAGTCAGCCAACAAGTTTCGTCTTCAACCATGGTAGTTTCTTCTTTCTCACACCACCATCGGAGTGTGTGTGTGGCCGTGGAGCTTCTAAACTAGAAAGATTTTCAAAGAGAGAGCTTAGATTGGAGTGTGCATAGGAAGAAGGTATATCCACCATCACCATCGTCACCTCCCTCCTTTGTTAGTGCTGCTCCTCGATTCTTCACCTTCCTTCCTCTGTTTTTCAGTTTCTGTTGAACATTCACATACCACCGTCGGACCTCCACTTTCACAGCCACTCTCACTCTACCACCTTCATTTTTGTCTCTTTATTCTTCCAGATCATCTCTACCTCACCTCTCCTGTCCACCACTGTTGGTCGAATTCCCTTATGGTAAGTGAACCAGTCGAACAAGTAATAAAGAGTGAGTAGAGTATCGTCCCACAGAGACTGTGATCCCGTAGATGATTTCAGTTTCTAATGCAAGTTGTGTATAAGTAAAGTTGATTTGGGTTGTTTTTCTATTACTAATAATGAGAATTAAATAAGTGATCAGAAGTTGAAGGAATGTCTTAGTTTAACAGTAGGCTGAGCTCAGATTTCATCTTAAGTCGCGTCATTTCCCCAGTTTGCCTTCAACGTATTGCTATAGCAATTATGCTACACAGCTTCCGTAATGCTACAACATAACCACCTTTCACAACGTTATCCAGTTAACCCACCACTATCCTATTCAGAAGCTTTTGCAATCCTGTAAATACAGTCCTCGCTCTACTCTCCCATATTCCTATGGTAATTTCAAGTCTAGTCTATCTGATTAGCTTTAGGTGTTTTGGTTATGAACGGTAAATCCATTCCTGACATCTACAATTTTAGGTCGAGCCGTGCACGGGCTCGCCCAGCAAGCACTGCTTAACAGAGGTCTAATGCTGACTCCCATTTGAGCTATCAAAGACCACTGGGATAACCCTTAACGTCCGCTAATCAGCTATGATTTAAAACAAACTGGATTTATTAAATGAAGAACTAACAAATTGGGTTCATTTTACAACTTAGGAATTTATCCTCGCTAAGCCAAAGGGAATTTAGTTCATGACTGATGAGGGACACATAACATAGAGTACTGTAGAATAGCCTATAACAGAATTATGAAAGTAAGAATAACAAAGAAAACAAGGAGCTCTTCGAAAGGTTGATGGCGTAGGCGGCGTCCTGTCACGCAACGTCTCAATGTCTTCTACAATCCATCTTGCTCGAAGGAAGAACTTGGTGTAATCTACTGTCCTCTTGGTCTGTCGTCTCTCTTGTTCCTTCGGTGTGAGTTTTAGTTAGATAGGAATTAGTTGACTGCTTTCTCTCGCGGCTTCCGACTCTCCCTTAGGTTTTGCCACGCTTTCCTCTTATAGTTAGGTCTCTTCGATCGCACGTCTAGTCAGTTAGGCCTTCCAAATCTGTCGGGTCCAAGATCTTAGATTCGGTTGATTGATCCTTCTTTTAATATAGCGGGATTCTTTGAATCTTTCTTTCGATTCTCCGCATCTTTTGGATTTAGCTTCAGTCAATCACCGTCTCCACGTGCGTCTCAGTGACCTGTCTTAATTTCCTGAAAACTTGCGAGGAAAGGTTAGAATAACTTAGTGCATAATTCTGCATCATTTATGATGCTTCAATATAGCGGTCACATTGTATTGCTGGCGCAGGTGCAGGTATACGATATACTATTGCATTGTATCAGCTTTATTACGTGCTTTCACTACAAAACCATAAAGTGGTCCTTTTCTTATGCACATGCACAGGGTAATGACATGAATGCAACAATTTAAAGGATCAATCCCCTATTTCCTTATGAGCATGAAATCTCAAGTATTCTATGAGATAGTAAACAATAAGGCTCAGATTCAACTTTCAAAATAGTCAAAACATATAGGGAAAGCATGGCATAAATATCACTCATCAAGCACCATCATCATCTCTCCTTCTATTTTTGTTCTCCTTACCTTTTCACCGCTGAGCATTAGCAACAGAGGATATCAATTCTAGATTAACTCAGCATCTTAACTTGGGCACCTTCAGTTCATAGCTTCCTCTGATTTCTACTCTAGCGTCACCCATAATTCATCCCTCTTCATCATTAAGCTCATGGCGGTGATTTCATCATTAATCATACCATCTCGCATTTTGAGACATAATTCATTTCGCAAATTGGCGGGCCTTTTCCTCTTCTCGAAGGCTTCGACGAGGAGAGGCAGAGATCGAATTTTTTTTTTTGGATTTTTGCGACGGAATTTAAAATCCGTCGCAATTTGAGACGGAATTCATTTTCCGTCGTAAATTTTTGCGACGGATTTGTTTTTCCGTCGCAATTTGTGACGGAATTTAAATTCCGTCGCAAAATTTTGCGACGGAAAACTAATTCCGTCGCAAATTGCGACGGATTTTAAATTCCGTCACAAATTGCGACGGATTTTAAATTCTGTCACAAAATTTTGCGACGGATTTTTTTCCGTCACAAATTCTGTCGCTATTTTGGCATTTTCTAGTAGTGTCTATTTTTGGATGGAATACTGTTATTTGCTTGTCTTCTTTGCAGGCACATTCTTGGAAATGTCATCGATGGAGCCAATCTCCACCAAACATTCTTGGAACTCTTCTGATTGATCCTGAGCCACCTCCACCAGGGAAATTCAATGGAATTGAAGGGAAGGGAAGATGTTCTTAAAGACAAATACATGATTCTCATTGGGGATGAGAACTTCTCTTTCAAGCGACTCAAGATACTTTAAAAAAGATTGTCTATTTCCTCACTTATTTTCTTCTAAATTCATATGATTACTTGCAGCTTAACTGTTGTATGAGGAAGATAAGTGTGTTGGGGGGGGGGGCGGGGGATACAATCTAGTAGAAAAAGTAGAAATAATGTAGTTTAGTTAGTTGAATAAGAACCCCTATGTATGCTTTGTAATTTTTTGGCCGCTACCCCGTTTAATTACCGTTGTTCTTGAATTTCAACTGTTTAGCATTCTCTTTAGAATGTTTTTTTACACATTGAGGATAATGTGTTGATTAAGTGTGGGGGGGAGAGGAATACATTTTGAATCCCAATAATTAGTTTTTTTTTTTTAAAAAAAAAGATAAAATGCCTTAAACTAGAAATCTTTTCAAAAAAATTTCAAGAATGACTTGCTCTACCGCATGTCCTAATTAAGTGGTAAAGTGTTGCATTTACCACTTTAGTAGTGTAATTTGTGGGAAACTCTTTGAGCTTTAACGAGATCTAGTGTTTTGATAACGTTTTCAAAACCATGTTTTGTTTTTCAAGTTGATGGGAAGAGAAATGAACCTACAATTGCATTTTTGGTCACTCCTTATTTTGAGAAAGAAAGAATTTATATATCATTAGTGCTTTTAAGAGTTGAGCATTGTTTTGATTGGTTGTGTTTTTAAGGTTAGCACTTGGAATAGTTGAGTAGATGTTTTGTGGTTAGCTTGATATGAAATTGATTGTGTTAGAGTGAGCATTGAAGAAAATGATGGGATCCGTAACCGAGAGTTCCAAAAGTAAAGGATAATAATGGAAAGTCTTCAGCCGGATCCTCGAACGCATGTATACAATTACACATATGGTTACACAACAATAACATATAAACCACACCCAACCAATGCACATGTATCGCTCCCAGCATACAAATATATCGCTCCCAAAGATTACGGATGTATCGCTCCCAAGATTATAAATGTATCGCTCCCGGCCTTGCAACTATATCGCTCCTAAAGATGCATACGCTTATTTTCTAACATAATATGCATTCCAACAACACCCCACATATATACACATTATACACACATCGAATTTCATCCATTAAGATCTTACGAATCCCATAGGAGGATCTATTAACCATCTCTTCGAAAAATTCACTGAATCCAAATATGTTCATGAAAATTCCCAATTCTTTTCCAAATGTCACAACATAACCTTTTCGTCCTTTTGGCTATCTGGCCTTTTCTCGTAATTTCCCTATTTCGTCTTATTAGGAAAAGCACAAACGCTGAATTAACTTCCGCAAGAGTTTAACGGAAGATAAAATTCCATTTAAATAGGGTTAGTTAAGAACCATATTCATCACTTTTTACTTTAATTAATTATATTCTTCTGCATATTTTTTTAGACTCATGTGCGTTCTTTCTCAAACTCGTGGGCTAACGCCTTCTTGCTCGATCAATCTCTAGGAGCCGACTCTACGAATCCACTCCCTCTACCGGTATCCACACGAACAGCCTCCAACACCAACGGCAACGTGCTAGTGCCTTCAGTATTTTCGCGTCTCTTATTTTCTCTCTAGGGTTTCTCGCGGCTTTTCTAATACGTCTTGCAAAATGTCCCGTAGGTTTAAAAATCCAATAGGCGTATTATATATATTCAAAATTAATCATTATTAATCTTGAAATTTGAATTTGGATTAAAATAATATATTAATTAAATCTATCCAATAGATCTAATCTAATCTATTTATTTAATTCGAATTAAAAGCCTGCTGATTTAATTTATCTCTACAAATTAAATCTGAGATATGATATCCATCTATTTAATTAAATCTAAGATACTATATCTCAATTCAAATTAAATCAGATATATGATATCTTTATTCGAAAATTAAATCTGAGATACAATATCTCTATTTGTTTGAGATATTTAATTTATCAAATAAATTAAATACAAAAAAAATATTATATATAATAATATTATAATCTCTATTAAATAATAATATTATATTATTTTCGAATTTAATAATACACACACATCCTAGATTAAATACAGTATTAATTAAATATTAGACATATCTAAGATTCAATGAACCTAGACACTATTGCTCGTGTTGGGCTATTCTTGTGTGTGACCCTGCAAGCCCACATGAGATTGGCAGCGGGCCAATAGAATACCAGCCTACAAGTTGTAAGCGGCCTCTAGCAAGACATTGCGACTACCCAATTCATATGGGGATCGATAATACGATACTACTTATCATACAACCATGTCACGTCCCTTTTGTCACACGATAATTTGGTCAAGGATGAGGCATGGATAATGTCAACCTCCTGTTCTTGACCATTACTTTCTCGATTCTTGAGTAGTCTAATAACTGAAATAGAAACTCCTTTCCATCGTAGTATGACCATACATTTCTCAAATTCACTCATCGAGGGGCCTAGTATTATCTCTCTACAAATGTGAGGGACAAACTCCATCTTGACCGTTCACTTTCCTCTGCATGAAAACCACTGATCCCGATCAAAACCTTTATCATCACCCGGTCAAAGGTGACTTTTGACTAGGTCAAAGATCAGCGACTCTCATGTAGGAATCCATGATGATCCCAGGTCAAAGGGCGTTGTGACGTGGTTATACATGAGATAAGCTTATGACTTAATCTACGCAGCTTTCTCATAGTGGGTCGGTCCTGCACCTTGTACTCTTACAAGTGCCTATAACTTTGATTCGTATCTCCATACTCATCAAAGTCATACTGGTCTTATTTCATCTTTGCTCCCACATAGATGACCGACTAGGGATATTTAGGACAATCTATATGATATGTCCAAGGATATAGTTATCACTATAAACATGTAAATGAAATGATAACTAAACGAAGAAATACTTTAAATAACATAAGCATTTAAAGTACAATGACTTGCCCCTAGGGCATAATTTCCAACAGAAAAACCTTGTCGAAAGATGAATTGAGCCTTGAATTCTCTTCATGTGTGCATGTTCGTTGAGTTTTTCACCTTCTGAAGCTTGTTTTAACTCTTTTTCAAAACAGTATTTGCGTTAGTCTGATGGAAATGAAAGAGGCATTCAAATTTTAATCCCTTTCACCCAAACACAAACCTACATTCATTTTCCCTTTGCTTTCCCCTTTTGAGCTATTCCTATGTTGCATGCATGTCATTACTTATAATGTTCATAGTATTCTAAAAATCAAAAGTGAATTGCCAATAAAAAGTTGAACAATGTATATATTGAAATGCCACGTGTATGGAAAGGAACGAAAAAGAAGTAAAATAATAAAAGAATATTTGAAAATAAAAGAGAAAAATGGAAAGTGTTTTCTAGATGAAATGAAAAAAAAAAGAAGGAAATATCAAGAAGGCATTTGTTCATGAATTTGCAAAAGAATTGGTAAAAGTTTGTAAAGTTATTTAGATGCTATGAACTTGGTCTTTAATTTTGACTTGCATATTAACTATTCATTTTTTATAATTAATTCATTCCATTTAGCCTTCATCCAATATTACAAGCCTTTGAAGTCCTCTTAATTCATTACATTAATTGCTTTTAGCAGTGGAGATGTTAGAGTTGTTACAAGCCTATGGTAATGTATTGATTAAGTGAGCTAGAGTGAAATTATTCCAATGAAGTGAGATGAGTGAAACACCAATACCTTGAGAGTTCTCTTGTGCTTTATTCTAATATTTTGGTTTGTGTAGTCAGCTAATTTATTTACATCGCTTGATTATGACTAGTGTTGGCCTGAGAAATTTAATTAATTAATCCATTGCTTTCTAATTATGAAATTGTTCATCTTTCAAATGCAACAGTGATTGGAACTTGAAATCCTATACTCAATTGCCTTTGTTTAGGAGTACAAAGGTCTAAGTGTGAGGGAATTGATTGAACCATAATTTTATATGATTTTTTTGGGATTTTTAATGCATTTCCTATGACATTATTGCATGATTAAACATTAATTTGAATTAGGGCATTTGTATTGAATTAAGTGTAATTATGGGTAAAATGGTCATAATTTGTTAATTATTCATGCAAATGATTTCTTGGACTTTTGATGTTACCTTGTGTTTAATCTTGTATTGTAGGTGTTCGAAGAAATTGGACCAAATTTGAAGATGGAAGTTTGGGCTCAAATTGTAAAAGTTTCAATTTAGTTCCTCCATGAACTTTTGGAAGTTTCATTGTTGTCCTTGGTCAGAGCTTACATTCTAATCAGGGAAATTAGGTCAGATTTTGACCTTCTTCTTCCTCCACATATTGGACGAGATAGAGACCCGAAAGGGAGAGCTGGGGGTGCCGCAAAGCAAGACACTTGGGAGAGGAAGAGAGTGAATGGAGAGACAAATATGGTTTGGGGAAGGAGAGAAGAGACATCAATCCTTCACCACAGTGCCATTCGGCCACCATCAGTACCACCATCAACGACACCAACTTCGTTGCCTCTTTCACTCTCACTCACTCCATTATCATCGTCTTACTCCGTCGCTCACCACACCATCGTCACCATCCTTCCTTTGTTTTCTAGTTTTCGGCGAACATTTCCAGCCAACGTCATCATCACTACCAATCCATCCTCTCTCTCCACCTTGTTTCGTTCTCTCTCACCGTCGATCTCTTTCTCTTCCACCGCCGACCTTCTCCTTACTCCACCACCTTCATTTTCGTCTCTCTATTCTTCCAGACTACCGTCGAGCTTCACCACCATACCTCCACCTCTCGTCACTTTCTCACAGCACTAACCCTCAGACCACCTCTGCCTTACTTCCCCTGTCCAGCACCATCATTATCTCTCCTTCCATTTTTGTTCTCCCCACCTTTTAACCATCAATCATTAGCGACAGAAGAGAACAGTCCCAGATCAACTCTCAGCATCCAAACTTGGGTTTCACCTCTAGTTAGTGGCTTTCTCTGATTTCTACTCAGCGTCACCCATAATTCGTCCCTCTTTATCATTAAGCTCATGGTGGTGATTTCATCATTAATCATTCCATCTCAGTTACTCATTAATTCCTTCAATTTTCCTTTGAACTCGATAGCCTTCTCTGATTCTTCACCCTCAGTGATTGTGCTTCTCTGGCTCATGGATTTATGGTGTTGTGTACAAGCTATGGTTATAATTAAATTCATGAGAGGTTGAGTTCGTTGCCTCTTGGAGATGGATTAAGTGGTTGGAGTTCTGAAGCTTAAATATGGGAGTTTATTTTGTTCAATCTATTTTCTCTATTTGTATTTGGATTTTTGAGTTTTAGGAATATTGTTTTTTTTTGTTGAGACTTAGTTTAACCGTTTGGATAACTTTGTGGATTGAACCTATGTGATTGGGTTAGATTTTTGTAGCTTATTGGATTTTTATATATGTATTTTCCTTATTGATTCAATGATATTGTGCTTTCTACGTGTTATTCTTAGATAGTATGATTGAATTGGATCAATTGAGTGTTGTGTTACTGTACTCATATCAAGAGCAAGCAAGTTGCATTAATCTAATCTTGATCGCACACTAAGTGTACTTCGATAGTGCCTTAAGAGGAGATTGTTAGCCATGTTAGTAGCAGTAATTACTAATTAAGAACACTAGACACTCACAGTGTTTGCTTCGGGTTTTTCATCAAGACTTAGTGAAAATTTACTCCTACATCTAATTGAGTTATGATAGCCACCACTCCATTTCCAAGAGCATTCATTATACATTTCATACCCATTTTCATTCTCCATTCATTTTATATTTAAAAAAAAAAACAAAAACAAGAGTTAGCATTTAATTTAATTGCATTTCTATTTTAGTTTGTTAATTTGAAAATCCCAAAACCAAATTTTCCTCTTGTTGTCATTGCATTTGCATGGCATTTAGATTACTTAGGAATCAATGGAAAGCTCCTCGAGAAAAGAGAATGATCCTAGGTTTGCTTATACCCATTCCTTGATAAATTTTTTATTTTGGACCCCAAGGCTAACGATAAAAGACCCTCATCACTATGATAGACCAAAAATATACCGACTATGATTCTTAAAATTCTCAATTGGATTAAACTTGTTTCAATTATATGGGTGCATCACTTCACAGTTCACATCCACTTAAGCTTGTGGCAACTTTAACGAGCTAGCTAGCTTTGTGTCAATGATTCGTGAATTGGTATATCAATGGAGAATATATGTTCACCACTATTGGCTTCTCAGTGACTCCAATTCCCACTCTTATTCTCTTCTACTTTAATAGCCATATGCATTTAACGAGACCATAAGAATCCGAATATTTCATGTCTATGATCTTCTCTTTCTCTTTTGATAGAATATCTTTTGATGGCTAAAGATTATATATTACAGTGAAGAAACACATATTATGCTGCACTTTCTTAATTTGAAGAATATGAATTGTTGCCTACCCCATTTTACTCGGCTTACATTAACCATGGTAAAATTTTATATGTATTAAACGATTATACGTACTAATTATTCCATCTTTGACCCATCAACATTTTCAGGAGGCAAGGCATAATTAGAGTGAATAAATAAGGTGTACAATCTCCTTTCTTTTTTCTGATCCCCACAGTAAAATTCTAAATTAAATCTCCGGAGCCAGAGTGACTTAAATGAAAATTTTCGAAAATAAACGCGTAAAATTATTGAAAAAAGAACCTAACGATATTATTTAAATACAGAATTCAACGAAAAAAATTATTACATTTGTTTTTGTTATTAAATATGAATATTTTGAGATGATGGTGATGTATTTGTGGCCATCATCTAATTATTAATTATAATGTGAATCCAAGTTTGTCATGTATAGCTAGCGTAATGTGATTATACAAGCATTGTGATGGCAGCACAATAATAAGAACGAGTGGAAGGAAAATATTCAATTGGATGAGTTGAATAGATCATATATATGAAATCTTTTAGGAAATAGTGTAAAATGAGAATGTTGATAATTAAATGAAAAGTTGAGCCTAGTCTATCAACTTTCTCTGTTAGAAGGAATCAAGGTAAATAATAGAAACCAAGGAAACAGTGGAATGCTAATGTCATTAGCATATTATATGGTACTACTATTATTGAAGCGGGATCAATATGTATATAAATAGAGTGAGGGACGAAGAAGAAGACCACAAGAGTAGTTCAACAAAGAGAAGCAATAGATATATTGCGAGTTTGATCCAAACAACAGATAGTGTTAGGGTAAAAGTGGAGCCATGTCGCACGAGGGATGACACCCACTTTTCCAATCAAGGGAAGGCATATTGGTAGGTGTCATCTCTCTGCGGCAAGCCTCCGCTCTTCCCTTTGTCCCTCGATCCCTCTTAGCTATGAGAGATGGATTCAGCCAACAAGTGGTAAGATTCCATCTAACTTGTCTCTTCCTTAAAAATTATAAAATATTGTCATTTTCATTTTCCTTGATATAATAGCTAATTCACTAATTTGGGTATATTAAAGATTGGGCTAGCTTCACGAAGTTTGATGTTGAGGCGTTGCTTCGTGAGCAGCAGCCCTCGCGAGTCAAAAAAATGTAAAAGAGTGTGTGTGTGTGTCCACAATCAAAGAGCATGTCGTTTGAACAAGCACCTCAATCCCTTGTCCCTTTTTGTCTCAGATTTGTCCTATTCAAGAATATGTGACTTAGGTCTTCACGATTAGGTACACCTACCTGAGAAATTTCGTCCCACAAATGATCTGCATGCGATGAATCTTCTAACAATTATTCAGATCGATCACGAGCAAAATGATCACTGTCTAAAGCTACAGTAAAGGCTCCCCTCATCAGCTTGTTCACACATGATAGAAAAGTCAGAGGAAGAGAGAACAGGTCTTGAAAATATTAAGTTTATTATTATTATATATTCAAAGTGTCAAGGGGAATATAAAAATCGCTTTCGTAGGCATGTCGTGTTGTTGGAGGAGTAGCGAGCATCGTTTCCAGCGCGGGTGACAACTTAGTAAACAAATCATGCGTACAGTCATTCGCTAAAGTAAAATGAATCCAACATATTTTAAACAATTTAATATATGTTTGTGTGTTCAAAGAGGAATCATGACAGAATAATACTGTTATATGTCATGTTTGTGTAGGGCATCAGGAAGGAGCTACATCGATCATTGAGTAGATGCCATCACGAAATATCACCATCCCCTGCCGGTATAAATTTTAATATTGATATATGGATATAGTACTCAAGTTTTTAGAGGGTAGAGAGAGAATATTGCTTCCTTTATAAGTATGTGGTACTCTCAAAACCAAAGAGCAAGAGATATCTATGAGAATTGTAAAGCAAAATTAAAGTGCATATAGATCATACGTATTATGTATAGTACAACAAGAGAGGTGTTAGGGACTTCGATCCCTGGAGTGGTGACGCCTACTGTTTCCAGTAGTTGAATTCTCTCCGCCACTGAAGCCCCTCCTGTTTCCTCCTCCAATATCTGTTCCTCTTCTTCTTCTTTAGTTTGTATGCAGACTACATGAGAGTAATAGCTAGCATGGCGGGAAATTCTGTGCATTACAGATATATATATGGGCAATAATTCTCTGAGAATTTTTTCCCTAGCTTGTTCTGGAGACGTAAGCCTCTGGCTGGCCCGAAGAAACACGGTTTGATTTTTGTTTCACGAATGCTTTTGTAGATGATGCCACGTTAATTCCTCTCCTTTAATTTGTTTTAGATGATACTTTAATTTGTTAGCACACAGATCAGTTATATGTAAGATCCTCATCATGGACTGCAATCAATCTTTTCTACAAAGTGATAAATTTGTGATTGTTTGGAATGACGATTGAAGTTTTAAAAGTAGTTTTTCAATTGTGATTTATGGTGTATGAGGTTAGTATATAAGAAAAATTGTGTTGATTTGTGTGAATAAACACTTTTGAGGTTGTCAACCATGATCCCAATCAAGCAAAAAACCTAGGGCTACAAGACGTATTATATTTTCCATTTAATATTTTATGTTTACTATAAAAAAAAAACTGAATGATTCGGATCTTTCCAGCTATAACGCAGAATTATATAGAGTATTAATACTTTTTCTAGTACTGAAACGGACCCCTGAGGGACCAACGATGCTCAAGTCTCAATTGATTTTTTAATGTGGGTTTAGGTATTTTTAAGCCTAAATACAAGAATGGACCAATTAGAGAATTTTGGGGAATTTTTAATAAAAATTGAATTAAGTAATTAATTAAATAATTAAATAATTCATGAAAAGATTTACAAATCCAAAAAGTGCCCAGCCGAAATATGACCAAAAAATGAAGATAAGAGTGAAAATTTTAATATCATGATATTTTCACAATTGTACACATGTTTTTATTTTAATATATAATTAAAGTGCATGAATAGTAATAAAAAAATAGGAAACGGACCCTATCTAGAGATCTAGGAATAGGAATTCCAAAGTCAAGGTAGATTATTGATCAGTGGAATTTTATCTTCCGTTAAACTCTCCCGGAAGTTAATTCTGAAGCCAATAGGGCTTTTTCCTAATAAGACGGAATAGGGAAATTCTGAGAAAATGGCAGATAGCCAGGTTGGGAGTAAAGACTTCAAAATTACAGTTGTGACAACTGAGAAAGAATTAGGAAATTTTATGGACATATTTGAAATCAGTGCATCTATGACTATAAGTCGGAACTTAGGATTTTCGTTTAAAGCGGACATGTTCGGACACGTTTTCGAAAGCTTAGTCAATCCGGAAATGACCTAGGCAGAGTCAGAAAAATAGTTGGAATAGACATTTCTAGTATGGAAGAGAAGGTCTTCAAAGCTAGTTAACCAGAATTTTGAGATTTCTCCGAAATTACGCGAATCGGGTACCGATCGGGGAATCGCTCGAAGCTTCTGGAAGGTGACACGTGGCCACCTCCCATTGGCCAATGGATGCCACCTAAGCATAGGGCAGGTCGGCCAAGAAGGGAAAAGAAGAAGAAAAAAGCTTGTTCCAAAGTTTCCTGGACGGTTCGGATCGTTTTCATAAAGTTGATCAGATAGTAGAAATCCTTCCCTGTTTCTATAAATACCCCCCCTTCCTCTTCATTTCTCACAATTCCAAGAGCTCCAAACCGAAAATCTAGAGAGAGGAGAGGGAAGGAGGAAGACAGGGAAAATACGTGTGAAGCTCTGGGTAAGTTTTAGGTCTGCGAGCTTTAAGCTTTCATAGTTCCTTCAATAGTTAGTAATGCTAGAGTAGTCTTTATTTTTATGATTGGATATCATATGGGAGGGCTATTTTAGTCTTTATTTTCGAAAATCATAGTTGCGTCGAAGTTCTGGCAAAATTTTGGGAAGAAAATAGCCTATGTAGCGGAAGCATTGGCGAAATTCCGCCAAGTAGGGGTATAGGGGCAAAATGGTAATTTTTACCTAAAATGCCAGTTATAATGTCAAATTACTAATAGAAGTGACATTATTCTCATAGGATATCTGAAACGCTGATTACTGTCGTCGTTCTGTTGCCCGACGTGCCGCTATAGGACTTTTGCACGTTTCTCCGTAGAAATACGTTTTCCGTAGGTAGTACCTAACGTTGCCAACGAAGGTACGGACGCGTCTTGTAACACTAATCTTGTGCTTCTTAAATACTTATATGTCAATGATATGTTCGTAGACCGTTATACAGACAGTTATACGGGTTATAGTTTTGATAACGTCGTTTTGTTTTCCTAGCGCTGAGGACACGACTAATTATCGTGGCACTGGTGAATAGTGCAATCTGTTGTTGTTATTTACCTTATGGGGCTTTATATATTGCTCTGTGCTTATGTTTTGTCGGCATAATGATCATGCATCTCTAGTATGCTTATGATATCTTGTTGTATTAGCTCTTGAATATCATTGGCCATATCTTGTGTTGTTTGGGTATGAGGTTAACCGTTACACGAGATTCAATGCGTTGAATTGAATCTCATTTGTAGCTTCAGGTCGGGAGGACCACGGTTCGTGGATAGAGGCAAGTACCCGGAGTAGGCGTGCGGTGAAGACTATCTCTATCTTATCGTATTGTTATTACACTATTTCCTTTCTAAACCTTAGGATTCTGTAATCATTACAATGTTACACAATGGTTGATGTTTTGGCTAAGAATCCAATTACTCTTTTATGAAATATCGAATCCAGTGCACATATGGCCATTAAATAACTTTATTTTATTTGAACACCATTCTTGTTGTAATTGCGTGCTAGCTATTCTTTATCCAATAATAAACTTTTTTCAATGCTCTCCGATGCTAGAATGAAAAGGAGCTGCTCTACTTACTATTATATTAATTTCAAGTTTGCTGTTGATTGTTTCAACATTAAATTAGAATCTTAGGATTGTTTCTAAACTATTTACATTGGATTTTATGCTTTCAGCTTTGTTTTTTTCATAGACCCACCACCATCAGACAAATCTGAGGGGAGTTATTCTAGTGTTATTATATTGCAGCTTCTTACCGTGCTGTGAGCTTCAAGGCACAAAGTAATTAAGAATGATCAACTTGCACGTGAACTCTGAAGAAAAATTCTTCATATAACAATCTCTGCACGTTTATCAGAAACATGATGATTCCTTGCTTCCTTTAAATTGAGTTCTTCTATCTGTTTCGTGCGAAATTAAGAATGATCAACTTGCATACTGTTCTTATCAACAGTGGGGCCTTCCTTTAAGTTAAATGCACAGTATGAGGTGCTTGATATCCCGTGACGTATCTCCTGGCTACAAGCAAATATACTTAATTTAATATTTCATTCCTTCTATTGGAGATCCCAAAAACTTCCTTAAGTCTTAGTTTTATAGGGGAGCTTCAACAAGAAGGTCTTCCAATCTTCGTCTTCGAGAAAAAACCCCCCATATAGGAGGCACCTGGGTTTACGGTTAACAAGCCATCCGATACGGAAGTCCAAAAAGATTAAAAAGAACTCCAGAAAGAGAGGTTATTCTGTATATATTCTTTGATAGGAAAAATGCTTCTCATACAAGCTCAGCGTCACATAACAATCCCTTATTTTCTTGGATTATACCACTCTCTCCTTAATGTAAAAGTTCGATAATTAATTTATAGCCATTAAAAATTTAGTTAAATTAGTTATTTAATTTGTAAGAAATATCAGTTGATTTTCTTAAAATACTATCTTTGATCACTTGCATTGGAACAATCAGCAATTAATGAAAAACTCATTATAGATATGTGTAATTAATAAGGATACTTAAAGAAAAAAAATATAAATTTGAGAGATAAAGTGAATTAAGGTATTTAGGACATGAGAGAGTAGTATATTTGGAGATGAGTGGCTAACAATGGGATATACTCCCCGTTTTGTTTTCATTCGAGATTTAATTCTTTATGTTAAAATAAAGAATTAAAAGGATTTATAATAGATAATTAATATAATATCTTATAGAGTAAAATACATTGACTGCCCCTTTGTTTTACTTAAATTACACAAACATCTCCTCTATTTTAAAAACGTATATATAGACCTCCCTTGAAATTAGAATGCATGCTACAGAAAACATCCCTTACATATTTGAGATTCTGTTTCCATCTATCCAACCATTAGTTGGCTGTTAAGTTTAACTATTAAACAATTTTTTTTTTTACTAAAACACCCCTCTTTCAAAAAATGTATGAACATTTATATTTTTGTACCAACAGAAATCATTCTAATATTTTTTTTAGCCACAACAACGTGATTGGCTCACCATGTATTATTAATAATGTAAATTTGAGACATTATATAACTTATATTAATTTGAAATCTTAATTTTTCAAATACTTTTTTCACAATCATTTATAAAAACGTTTAAGTATATATCTATTAAAAGAATTAATCATATTTTTAATTAATTTTGTGTGTGTTTGCATTGATTATATTAATGAAGTCTTCATCTCAATATGAAAAAAAAACAGATAACTATTTACAAAAGTAAAAAATAAATTAAGAAACTCTTAAATTACTTAAATAATTTTAGGTAAAATTAGGAAATTAGTAATGATGAAGGGTAAACTAGTAAATAAAATTTATTTTTAATATATATTTTAATTAAAAAAATCAAAATCCTTAATAGAGTTAACAATTTGGACATAAGTCTCTGTTTTTAAAACAGAGGGGAGGTCCTATTAATTAACGCAAAATGCAAGGGAGATTAAAGTATTTTACTCCATCTTATAATTATCAAAATTCTTCCTTCAAATAGCATGGAGTAAGACAGTAAGATATTAATCTAAATATTATAAATTCCTTTGCTCATCAGAAGATAATTGATATGTGAAACATATTTTAGAAAATAAAAAAATTTAATATTTTTAATTTGGATAACTCTCAACAAAGTAGAGGTATGGGTAGATTCAAATTGATTTAAAAATAATTTACAAAAATAGATACTCCTAAAAATTGTTAACTAACCCCAAAAAAATTAAAGAGGGAATTCCAAATTTAAAATATATAAACATTTTATAACAATAAAATATTAAATAAAATATTTTATGAAATATAAATTTTTTATATTTCTAAATTGTATAACTCCTAGAAAGTAGGCACATTAGGCGACTCCCAACCGATTAAAAAAAATTGAAACCATCAAATCTCAAATAAAGTTTTTTAAGAATCCGGTATATATACACATTAATGGTCCGTCGGTAAGAACCTTTATTCCAACTGACATTGAAATTAGAAATCACCTTATATCACACTTCGAACCAAATGAGCATGGTATATATGTGTAAAGAGAAGCTAATATGGTAACAACACAACTGGCGTGAGATCATGAAAAAAAAAAAAGGTAAACAAAAGTATTTTTGAAATAGACATTTGCATCATGGAGGATCATTTCCATTGTGTCACCATCACAAACAACCTCATGTCTAGATATCACAAAGTTAATTTTGTCGAATGAATGAAACAAAAGCAAAGTTTTATACGAAATTTTGAATTGGTTACCATCTCCTCGATAGAGGACATGGGGAGACTAATGGCGTTGAGGTAGAGAACACATGGGAGGTGAAAAGTAGGTGAGAGGGATGTAACCTAATAAGATTTCAAAATATTTTGAAACTACATTTTCATTATCTCTCTATTTTTAATATATTTATTTTAAAAGTATTTTATACTTTAATATTTCAAAATATTTTACAATTTGTAATTATCTCCTAGATATTTGTTAGCATGTTTTATTTTTCATCATTATTTTAGTTGTTACGATATTCATGGTAGAAGGAGGGCGTGCAAGGAGGGACTCTCAACCTAAAATATTTTATATTTTAATATTTTAAAATTTCTTGTAATTTGCAACTATATCCTGATATCTATGATATTCTTTTAAAAATATTTTATTTTGTATCTTTATTTTAGTTTTTACTATATTCATGGTAGGAGAAGAACATGCTAGAGGAAGGAGAGAAGGGACTCTCAACATCCATCCTTTTATGTAATCAATAGATTTTTTTATTTTTGATAAATAAATAACCAATATAAAAAAGAAGTTATATCTTCAAAACATGGATTTGACAAGATTTAAAAACACAGAATGGTCAAATTTATTTAAGAAAACCTTACATCACACCGACATCATTTTAATCATAATAAATCAAGCACACTGGACAGGGTAGAATTGGTCGAGTCGGCCTTGTGATCAATAAGGGAATGCCCAACCAAGGAAAAGAAATGAAAAGGACAAAAAGGAATGTGCTTTTTTTGATAAAAAAATTTATATTATATAATGTATCAAAGATAAAAATGTTCAAAATACAAATCCACTAGTAGAGTCCCTCTTGTTGTTATCACTTCGAATTACATTTCATTTTGAGAAAATTACTTTTAAGCACTCAAATTTGATAAGAATTAGTTAAGTTCGCTTATTTTAAAAATTATTAAACAAATAAAGAACTAAATTATATGAATGAAGTCAAACTTTAATTTATAGATTTTTGAAGATTAGTTTCATGCACACAATAATATTAATGCTAATTATTCTCAAATACTAATTTTCCTATATCGTCAATTTTACCAAGTTGCACTTGCATTTATCATCGAATCACAATCCAGCATGTCGTACAAACTTTCTGGTAAGAAAATAAAATAATATAAACAAAGGCCAGCCTGATCATAAGCATAAAGCAAGTGTCGTGTGTGAACCTAGAAGGATGATATTGTCATAATAACATGATTATCTTTCATGGATTATTTCGCACACAGAGTGATTATTGATGAATAAAAGGCTCCAAATTCAGAATAAGGGAAGTTGAATATAATTTCCATATATCCACACACACATATATATGTTAACCGTTTCTGTGATATAGACTATATCCATATATGACATATCATCAAATTATTTGGAGCTGCGTGTGAGTTTGAGAATAGACAAGGTTAGACTATGCTTTGACTAAATAGGTTTGAGTCTGCAATGAGAGTTTTAAGCCTGAACTTAGGCTTGAACCTGAATTGTTGAATTATATTCAAACTTTTTGTTAGGCTTAGACTTAAGCTTTCATAAAGTTTAGTTAGGCCTGAAATCTTTTTAGAATCATACTATCAGGCCTACAAATAGTTAAAATAAAACCTACATTAAACAAACCATGCCTACAGGCCTTTAAAAAAAAAAAAAGCTTAGTGTAACTCCCTAAATTCCTTACTACTTGTTATGTCTGTTGACATGTAGTATTAGGAATATCAATAGAGTTGATGGTGCGACAAATCAGAGTAATTTGCAACAAAAAGCATGCATTAACGTTTGGGCAATGAGCAACTATATTATATGCCCAATACTGGTTAATTTAAATTCCCGGAGTAACATTTGTGTTATACAATTATACAAACTCAAACCATACTCTAACTAGACCTGAAGCCATGAATCTAACTTAGTTATTCATATTAGTTGGCCAGGTCAGTACGAATCTAGTGGGAGTCTCTCCGTGCTTTCACAACTATGACTAATTAAGTAACCACTTTGACCCATCTTTCCTTAGACACCAAGGGTATGAACTAACTTCATCAGATTCATTGCTAGAAACTACGCTATGTTCAAACTTCTTTAGACACCCTTCTTGACAAGTGCCTCTTCACTTGCTCTGTCCATATCGCCTTCTCAGGTCCAGATCCCTTTCCTGAACCTTTAGTCAAGTCTGAGATTCAATCGAATTGAATCTCAGGTAACAGTTAACCTCATATGCAAATATAAATAATATATGATATAGATAATCACAACAATACAACATTCAGCAAACACACCACTATCCGACTACAATAGAACATAGCACATGTATTGTTACCGGCTTAAGGACTCACTTGTGCCTCGTGCCCAAGACACAGAATGTAACATCCCGTTTTCCAAAAGCAGTATAATTTTTTTTTCTTTTCACCAGAGTAGAGCATTTGAGCGGAAGAGTAACTGATATATAATTATAAAATGCCGTAAGTGCATTTGGATACAACAATTGTACAATGACCGTGTGTTTCAAAAGTACATAATAACAGAAAGGAAGGCTTCATTTGGAACAACAAAAGGAAGTCTTCACTGGGTCTTCTACTCGGCCGCTTGCCTCTCTCCTTGGTCCTCGGTCCTTCGACCCCGATGCTATGTTAAGAGCCGAGATCCGCACCGGATCTCGGGTAACTGATTAACCTCATGTATACATACACACATATGGGTTACACAACAACATCCACACAACATATAAACCACACCCAACCAATGCACATGTATCGCTCCCAGCATGCAGCTATATCGCCCCCAGCACTACAGATGTATCGCTCCCAGCATTATAGATGTATCGCTCCCAGCCTTACAGATATATCGCTCCCAGCATGCATACCGTTATATTCTAACATAATATGCATTCCCACAACACGCCACATATACACATACCATACTCACATCACATACACGCATACTATATGCATCAGATTTAGTGTTACAATACATGAACGTACATACTTCCGTAAACCGAACAGAATGGCCAGGTAAGTGTCTACCATGGGGGCCTCACCGACTTATACGGCGACTTATGGCACACCCACGTAGACTAGCCTTGCCTTCGGCACCAAACTGTTCTAACATATTTGTATTCAATAAACATACCATAACAATACACATAGCACATATATGCATACCATAAACATAAGAGTTAATGTTACAGTACGCGGACGTACCTTCGTTGACGTTATACGGTATTTCTGCGAATACGGCACGACGAAGAGGTAAAAATGTAATCAGGGATATCCTATCAACATAACAATGTACTTGTTAAGGATCTATCATTACGACGGACACTTTTAGTCAAAATGACTATTTTACCCCTGACCCTCTAATCGGCGGAATTTCGCCAGAGCTTCGCTACCTTGACTCCGACTTTCCAAAATTTTGTCAGAACTCCGACCCCATCATGATTTTCGAAATTCATACTTAAAATAAAACTAAAGATCTATCTAGCATTACTACTAAAACTACTGAAAGAATTAAAGACTAAAGACCGGAAAAATTACCCAGAGCTTCGCTGTAGAATTCCCCGGACTCCTTTCTCCTCCAGAGCACCTCTCTCAAACTTCTCTCTAGGATAGCTCAACTAGAGAAAATGGTTTTGGTGTGAAGAATGCAAAGGGAGGAGCTATCTATTTATAGAGTTTTTGTGAGGGCATTTTGGTCTTTTTCCAATCTTCCAACTTTCAATTTTGGCCACATAACACATCTTTTTTGCTCAAACCACTTCTCCACCACAAAAACTCCTCCAAAAACGTGCTCCCCCTCCCCAAGGTTATTATTGCATTGTCACCAACTTTTTCTTTATAGTCTTGCACCGATAAAGTTCCCGATCGGTGTCCGAATCGCGTAATCTCGGAAAAATCTCAAAAATCCGGAATTACCATTTTGAAGCCCCTTTCCTTCTCATTAGGAATATCTAATCTAAACTAATTTTTGATTCCATCCAGGGCTCCAAAAGTCATCCAAGTTTACGGAAAGCGTGCCGGTTTGGAAGAACTTTCTCGGGATCATCAATCTCTCGGACAAAATTCACTGATTCCAAATATGTCCAGATAAATTCAAACTCATTTCCAAATGTTGAGTTAGAATTTATTTTCTTCAGATCTTTAAAATGTGACTATCTGCATTTCTCCCTATTTCGTCTTATTAGGAAAATGCCCTATCGGCCTCGGAATCAACTTCCGGAAAAGGCTAACTGAAGATAAAAATTCACTGATCAATATTTTACTCTGACATTGGAAAACCTATTCCTGGTACTCTAGACAGGATCCGTTTCCTATAAATCTGATCACTATTCATTGTACTTGTTTATACAATTTTACACTTCAACTTGCAAGTTAAGGCACCATGATTTTTTACCAACTCTTGTCCTTATTATTATTATTTTATTAATTTTCGTTTTAATTAATTATGTAATTAATTAATAATATATAAAATAATTATTTAATAATTTTTTATATAATTTTTTTACAAAATTTTCCTATTGGTCCATTCTTGTATTTAGGCTTAAAAATACCTAAACTCAACTATTTTTCTCCAAAATTTCCAATTAATTAACAAATATGTTTATACTAATTTTAGGCCACAAACCACTAATTTTAGGGTTTTACATAATTATTTATGAATTTCCTTTGCCTATGCTTAAGTAATTAGCCAGTAATTACTTAATTCCTTTCTTACCAATAGTTGATAATTTTCTTAATTAGAACAACTCATTACCTCATAACTTTTGAATTGACATTTGTGTTTTCATGTCTCATTCATTATATTAGCATTTACGTGGGTATTTCGGTCATTTCAATAGGGGTACTTTGGTCATTTTGACCCTTCAATATTTTTCCCCAATTCCTAAGAGATTTTCCCCTTATACATATGATAAATATAACATAAAAATCGAGACCACATATTCACCTATCAGAAATGGCCATTTTATTTATCCGGGTATTACACAGAACCCCAAGCACTCAGCAATGTGTAACATCCCATGTTTGAAATGCGGAAATTTTTTTTTTTTTCAAACAAACAATCAGAGTAGAGCAATAGAGCGAAAGAGTAATTGGATTCTTAGCCAAAACATCAACCATTGTGTAACATTGTAATGATTACAGTAATCCTAAGGTTTAGAAAGGAAATAGTGTAATAACAAAATACGATAAGATAGAGATAGTCTTCAGTTGCACGCCTACTCCGGTACTTGCCTCGATCCACAAACCGTGGTCCTCCCGACCGAAAGCTACACTGAGATTCAATTCAACGCATTGAATCTCGTGTAACGGTTAACCTCATACCCAAACAACACAAGATATGGCCAACATATATTCTAGAGCTAATACAACAGTTTATCATAAGCATACTAGAGATGCATGATCATTATGCCGACAAAACATAAGCACAGAGTAATATGTAAAGCCCCATAAGGTAAATAACAACAACAGCTTGCACTATTTACCAGTGCCACGATAAACACTCGTGTCCTCAGCGCTAGGAAAACATAACGGCGTTATCAAAACCATAACCCGTGAAAACTGTCTGTATAACGGTCTACGAACTATCTATCATATGTATATGCATTTAAGGAACACAAGATTAGTGTTACAGTACGCGTCCGTACCTTCGTTGGCAACGTTAGGTACTACCGTGAAAACGTATTTTTCGTAACGGCAGCAGAATCAGCGTTTCAGATATCCTATGAGAATAATGTCACTTCTATTAGTAATTTGACATTATAACTGGCATTTTAGGTAAAAATTATCATTTTGCCCCTATACCCCTACTTGGCGGAATTTCGCCAGCGCTTCCGCTACATAGGCTATTTTCTTCCCAAAATTTTGCCAGAACTTCGACGCCATCATGATTTTCGAAAATAAAGACTAAAATATTCCTCCCATATGATATCCAATCATAAAAATAAAGACTACTCTAGCATTACTAACTATTGAAAGAACTATGAAAGCTTAAAGCTCTGCATCGAAGACTTACCCAGAGCTTCGCTATAGATTTTCCCCGGCCTTCTCCTTCTCTCTCCTCTCTCTAGATTTTCGGTTTGGAGCTCTTGGAATTGTGAGAAATGAAGAGGAAAGGGGGTATTTATAGAAACGGGGAAGGATTTCTACTATCGGATCAACTTTATGAGAAACAATCTGGACCGTCCAAAGTAACTTTTTCAAAAAGTTTTTTCTTCTTCTTCCTTCCTCTTGGCCGACCTGCCCACATGCTGAGGTGGCACCAATTGGCCAATGGGAAGTGGCCATGTGGCCCTTCTAGAAGCCTACCCGGATGAATTTCTCCGATCGGTACCCGATTCGCGTAATTTCGGAAAAATCTCAAAATTCTGGATTTACAACTTTGAAGACATGTTCTCACTTAGTAGAAATGTCCAAGTCAACCTTTATTTTGTTTCCATATAGGGCTCCAACAATCCAGCTTGAGTCTTTCTCGAAAACGTGTCCGATCGCGTCCGGTTTGTAACGCATTTCGAAAATACCAACTTCTTCGAAAAATTCACCGATTCCAAATATGTCAAAATAAATTCAAACTCATTCCTAGATATTGAGTTAGAATTTATTTTCTTCATTTCAAAAATATGCCTATATGCATTTTTCCCTATTTTGTTTTATTAGGAAAATGCACAAACGGCCTCAGAATTAACTTCCGGAAGAGGTCACTTAAAGGTAAAAACTCACTGATCAATATTTTACCTTGACCTTGGGATTCCTATTCCTAGACCTCTAGATAGGATCCGTTTCCTAATTTATAAATCACTATTCACCCTTTTTTACTTTAATTTAATTATATTACTATTTTAATGTCAAGTTGCAAAAATCCCTAATTGGTCCATTCTTGTATTTAGGCCTAAAAATACCTAAACTCAATGATTTTTCATAAAAATTTCCAATTAATTAGTAAATACATTTTTACTAATATTCCACTAATTTCCACTAATTTTTGAGCTTCACATAATTATTACTGAATTTCCTTTGCTTATGCTTAAGTAATTAGCCCAATATTACTTAATTACTTCATTATCACTTGTTGATAATTTTCTTAATTACAAAGCCTCATTACCTTCATACTCTTGTATTAACATTAGTATTTTCATACCTCTTGCATTATTCCATAATTACAAGGGTATTTTGGTCTTTTACTTCTTTTTGAGTATTTTCCAACAATTTCTCCAATTTCATAATTTATAAAATTACAATAATTAGAGATTATATACTCTCCTAACTCACTTGGTCATTTAACTGTCTTTTAGGATTTTTCCATAAATTTTCTAAGTTAATTACCCTTTCTAGGGGCATTTTGGTCATTTTGGCACTTTGGCCCTTAAACTCCCTAATTTCTTACAGAAATTCTACTTAGAAAATAGACTGTATTTATACAAGACCGGAGATTGAAATTTCACTTATCAGAAATATCCAACTTTTATTTATAATATTCCGGATAAATATCCGGTATTACATTTCTCCCCTTACACAAAATTTCGCCTCGAAATTTAATCTATACTAACTAAACTTCGGGACATGAACTCGGGTACTTCTCCTTCATGTCACTCTCGGTTTCCCAAGTCGCTTCTTCGGGTGACAAACCCTTCCGCACTACCTTCACAATCAAAATTGTCTTGTTTCTGAGCCGTTTCTCCTTGTGATCAATGATCTGCTCCGGCTCGACTATGAAGGTATTATCATGCCGTACTTCGACATCCTCGTACTCGATGACATGATCACTGTCTGGTTGGTACTTCTTCAATTGCGACACGTGGAAAACGTCGTGGAGATTACTCAGGTTCGGGGGTAAAGCTATCTGATAAGCTACTTCTCCGCGCTTAGCCAGAATTTCGAATGGTCCAACATACCGTGGACTGAGTTTCTTCCTCTTAAGCGTTCTGCCGACACCAGTTACTGGGGATAACTTTAGAAATACATGGTCACCGACATAAAACGTCAGAGGTCTCCTCCTTTTGTCCGCATAGCTCTTTCGTCTACTATGTGTGGCTAGGAGTCTCTTCTTGATTAACGCGATCTGCTCGAGGTCTGCTCAAGCATATCCGCCCAAGTAATCTTTTCGGATGAATCTGTCCAAGATAATGGTGACTGACACTTCCGCCCATACAATGCCTCGAACGGGGCCATTTGTATACTAGCATGATAACTGTTGTTATATGCAAACTCCGCTAGCGAAAGATGTTGATCCCAACTTCCTTTGAAATCCAGGCACATGCTCGCAAAGATATCCTCCAATGCGTCGTATGGTTCTCTCGGATTGACCGTCGGTCTCATGGGTGATAAGCCGAACCGAACTTCAACTTAGTCCCCATACCTTCATGTAACGCTTGCCAGAAACGGGATTTGAATCGTGTATCACGATCGGAGACAATGCTCTTAGGAACACCATGTAATCTCACTATCTCTTTGATATAAATCTCCGCCAATCGTTCCAGAGAATAGTGAATACTGATGGGAATAAAGTGTGCTGACTTGGTTAATCTGTCAACAACTACCCAAATTGTATCATGATTTCTGATTTTGGGCAGACCTACCACAAAATCCATGGTTATGTTCTCCCATTTCCATTCCGGCAACTCTAGTCCTTGCAAAAGACCAGGGGGTCGACGGTGTTCAATCTTTACTTTCTGACAGGTCAAGCATTTGGCCACGTATTCTGCTACGTCTTTCTTCATTCCGGGCCACCAAAGTTCGGATTTCATACTGGTACATCTTGACCATGCCTGGATGTAGAGTATACTTACTCTTATGAGCCTCATCCATTATTGTCCGCTTTAATTCATCAAGTGGCGGTATGTAGATTCGCTGCTTATACCTGACCAAACCACTAAGTGATAGGTCATAGTCTTGGGTCTCACCTCGAGTGATCTTCTCACGTATCTCTTTTGCCCAATCATCTTGCTTCGAGCTTTCTCCACTTCATCTCTCGATCATACTCCCTTGACTCGCAAGAAGTGTAGCAAGATAGGCATCGGTTGGTGCGTGAGACCCATGCAGATTTGATTGGATAGATTCGGGTCTCTGAAATCTTCCAAAGTAGCCGCTCTTGTATCATCATGTATGATACCTGCACTGTCTTTCTACTAAGAGCATCAAGAACAACGTTTGCTTTACCGGATGATACTTGATCTCCAGGGTGTAATCTTTAATCAGCTCCATCCAACGACGTTGTCTCATGTTGAGTTCTCGTTGATCGAACAAGTATTTTAGACTCTTGTGGTCACAATACACTTCTACGGTTACACCGTACAGGTAATGCCTCCATATCTTCAAAGCGAACACGATAGCCGCCAGCTCTAAATCGTGTGTAGGATAGTTTAACTCGTGAGGTTTCAGCTGACGAGAGGCATAGGCCACCACCCTACCCTGCTGCATTAGGACACATCCCAATCCTTGCCCACTGGCATCACTGTAGACAACATAGGTCTCATCTCGGATCGGGATAATCAATACCGGCCGTAGTCAACCTCTCCTCGTACTGAAAGCTCTCCTCACAGTCGTCTCCCCATAAAAAGGGTTCATTCTTCCTCGTAAGCTTTGTCAATGGTAGGGCAAGACGCGAGAAATCCCGTATAAATCTGCGGTAGTATCCCGCTAGACCAAGAAAACTACGGATCTCCGTCACAGTCTCTGGCCGTTTCCAGTTCAGAACTGCTTCTACTTTGCTTGGATCAACTGCAACTCCGCCGCTAGATATAACATGGCCCAGAAATTTAACTTCCGCACCAAAATTCGCATTTGCTCGGCTTAGCATAAAGTTGCTTCTCCCCGAGTATGCTTAACACCTTTCGCAGATGTTCATCGTGCTCTTCTTTGCTCTTAGAATATATCAAAATGTCGTCGATGAACACCACCACAAATTGGTCTAGGTGTTGTCGGAAGATACGGTTCATGTAATCCATGAATACTGCAGGTGCATCTGTCAATCCGAAGGGCATCACAAGGAATTCATAATGCCCATATCCGGTTCTCAAAGCTGTCTTGGGAACATCGCCATCCTTAACTCGCAACCGATGGTATCCCGAACGCAAATCAATTTTAGAAAAGACTGTGGAACTGCATAATTGATCCAAAAGATCATCAATCCGGGAAGTGGGTACTTGTTCTTGACGGTTACCTTGTTGAGTTCGCGTAATCGATGCGAGTCGGAAGCTTCCATCTTTCTTCTTTAAGCTTTGACTGAAAAGAATACCATGAAAGCATGACATCCTTGCTTCACGCACCGATCAGCTTCTGTAGCGGAGAGAAAGTTCAGGCTCACTTCAACCTTGTCTCCGGCAAATGATATCTCCTTTTTGCCACAGTCGATCATCGCACCGTTGGCCGTTAACCAGTTCAGACCGAATATGACGTCGATGCCGTGAAGAGGTAGACGGATAAGATCCACTTTAGAAACTCGTCCATCCACGTCAGCAGTACAATTCATACATGCATCAGAAGCTAAAGACTTTACACCCAACGGTGTAGATACTACAAGATCAAATGGTAATCTATAGGCATGCAATCCTAAACGACTTGCACATTCATAGGAAATAAACGAGTGACTAGCACCCGAGTCATACAATGCTTCAAGTAGATTTCCATTGAGATAGATGGTACCTTGAACCATCTCTGGGGGACTTCTTGGCCTCTCGTGTTTGTCAATGCAAAGATTCGGCCAGCGCTTTGAGGTCTCGCCTCTACAGCCTTCTGGGCAATCCCGGCTAATGTGTCCAGGCTTCGACACTCGAAGCAGACTTGTTTCCCATCGCAGTTGGCTCTGGATGGTACTTCTTGCATTTGGGACACGTCCGGGATCCCTACTGCCCTGGGGTAATTCTGTTGCCCTGGTTGGTAGGGTCTCTTGTTTCCACCCCGGTTGTTGTTCCAAGGTGCCTTCCTCTCTCGTGAGGAACCTCCGCGGTTGGATCCACCGCGACTTGCATTATTCGGGATTTGCGCAGTTCCTTTAGGTTGCGCTCCGTCAGTCTGCAAGATCCTACGGCTTGGGCCATCTTAGAAAATTGGTGAGATACCAACCTTGCCCTTATGTCGTACCTCAGCCCGTTCACCAATCGGTTCGCTTTCCAGCTTTCGTTCACATTGCTCTTCAGATATGAAGAGTAGTGCCTTCCGATTTCCCGGGCACTCGATAACTTCAAAAATATTTTTTAGGCTTAGCAGCCAATCCTCAGCTAGTTCATTCTTTCCCCGGAAACCGGGTGGCTTCAGCTTGCAGAACTGGTTGACCCAGCTCTCGGTGGTTCTCTCTTTTTGATTTCGCCTAGGTGGTGATTGGGATCTCTCAGACCCTTCAGGCTCTTCATCATTGTCGTTGTTATCATACTCTTCATATTCTTCTTCATCATTGTTGTTGTTTTTCCAGCCTTTCTGTCATTAATGCATCGATAAGAGCTCTCTGCTCTTGCAAAGTTCGCTGCATCTCCTGTATGTCGTTTTGTTGGTTCAGGAGTTGATTCTGTGCATGTTGGTCCTCTTGATTTCGTCCGACTTCAGGTATTGCTTCATCTTTAGGCTGTCTGCCTCTACCTCGACCTCGGCCTCGTCCACGGCCTCGGCCTCTTGGTGCACCAAGACTCTTAAGATTGCCATGTTTTATCTTTTCCTTTATATCAAATAACGGATAAGTGTTAGAATAATAACACAACACATGGCATCAAGTCATATATATTTTCATATTAGATGTAATGTACATACTAACGTATATTACATCATCCAGCTGGTTTATGACCAGTGGTTAAAATCCTTCGCGTTCGTAATTCATAACTTCATATCGGAAGTACGCTCTTCTAATAGTCTTGCTGCGTTGTTCCGCCATCCAATGCTTTGATCGTATAGTGCTTATCAGCGTTCTGTTCGTAGCTAGAACTTGTCTAGGATGTTAAGTTCAAAGAAAGATTCACTCTCGAATCGTCTTGACAGCTTAATAGCTGGAAATACTTACAGTTGTCATCATCAGATGAATGATCTGATCTGACAGGTTTCTCCGGCTCTAAAGGCATACTAGCCAACGTCTCTGTTCATCTTTACACATTTACACCAATGGTCATATCAGTACTCATTTTCAAAAAAATGCTTAAAGTTATAAGGCTTAAGAACCTAACTCCGTTATCCGAACAGAATGGCCAGGTAAGTGTCTACCATGGGGGCCTCACCGGATTAGCAGTGACTTATGGCACACCCACGTAGACTAGCCTTGCCTTCGGCACCAAACTGTCCGTGGTAACATAGTTAAATACTTGCCAGAATTTCATGCTCTGATACCATAAATGTAACATCCCATGTTTGAAATGCGAATTTTTTTTTTTCAAACAAGCAATCAGAGTAGAGCAAAAGAGCGAAAGAGTAATTGGATTCTTAGCCAAAACATCAACCATTGTGTAACATTGTAATGATTACAAAGTAATCCTAAGGTTTAGAAAGGAAATAGTGTAATAACAGAATACGATAAGATAGAGATAGTCTTCACCGCACGCCTACTCCGGTACTTGCCTCGATCCACGAACCGTGGTCCTCCCGACTGAAGCTACGGTGAGATTCAATTCAACGCATTGAATCTCGTGTAACGGTTAACCTCATACCCAAACAACACAAGATATGGCCAATGATATTCTAGAGCTAATACAACAGTTTATCATAAGCATACTAGAGATGCATGATCATTATGCCGACAAAACATAAGCACAGAGCAATATGTAAAGCCCCATAAGGTCACGTCGGGCAGCGTAACGGCAGCAGAATCAGCGTTTCAGATATCCTATGAGAATAATGTCACTTCTATTAGTAATTTGACATTATAACTGGCATTTTAGGTAAAAATTACCATTTTGCCCCTATACCCCTACTTGGCGGAATTTCGCCAGCACTTCCGCTACATAGGCTATTTTCTTCCCAAAATTTTGCCAGAACTTCGACGCCATCATGATTTTCGAAAATAAAGACTAAAATAGTCCTCCCATATGATATCCAATCATAAAAATAAAGACTACTCTAGCATTACTAACTATTGAAAGAACTATGAAAGCTTAAAGCTCGGTACCGGAAGACTTACCCAGAGCTTCGCTATAGATTTTCCCCGGCCTTCTCCTTCTCTCTCCTCTCTCTAGATTTTCGGTTTGGAGCTCTTGGAATTTTGAGAAATGAAGAGGAAAGGGGGGGGTATTTATAGAAACGGGGGAAGGATTTCGGCCGTCGGATCAACTTTATGAGAAACGATCTGGACCGTCCAAAGTAACTTTTTCAAAAAAATTTCTTCTTCTTCCTTCCTCTTGGCCGACCTGCCCACATGCTGAGGTGGCACCAATTGGCCAATGGGAAGTGGCCATGTGGCCCTTCTAGAAGCCTACCGGATGAATTTCTCCGATCGGTACCCGATTCGCGTAATTTCGGAAAAATCTCAAAATTCTGGATTTACAACTTTGAAGACATGTTCTCACTTAGTAGAAATGTCCAAGTCAACCTTTATTTTGTTTCCATATAGGGCTCCAACAATCCAGTTGAGTCTTTCTCGAAAACGTGTTCGATCGCGTCCGGTTTGAACGCATTTCAAAATACCAACTTCTTGAAAAATTCACTGATTCCAAATATGTCAAAATAAATTCAAACTCATTCCTAGATATTGAGTTAGAATTTATTTTCTTCATTTCCAAAAATATGCCTATATGCATTTTTCCCTATTTTGTTTTATTAGGAAAATGCACAAACGGCCTAAGAATTAACTTCCGGAAGAGGTCACTTAAAGGTAAAAACTCACTGATCAATATTTTACCTTGACCTTGGGATTCCTATTCCTAGACCTCTAGATAGGATCCGTTTCCTAATTTATAAATCACTATTCACCCTTTTTTACTTTAATTTAATTATATTACTATTTTAATGTCAAGTTGCACAAGTTGTTCCTATTTCATTTTTATTTTATTTTTTATTTTTCCCTAGCCCAAAATTTCGGCTGGCCTCTCTAATTATTTAATAAATATTTATTTTTTATTTAATTAATTATTTAATCATTTATTTATTTACTTTTTCCCAAAAATTCCACAAAAATCCCTAATTGGTCCATTCTTGTATTTAGGCCTAAAAATACCTAAACTCAATGATTTTTCATAAAAATTTCCAATTAATTAGTAAATACATTTTTACTAATATTCCACTAATTTCCACTAATTTTTGAGCTTCATATAATTATTACTGAATTTCCTTTGCTTATGCTTAAGTAATTAGCCCAATATTACTTAATTACTTCATTATCACTTGTTGATAATTTTCTTAATTACAAAGCCTCATTACCTTCATACTCTTGTATTAACATTAGTATTTTCATACCTCTTGCATTATTCCATAATTACAAGGGTATTTTGGTCTTTACTTCTTTTGAGTATTTTCCAACAATTTCTCCAATTTCATAATTTATAAAATTACAATAATTAGAGATTATATACTCTCCTAACTCACTTGGTCATTTAACTGTCTTTTAGGATTTTTCCATAAATTTTCTAAGTTAATTACCCTTTCCATGGGCATTTTGGTCATTTTGGCACTTCGGCACTTAAACTCCCTAATTTCTTACAGAAATTCTACTTAGAAAATAGACTGTATTTATACAAGACCGGAGATTGAAATTTCACTTATCAGAAATATCCAACTTTTATTTATAATATTCCAGATAAATATCCGGGTATTACACAATGCCTCGTGACCCAGTCATGGATTCTCAGTGCTAGGAAAAAAAACATGCAACATTATCATATAAATACAACAATCCACAGCTAGCTGAATGTAAACAAACATGACCCCAAGACCTTAGCTTGTCTTGGTCACGAATCCACAATCTTGATTCAATCAAGCATATATAGACATACAAGACATAGAAGAATTAGAGTTACTTGTACGCGAACTTACCTTGCTTTGTGTAATTAATAGTACGCTTGTCTTCTGAAGCCGGTCTGGCCTGGGCTTCTCGGATATCTTATAATATTATAATCGCATTATTTCATTTTTCATATTTTATATGATATTGTAATAAATATCATATGACTTAAAATAATATCCTAAGGGTTATTTTCACCTATTTTTATCTTTTTACCCTTAGTGGATCGGATGAGTTTTCCAATTTTAACCTTACTTTTCCATTAAATTCAAAATTCTTGTTTTCTCTATCAGATTTTTCAGCAACTTTGAAAAATCATAACTAAATGCATAAAAATCCAATTGACGTGCTTCAAAAAAGAAATGACCCTTGATATGTCTAATTTCATGGAGAAATAAATACAAAACTTTTCCTCATGTGAAACGGAAGAGAACTTTTCTCAAACGGCCACCTAATATAGAAACAGCTTTTTAACTTGGATCTTCATATAAATTATATTCTAAAATCAACTTTCTTTTTCGTTGCTCCAATATTCCAAACCCACAACCCCTTCGAAATTCCCAGCAAGAACTTCCTCTGGCTGCCCCCGGAATTTCACTATAGCTTGAAGACAAAATCTTCGTAGATTTTTCTATTTAAACATGCGTAGTTAAGTCTGGTTGCAATATACAATTGTAAATTATACTCATATGGTCCTAAATATAAAAATTAGTGGAGGGGTTTGCTTTAACGATTTCAATATACTTTATCTCATAAACGTACAATTTGTTACTTAAGGGGATTTTCATTTCCAATGCAAATGATTAAAGGGGCACTTAGGAAACCAACATATATTTCTTAAAAATTAGTAAATTACTAACTTAACTAATTTTATTAATTTTTATGAATTTATTATGTAGAACATAGGACTGAGGAGTAAATTATGACTATAGTGATTATCCTTGTAACTTCGCGTCCTTTTGCTTTCCTAGCTTGTTCTTCCTAGATTGGAATATCACCGCCTGCCACATGCATAAAGAATTGCTTGGCTAGTCCTATTTGACAAATCAACAACGTTCATCTAAAAATAATTTGATCATTTTCTTTTCCCCACTCGTTGGCCGCCAAGAATATGATCCATTCATATCTGTCAAATATTAATTAATTAAGAATTGAATCCAAATTATTTCCTTTTTATTTGAGTTATCAGTATTTAGCTGAAGTTAATAAGATATTTGACACCGTCATAGAGTAAATTAGATCCTCTGTTGCTCCTCCCTCTAGTGCCCCTCTAATGTGCCCAAGAGCCAATCCTTCTAGTTTTCATATTAAAGATCTACTAACTATTTTAAATAAATTAATAAAATTAGTTAAAAGTAATCAAGTTTTTTTTATAATAAAATTAGTTAAAAGTAATCAAGTGTTAAAAAATTTGCATAAATTTTCAAAATTATTATTCATCTATAAATGGATAAATTGTATTTTTAATCTTTTATGTTTACATGAGGTTTTATTTTGGTCCCTTAGGCTTATGTGTACTTCTAGTCATATAATGATTAATGTAACTGATGGAAAATGTTGACTCAACAAACTTAAATAATGATTGTGTATTTAAATGCTGACATATTAATTAATTTTAAATTTTAAATATCTGTAAATTAATTGAAAAGTATTTAAAAACCTATAGGACTTTCAAGGTGTCTTCACCTTCGTTCTGAACTTTTGAAGGAAAGAAGAAGGAAAAAAAAAACAAAAAACTCATTTAGTTTTCTTCTGAGGATCTATTTTGAGGAACTATCTTTGATTTCCATTTTATTAGCCCTAAATTTGTAGAGCTTCACATTTATTGATTTCTTAATTGAATTTCTGTTTTAAATCTTTTTCATGTCATGGGATCGATTTGCTTATAGTCCATAGAATTGATGAAGCTCAGAGGCTTCGTTCAAAATATGAGGAATGGAAGAACAGGGTTAGCGGTTGAAGTTGCAACGATCAATGACGCGGGTAGGAGGATTGAGGCCGTGGTGGAAAATAAAAGAGGAGGAGAATGAAGTAAGGCCTGAAGGTTTATTTTAATTTTAAAATATAAATGTATTATACTAAAAAAAAAATATTTGACATGCTTTATTACCTGTGCAATTAGTGGTGGACCTTGGGATAAATATTTAAGGGAGCCATATGTATATTCATTAACTAATTAAGAAATTTTATGAACAATTTTTTTTGGGGGGGCCATGACCTTGGGATAAATATTTGCCATGCAAAAATACATCAAATTTATATAAAAATCGTAAGAATTGTTTTTTTTGGGGGGCTTGTCACTGATGAGAAGCTCTGCCACACTATGCAATTATCACTTAAGTTTGTTGGATCATATTTTTTGTTGGTGACGTTAACCATGTTAAAAATATATAACTAAAAGTATACTTTATAAACTTAAGACACCAAAATAAGACTTTATGTAAATTTAAAGGACTAAAAATGTATTTCAACCTTAATAAATAGGATTGGAAGGAGTATCATATAAACTAATAAATGATATTATGTTAAAAGTTCAATCCTAATGGGGGGTTTTTGGCTGTGGCAGTGGCCCTCGCCCTCTCACTTATTTTAGGGTTATGTTATTTTTAGAGTTTCTTTGCATTGTTATGTTTTTGGGCTTTCTTTTTGCAAACCTTTTATTTTAGACTTTAGACTTGTATCTCGCATTTCGTTAGTTTTAATAAAATACTATTTTTAGAGGGGGAAAAACTTGTTCCAAAAGTTTTTTGGGTAAGAATTTTGGGGTACAAAGTTAGACTTTAACTTATCCTAAATACATGGATGTGTATATGTGTCTGTGTCAAGGAGAGCTACTGGCTAAACATTATTGTCCTCTTAACGAATTAATTCACGTGGCGATGAATTTTCTATTTTCCAAAACTTGTTGGAATCCCACTATGCCTGTGATTCGGGGCAGGAACATAATAAAGGTTTGGCAACTTTATTAATCAACACAAGTGTTAATTCTAGAAGCATAAAATAGGTTCATGCACCGACGACAAATTTATATATGAACTTTAATTTGTAACCCAAATTCTACCTCCTGGAATGATTCCACACCTCACACTGATCCCCAAAAGAACAAACACTCTCCAAACTCCCAAGTGTATGTCCATCATTATCATCACAATATTATTAACTTTGCTTATTTAATTTCGGTGGCCACTGGCCAGTAAACATCTCATCAATCAGTGTACGTAAATTGCTTGAAAGTTTCGTGTATGTGTGGAATAATATAAAACCATGACACTCAAAATTTCAAGGGAAAATCTCAATCAAGTCTCAAAGGCCAAAAAAATATATTAGAAAAGTCCTTAACGACCTCAATGATATAGATAGGTTTGTCAATGACCACTTTATAACTTGTCAATATAATGAATAACAGTTGTCAACAGAAGTTGTTTTAGTTAACATAAATGAGCTTGTCAATGACCACTTTATAATTTGTCTATATAGTGACATATACTTGTCAACGAGAGCAAGTTTAATTGACATTAATGAGCTTGTCAATGACCACTCTATGACTTGTCAATATAGTCACATAAATTTGTCAACCAGATCTGCTTTAGTTAACATATATGAGCTTGTGAATATGATTAAATACACTTGTCAATAATTTGTGTTCACATTTGAAATTTATATCACTGAAGTTCCTAAGGACTTTTTTGATAAAAGAATCTACACTGAGATTTTTTTGACATGTTTTCTTATTCTTAGGGCCGGGGGTGAAGTTTTTCCAAATTTCAATGCCTCCAATAATAATATTTAGTGATTCCCAGTTTCAGGAAGCTGGCCTGTCTGGCTCTTGGCAGCTTCGCAGAATTGAAGTAAGCGGTTTTATTAATTCTACGGGTAAAAGAGCAAAAATACACATGTGCTTTACCTTCGGGAGCGTCCAACACCATATGCTTTTTTTGGGGAGCAAAAATACACATGTGGTTTCATTTTTGGAGCAAAAATAACACCATCGTTAAAATCTAACTTAACGGTGCATTTGCAACAGAAAATGTCATATTTACAACAACATTTAAACACCTGGATTTTGAATATGGAAAGGTTATTTACAACAACAAAATGATATATTTACAACAGGAAGTGTTGTATTTACAACAAAATTTAAAATCTGGTCATATTTACAACAACATGTAAACACCTAGAAATTGAACATAGAAAGGTCATTTACAACAGAAAAATGTTAGATTTTCAACAAGAAAAAAAAGAATAGAGAGCAACGAACCTTCCTTTCTCTGGCTACCTTCGTCGTTGACTCCCATACTTTTTGAGAAAATGATAGTCATTTCTTCATTACCAATATCATCCATCATTCATATTTTCAATTCCACACCATTTCATTCACCATTTTTATGAAAATACCAAAAACGATAGTTAGCATTTAATTAAATTGCATTCATATTTTAGTTTATTGATTTGGAAAAACCCAAAACCAATTTTCCCCTTGTTTTCAATGCATTTGCATGACATTTAGATTATTTAGGAATTAATAAAAGGCTCCTCGAGAAGAGAGAACGATCTTAGGTTTGTCTATATACAATCCTTGGTTAATTTTTTTATTGTAGACCCCAAAGCTAACAAAAAAAAGGCTCAATTAGTCATTAGTGATGATTTCATTTCGTCACGCGCAACTAGTAATTTTGTTTGGGTTAAGTATCATTTTTGTCTTGGAAGTTTTGCCTCAAGATGAGCACTAGGCACCTAGATTTTTTTATTTTTTTTGGTATCATTTTTGCTCCGGAAGATTAGAAAACAAAGCAATTTTGCCCTAACTTAACATACCTAAATGGTCAACAATTAGTTGACCTAATTATGCTAACATGACTCTACTATATAGGATTAAATGTCACATAATAATCCACCTATTATGTCACATCAACACATCATCTCTCCCTCCCCCTCGCTTTCTTTCCTCCTCGCCAAAATCAGCCTATCAACCAAAGACATCACCATCAACCCCACAAATTAGCCTATCCCTTTGGCCGGCAAACACCCCTTTCTAATTTACATCCATGGCAGCGTGTTCTGCACATTTGCATCAACCTTGTCACTGGCATTCAATCCAAAGACATCACCATCAACCCACAAACTGGCCTATCCCTCGGGTGGGCAAACTCCCATTGCTAATTTACATCCACGATGGTGCGTTCTACACATTCTCATTGTTTCATCCATTTTACCACAGATATCTCAACACCATCGCCGTCGAAGCAAACACCCTTGTGGTGTCCATCGAATGATTATTATGATTAATGGGTGGCGAGGAGAGAAAGCAAGAGCGAGAGAGATGAGGTGTTGACGTGGCATAATGAGTGGATTATTATGTGGCATTTAATCCTATATGGTAGAACCACATAAGCATAAATAAGTTAGCTAACTGTTGACAGTTTGAGTATGTTAAGTTAGAGCGAAATTATTGCTCCGTTTTCTAAACTTTCGGATCAAAAATGATATTCCTCCGAACCTAAATATAGAACATAGTTTGTAATGCAAATTACAATACAAAATATGTCCTATATTATTTGCACTACAAACTATGTGTTATATTTGAGACCGAAGGTAGTACTTAACCCACATGGTGCTTTGAGTTGGAGGATGAAGTGGTGTGCCACGTGGATTTAACGATTAGACTTAACAGTTACCAACAGCCAGGGTGAAATTGCTCTGTTTTCTAAACTCTCAAAGTAAAACTGATCCAAAAAAAACTTCCAAATGCCCAGAGCTCATGAGGAAAACTTCCGGAGCAAAAATGATACTTAACCCATTTAGTGTTACCTTCTTATGATCTCTTTTTTACTGTTTTGCGTGCCAATCATTATTTCGCTCCCATGCCATGTTTTTGGAATAAGATCATACATATTGAGAAAATGATGTTTAGAGAAGTTGGATTTTAGATCGAGGCTGATCCAATTCTATATGCACCCAAATCGAACAATAATACAATATTTTCTAAGTGAATTTGCCATAGATTTCATAAAAATCATTCTTCATGCACCAACCAAAAAGAGTAGCACCAATATGATTAGCACGTACATGTCTAAAAGGAGAATCCAATTCTAAAATATTAGTTTATTAGGAGGGAATTCTTAAATTTATAAACCACACTCCAGTTATAAGGCTTACCAATAATATGGGACTCGGAACTCTCCTAATGTAACTAATTTAACGCATTTACTAGGAGAGCGAAAACCTTTGGCATTTTAAATTTTAAAGGAAAACCCTTAATCAAATATAAAAAATAATAATAATAATTCCGATCCATTTTCTTCTAATGTATATTTAACAATAACTTTTTAACTATATTGATATAATAAACTCTAAAAAGTATTTAAATAATTGGTCCTAATTGAACGTCGTCCACGCAAGAATTATATGCACGTTTACATCCAATTTATAATTTTTGTATTTGAAGCTTAAGAAATGAGTAACAGTATTAATAGCTTCTAATTCTTTCACTTTACACACATGGTTCTTGTATATATCTTTAGTCCATCCAACTTAATGTTGTAACATCCCATGTTTGAAATGCGGATTTTTTTTTTTTCAAACAAACAATCAGAGTAGAGCAATAGAGCGAAAGAGTAATTGGATTCTTAGCCAAAACATCAACCATTGTGTAACATTGTAATGATTACAGTAATCCTAAGGTTTAGAAAGGAAATAACGAGAAAGAAACAGAAAGCGATAAGATAGATAAATCTTCAGCTGCATGCCTACTCCGGGTACTTGCCTCGATCCACGAACCGTGGTCCTCCTGACCCTGAAGCTACAGCTGAGATTCAATTCAACGCATTGAATCTCAGGTAACGGTTAACCTCATACCCAAACAACACAATATACAGCCAACATATATTCTAGAGCTAATACAACTGTATATCATAAGCATACTAGAGATGCATGATCATTATGCCGACAAAACATAAGCACGAGCAATATGTAAAGCCCCATAGGGTAAATAACAACAACGGCACTGCACTATTCACGGTGCCACGATAAACACTCGTGTCCTCGCCGCTAGGAAAACATAACGGCATTCCAAACATAACCCGTTTAAAACTGCTCGTATAACGGTCTCGACATATCCTTGACATATATGCATTTAAGAAGCACAAGATTAGTGTTACGATGACGCGTCCGTACCTTCGTTGGCAACGTTAGGTACTACCGCGGAAAACGTACTCTTACTAAAAACGTGAACTTCAAACGGCGGTTCGTCGGGCGTGACGGCAAAGAAATCGAGATTCGATATCCTATAAGAATAATATCACCTTTATTAGTGATTTGACACTATAACGGCATTTTAGGTAAAAATTACCATTTTGCCCTTCTACCCCTAATCGGCGGAATTTCGTGACACTTCGTTACTCGACAAATTTTCTTCCGAAATTTTGCCGAACTTCGACGCCATTATGATTTTCAAAATAATGACTAAAATAGCCCTCCCATATGATACCCAATCATACTTGAAATTTAAAGGCTATTCTAACAAATTCTACCCTTACTTTTAAAAGAACTGCGAAAACTTCAACTTTTCAGCGACTCGATCCCTACTATGTTTACACCTCTGCATATTTTTTCAACGCAAACAAGGCTCTAAAACATTTGTAGGAATCTTGTCACCTACTTTCTAAATCTAACTAACAATTCTACTAACTACTAAACTAAAAACTAAAGACCGAAAGACTTACCCGTTGAAGACTTTAGGACAATTCTCTGGGAGCTTATTGCCACAATTCCCCCAGAACTCCTTTCTCTTCTTTCTCAACCAAAAATTTCGGCCAAGAGAAGGAAGAAAAGGTGTGAGAATTATGAAGGAGGGGGTATTTATAGGGTTTTGAAGGGACAAGGTGGGAATTTCCAAAATTGTTACTTTATGTCCAGGTCACTAGTTTTCCCCGATCGGCACCCGATTCGCGTGATTTCGGAGAAATCTCAAAATTCTGGATTTACAACTCGAAGACATGTTCTCACTTAGTAGAAATGTCCAAGTTAACCTAAATTTTGATTCCATATAGGCCTCCAATATTCTGTTGAAGTTTTCTCGAAAACGTGTCCGAACACGTCCGGTGTCGAATTCGTTTCGGGACTATCAAACTCTTGGAAATAATTCACGATTCCAAATATGTCTAAATAAATTCAAACCCATTCCTAAATGTTGAGTTAGAATTTAATTTCCCTATTTCCAAAAATATGCCTATATGCATTTTTCCTATTTTGTTTTATTAGGAAAAAGCACAAACGGCCTCGGAATTAACTTAGGAAGAGGTCACTTGAAGGTAAAAACTCACTGATCAATATTTTACCTTGACCTTGGAATTCCTATTCCTAGATCTCTAGATAGGATCCGTTTCCTAATTTATAAATTACTATTCACAATTTTCTACTTTAATTAATTATATTATTATTTTAATATCCACTTGACCACTTGCATCTTATATCATTTTTATATTTTTTTTTCTTTTTATTTGGCCTAAATTTCGGTTGGCCTTTTAATTATATTAATAAATATTTATTTTTTATTTAATTAATTATTTTATCATTTATTTATTTACTTTTTTCCAAAAATTCCACAAAAATCCCTAATTGGTCCATTCTTGTATTTAGGCTTTAAAATACCTAAACTCAATGATTTTTCATAGAAATTTCCAATTTACTAGTAAATACATTTTTACTAATATTCCACTAATTTCCACTAATTTTTGAGCTTCACATAATTATTATTGAATTTCCTTTGCTTATGCTTAAGTAATTAGTCCAATATTACTTAATTACTTCATTATCACTTGTTGATAATTTTCTTAATTACTATGCCTCATTACCTTCATACACTTGTATTAACATTAGTATTTTCATGCCTCTTGCATTATTCCATAATTACAAGGGTATTTTGGTCTTTTACTTCTTTTGAGTATTTTCCAACAATTTCTCCAAGTTCATAATTTATAAAATTACAATAATTAGAGATTATATACTCTCCTATCTCACTTGGTCATTTAAGCTGTCTTTTAGGATTTTTCCATAAATTTTCTAAGTTAATTACCCTTTCTGAGGGCATTTTGGTCATTTTGGCACTTTGGCCCTTAAACTCCCTAATTTCTTACAGAAATTCTACTTAGAAAATAGACTGTATTTATACAAGACCGGAGATTGAAATTTCACTTATCAGAAATATCCAACTTTTATTTATAATATTCCAGATAAATATCAAGATTATTACATTTCTCCCCCCTTACACAAAATTTCGCCCTCGAAATTTAGTCTATACTAACTAAACTTCGGGCCATGAACTCAGGGTACTTCTCTTTCATGTCACTCTCGGTTTCCCAAGTCGCTTCTTCGGGTGACAAACCCTTCCAGACCACCTTCACAATCAAAATAGTCTTGTTTCTGAGCCGTTTCTCTTTGTGATCGATGATCTGCTCCGGCTCGACTATGAAGGTATTATCATGCCGTACTTCGACATCCTCGTACTCGATGACATGATCACTGTCTGGTTGGTACTTCTTCAATTGCGACACGTGGAAAACGTCGTGGAGATTACTCAGATTCGGGGTAAGGCTATCTGATAAGCTACTTCTCCGCGCTTAGCCAGAATTTCGAATGGTCCAACATATCGTGGTGAGTTTCTTCCTCTTAAGCGTTTTGCCGACACCAGTTATTGGGGATAACTTTAGAAATACATGGTCGCCGACATAAAACGTTAGAGGTCTCCTCCTTTTGTCAGCATAGCTCTTTTGTCTACTATGTGCTGCTAGGAGTCTCTTCTTGATTAACGCGATCTGTTCAGAGGTCTGCTCAAGCATATCCGGCCCAAGTACGGCATATCTTCCGGCGTCTCGTATGGTTCTCTCGGATTGACCGTCGATCGAGGGTGATAAGCCGAACCGAACTTCAACTTAGTCCCCATACCTTCATGTAACGCTTGCCGAAACGGGATTTGAATCGTGTATCACGATCAGAGACAATGCTCTTAGGAACACCATGTAATCTCACTATCTCTTTGATATAAATCTCCGCCAATCGCTCAGGAGAATAGTGGATACCGATGGGAATAAAGTGTGCCGACTTGGTTAATCTGTCAACAACTACCCAAATTGTATCATGATTTCGATTTTGGGCAGACCTACCACAAAATCCATGGTTATGTTCTCCCATTTCCATTCCGTGACTCTAGTCCTTGCAAAAGACCGGGGGTCGACGGTGTTCAATCTTTACTTCTCGATGGGTCAAGCATTTGGCCACGTATTCGCAACGTCTTTCTTCATCCCGGCCACCAAAGTTCGGATTTCATACTCTGTACATCTTGACCATGCACGGATGTAGAGTGTACTTACTCTTATGAGCCTCATCCATTATTGACCGCTTCAATTCATCAACTGGCGGTATGTAGATTCGCTGCTTATACCTGACCAAACCACTAAGTGATAGGTCTTAATCTTGGGTCTCACCTCGAGTGATCTTCTCACGTATCTCTTTTGCCCAATCATCTTGCTTCTGAGCTTTCTCTACTTCATCTCTCAGATCATACTCCCCCACAATACACTTCTACGGTTACACCGCATGTGTAATGCCTCCATATCTTCAAAGCGAACACGATAGCCGCCAGCTCTAAATCGTGTGTAGGATAGTTTAACTCGTGAGGTTTCGGTGACGAGAGGCATAGGCCACCATGGATCGGGGATAATCAATACCGGTGCTGTAGTCAACCTCTCCCTCAGATTCTGAAAACTCTCCTCACAATCATCTCCCCATATAAAGGGTTGATTCTTCCTCGTAAGCTTTGTCAATGGTAGGGCAAGACGCGAGAAATCCCGTATAAATCTGCGGTAATATCCCGCCAGACCAAGAAAACTACGGATCTCCGTCACGATCTCGGCCGTTTCCACCCGTAATCGCTTCTACTTTGCTTGGATCAACTGCAACTCCGCCGCTAGATATAACATGGCCCGAAATTTAACTTCCTATAGCCAAAATTCGCATTTGCTCAGCTTAGCATATAGTTGCTTTTCCCTGAGTATGCTCAACACCTTTCGCAGATGTTCTTCGTGCTCTTCTTTGCTCTTAGAGTAAATCAGAATGTCATCAATGAACACCACCACAAATTGGTCTAGGTGTTGTCGGAAGATACGGTTCATGTAATCCATGAATACCACAGGTGCATTTGTCAATCCGAAGGGCATCACAAGGAATTCATAATGCCCATATCTGGTTCTGAAAGCTGTCTTGGAAACATCACCATCCTTAACTCGCAACTGATGGTATCCCGAACGCAAGTCAATTTTCGAAAAGACTGTGGAACCAGACAATTGATCCAAAAGATCATCAATCCGGGGAAGTGGGTACTTATTTTTGACGGTCACCTTGTTGAGTTCGCGGTAATCGATGCAGAGTCGGAAACTTCCATCTTTCTTCTTTACAAAAAGTACTGGGGCTCCCCACGGTGAAACGCTAGGTCGAATGAACCCCTTCTTCAAAAGCTCTTCCAACTGCTTCTTCAACTCCTGCATCTCGTTAGGATCCATTCGATACGGCGCCTTTGATATTGATCCTGTGCCAGGCATCAAGTCAATATTGAACTCCACTTCTCGGATAGGAGGTAACTCGGTGAGATCCTCCGGAAATACATCGAAAATTCATTCACCACAGGGATATCCCGGAGTGAAAGGTCGCCGCTTTGTGAGAAAAGAATACCATGAAAGCATGACATCCTTGCTTCACGCACCGATCAGCCACGTGGCGGAGAGAAAGTTCGAGCTCACTTCAACCTTGTCTCCGGAAAATGATATCTCCTTTTGCCACAATCAATCATTGCGCCGTTGGCCGTTAACCGATTCGGACCGAATATGACGTCGATGCCGTGAAGAGGTAGACGGATAAGATCCACTTTAGAAACTCGTCCATCCACGTCAGCAGTACAATTCATACATGCATCAGAAGCTAAAGACTTTACATCCAACGGTGTAGATACTACAAGATCAAATGGTAATCTACAAGCATGCAATCCTAAACGACTTGCACAATCATAGGAAATAAACGAGTGACTAGCACCCGAGTCATACAATGCTTCAAGTAGATTTCCATTGAGATAGATGGTACCTTGAACCATCTCTGGGGACTACTTGGTCTCTGTATTTGTCAATGCAAAGATCCGGCCAGTGCTTTGAGGTCTCGCCTCTGCAGCCTTCTCGGGGCAATCCCGGCTAATGTGTCGAGCTTCGACACCGAAACAGACTTGTTTCCCATCACAGTTGGCTCTGGATGGTACTTCTTACATTTCGACATGTCCGGGATCCCCGTTGTTTGGATTGTCTTGTTGGTAGGGTTTCTTGTTTCCTCCTTGGTTGTTGCTCCAAGGCGCTTTCCTCTTCTGTGAGGATCCTCCGCGGTTGGATCCACCGTGACCAGCATTGTTGCCTTCCTGGCTTCGGGACTTGCGCAGTTCTTTCAAGTTGCGCTCTGTCAATCTGCATGATCCCACGGCTTGGGCCATCCTAGAGAATTGATGAGATACGAGCCTCGATCTTATGTCGTACCTCAGCCCGTTCACCAATCGGTTCGCTTTCCAACTTTCGTTCACATTGCTCTTCAGATACGAAGAGTATCGGGACAGGTTGGTGAAACGTGCGAAGTAGTCGTCAAATGACTCCTCATTCCTTGTTGTATCTGCGAAATTCCTCCTCCTTAATCACCTGAATCGAGGGAGGAAAGTATTGTTCGTTGAATTGCTCCAAGAACATCTCCCACGTAACAGGGCTTGGCAGAGTTGTGGAAACGCTCTCCCACCATCTGTGGGCATCGCCCTCTAACTTGTAGATAGCCAGCAGTGCCTTCCGATCTCCCGGGCACTCGATAACTTCAAAAATCTTTTTTAGGCTTAGCAGCCAATCCTCAGCTAGTTCATTCTTTCCCCGCACCTCTTAGTATAGCCATTTGTTTTTAATTCCTTTCCTTTATCAAACAACGGATATATGTGTCAGAAAACAACACAACACGTGGCATCAAAACCTATATATTTTCATATTAGATGTAATGTACATGTTAACGTATATTACATCATCCAGCTGGTTTATGACTAGTGGTTAAAATCCTTCGCGTTCGTAATTCATAACTTTATATCGGAAGTACGCTCTTCTAATAGTCTTGCTGCGTTGTTCCGCCATCCAATGCTTTGATCGTATAGTGCTTATCGGCGTTCGTTAGATGAATGATCTGATCTGACAGGTTTCTCCGGCTCTAAAGGCGTATTAGCCATTATCTCTGTTCATCTTTACACATTTACACCAATGGTCGTATTAGTACTCATTTTCAAAAATGTGCTCAAAGTTAAAAGGCTTAAGAACCTAACTCCGTTATCGAATGTAATGGCCGGGTAAGTGTCTACCATGGGGCCTCACCGGGTTAGCAAGTGACTTATGGCACACCCACGTAGACTAGCCTTGCCTTCGGCACCAAACTGTCCGTGGTAACATAGTTAAATACTTGCCAGAAAGTTTTGCTCTGATACCATAAAATGTAACATCCCATGTTTGAAATGCGGAATTTTTTTTTTTTTCAAACAAACAATCAGAGTAGAGCAATAGAGCGAAAGAGTAATTGGATTCTTAGCCAAAACATCAACCATTGTGTAACATTGTAATGATTAAGAATACGATAAGATAGAGATAGTCTTCAGCTGCACGCCTACTCCGGGTACTTGCCTCGATCCACGAACCGTGGTCCTCCCGACTGAAGCTACGGTGAGATTCAATTCAACGCATTGAATCTCGGGTAACAGTTAACCTCATACCCAAACAACACAAGATACAACCAATGATATTCTAGAGCTAATACAACAAGATATCATAAGCATACTAGAGATGCATGATCATTATGCCGACAAAACATAAGCACGAGCAATATGTAAAGCCCCATAGGGTAAATAACAACAACAACCGCACTATTCACCGGTGCCACGATAAACACTCGTGTCCTCGCCGCTAGGAAAACATAACGGCATTCCAAACATAACCCGTTTAAAACTGTCGTATAACGGTCTACGACATATCCTTGACATATATGCATTTAAGAAGCACAAGATTAGTGTTACAAGACGCGTCCGTACCTTCGTTGGCAACGTTAGGTACTACCGCTGAAAACGACTCTTACTAAAAACGTGAACTTCAAACGGTTCGTCGGGCGGCGTGACGACGGCAAAGAAATCGTAGATTCTGATATCCTATAAGAATAATATCACCTTTATTAGTGATTTGACACTATAATCGGCATTTTAGGTAAAAATTACCATTTTGCCCTTCTACCCCTAATCGGCGGAATTTCGCAAAGATTTCGTTACTCCGACAAATTTTCTTCCCGAAATTTTGCGAACTTCGACGCCATTATGATTTTCGAAAATAATGACTAAAATAGCCCTCCCATATGATACCCAATCATACTTGAAATTTAAAGGCTATTCTAACAAATTCTACCCTTACTTTTAAAAGAACTGCGAAAACTTCAACTTTTCAAATGACTCGATCCCTACTATGTTTACACCTCTCGCATATTTTTTCAACGCAAACAAGGCTCTAAAACATTTGTAGGAATCTTGTCACCTACTTTCTAAATCTAACTAACAATTCTACTAACTACTAAACTAAAAACTAAAGACCGAAAGACTTACCCGTTGAAGACTTTAGGACAATTCTACAGAGAGCCACGCACATTCCCCAGAGCTCCTTTTCTTCTTTCTCAACCAAAAATTTCGGCCAAGAGAAGGAAGAAAAGGTGTGAGAATTATGAAGGAGGGGGTATTTATAGGGTTTTGAAGGGACAAGGTGGGAATTTCCAAAATTGTTACTTTATGTCCTATCCACTAGTTTTTCCCGATCGGTACCCGATTCGCGTGATTTCGGAGAAATCTCAAAATTCTGGATTTACAACTCTGAAGACATGTTCTCACTTAGTAGAAATGTCCAAGTTAACCTAAATTTTGATTCCATATAGGCCTCCAATATTCCTGTTGAAGTTTTCTCGAAAAACGTGTCCGAACACGTCCGGAAATAATTCACTGATTCCAAATATGTCAAAATAAATTCAAACCCATTCCTAAATGTTGAGTTAGAATTTATCTTCCTCTTTTCCAAAAAATATGCCTATATGCATTTTTCCCTATTTTGTTTTATTAGGAAAAAGCACAAACTGCCTTGGAATTAACTTCCTAAGAGGTCACTTGAAGGTAAAAACTCACTGATCAATATTTTACCTTGACCTTGGAATTCCTATTCCTAGATCTCTAGATAGGATCCGTTTCCTAATTTATAAATTACTATTCACAATTTTCTACTTTAATTAATTATATTATTATTTTAATATCCACTTGACCACTTGCATCTTATATCATTTTATATTTTTTTTTCTTTTTATTTGGCCTAAATTTCGGTTGGCCTTTTAATTATATTAATAAATATTTATTTTTTATTTAATTAATTATTTTATCATTTATTTATTTACTTTTTTCCAAAAATTCCACAAAAATCCCTAATTGGTCCATTCTTGTATTTAGGCTTAAAAATACCTAAACTCAATGATTTTTCATAGAAATTTCCAATTAACTAGTAAATACATTTTTACTAATATTCCACTAATTTCCACTAATTTTTGAGCTTCACATAATTATTACTGAATTTCCTTTGCTTATGCTTAAGTAATTAGTCCAATATTACTTAATTACTTCATTATCACTTGTTGATAATTTTCTTAATTACTATGCCTCATTACCTTCATACACTTGTATTAACATTAGTATTTTCATGCCTCTTGCATTATTCCATAATTACAAGGGTATTTTGGTCTTTTACTTCTTTTTGAGTATTTTCCAACAATTTCTCCAATTTCATAATTTATAAAATTACAATAATTAGATATTATATACTCTCCTATCTCACTTGGTCATTTAACTGTCTTTTAGGATTTTTCCATAAATTTTCTAAGTTAATTACCCTTTCTAGGGCATTTTGGTCATTTTGGCACTTTGGCCCTTAAACTCCCTAATTTCTTACAGAAATTGTACTTAGAAAATAGACTGTATTTATACAAGACCGGAGATTGAAATTTCACTTATCAGAAATATCCAACTTTTATTTATAATATTCCAGATAAATATCCGGGTATTACAAATGTTAAGTTCAAAATCTATACCTATCTGTTTCTCCTATGTGAACGTGGATATTTCAGTCTATTTGTTTGGATGTCAAACAAAGATTTATAAGGTTCTTAATTGACATTTTAAAATTCCAAAATCCTAAATCGCCAATATCTTCCTCATTTGATTCCGAAGTGTCATTTTCTCCAAAACTTGTGGTTGATAAGAACCCAAAAATAATGGAGTCAAGCTGGTTTTTAGTCTATTTTATCCTTATTATCTTATTAATTAACACGTTGGAGCTAAGTTTCTAATTCTATAATAAAGCAGTGGATGTAAATTACCAGTGAACTTCTGATGAAGTTCCTTTCGCCTCCCACCTTAGAATTTCAAAATTACCTTATTGTTTGCTATTGTTTTGTCAAATGAGAGATTAAATGAAATAAATTAAGTAGGAAGCAAAAGCATAGTATTTTCCTTGCAAACGATGGTCGTGGCTTCTTAAAGCAAACTTCTTTGATATAGATAGGCAACTAATAAATACCAAACTACTACTTTATCTATATGGAACACTATTGTGTGGCATGCAGATTAATTTCGAGACTAATAATGTAAACAACCAAACGTGATTAACATGATTAATGAATGTTACTTTAATTAATTTTCATTTTTGGGGCCAATAGTCCTAATTACTTTTCTTTTTGAACCGCGTCTTTATTTGTTTTTTAATTTGTCATTATTCAGCATATGTTCCGTACCCCAAATAATATTTTTATTTAATATGCGCTTTTAGGTATCTTTCTATAATTTATAGTTTAAACGCTTAATTTGTTTTAATAATTTTTATTCAATCAATGGCATAATCATTCAATATAAAAACCTATGATACATAATAAAACTTTTATGGGACCATTTTAATTCCTAACCCATAAACTTAGCTTTTTCCAAGTTTTGAAGGCTTCAGTTAATCAGCTTTCTTTTCCCAGCAAATTTTCTTACAAAATAGAAATTAACTAAACTTTTTATGATTTGTATGATCTTTTATAGCGCAAGTCGGTTTATGATAGACAAAAAAATATAATGACTATGATTCTTATAATTCTCAATTGGATTAAAGTTGTTTTAATTGTTTCAAGGGTTAAGGTGCAGATTTGCCAACAAACTATTACCCGAGAAGCATCTGGCACAAAAAACAATTGAGTGTACCAAAATTACCAATCAACAATTAAAAAGTGAAAAAAAAAAACACAATAATATAAGGTGCAAATTGGCCAACGAACTATTATGTAACATCCCATTTTGAAACGCGGAATTTTTTTTTTTTTTAAATCAGAGTAGAGCAATAGAGCGAAAGAGTAATCGGTTCATAGCCAAAACATCAACCATTGTGTAACATTGTATAGATTACAGTAGTCCTAAGGTTTAGAAAGGAGATATTTCCAGAGCTAATACAACAGTATATCATAAGCATACAATAGATGCATGATCATTATGCCGACAAAACATAAGCACAAAGAAATATGTAAAGCCCCATAAGGTAAAACATTAACAATAACAGCCTGCACTATTCACCAGTGCCACGATACTCACTCGTGTCCTCAGCGCTAGGAAAACGGAACGGCGTTACCAAAACTATAACCCGTATAACTGTCTGTATAACGGTCTACGAACATATCATTGACATATAAGTATTTAAGATGTGCAAGATTAGTGTTAAAACAATTGAGTGTACCAAAATTACCAATCAACAATTAAAAAGTGAAAAAAAAAAACACAATAATATAAGGTGCAAATTGGCCAACGAACTATTATGTAACATCCCATTTTGAAACGCGGAAATTTTTTTTTTTTTAAATCAGAGTAAAGCAATAGAGCGAAAACGATAAGATAAAGATAATCTTCAGCTGCACGCCTACTCCGGGTACTTGCCTCGATCCCCGAACCGTGGTTCTCCTGACCCTGAAGCTACATCTGAGATTCAATTCACCATATTGAATCTCAGGTAACGGTTAACCTCATACCCAAACAATACAAGATACTGCATACAATGATATTTCTAGAGCTAATACAACAAGATATCATAAGCATACAATAGATGCATGATCATTATGCCGACAAAACATAAGCACAAAGAAATATGTAAAGCCCCATAAGGTAAAACATTAACAACAACAAACTGCACTATTCACCAGTGCCACGATACTCACTCGTGTCCTCAGCGCTAGGAACACGGAACAGCGTTACCAAAACTATAACCCGTATAACTGTCTGTATAACGGTCTACGAACATATCATTGACATATAAGTATTTAAGATGTGCAAGATTAGTGTTACGAAGACGCGTCCGTACCTTCGTTGGCAACGTTAGGTACTACCGCGGAAGACGACTCTCACTAAAAACGTGAACTTCAAACGGCGGTTCGTCGGACGGCGTGACGGCAAGAAATCGTAGATTCTGATATCCTATAAGAATAATATCACCTTTATTAGTGATTTGACACTATAATCGGCATTTTAGGTAAAAATTACCATTTTGCCCTTCTACCCCTAATCGGCGGAATTTCGCCAAAGACTTCGTTACTCTAGCAAATTTTCTTCCCGAAATTTTGCCAGAACTTCGACGCAACTATGATTTTTGAAAATAATGACTAAAATAGCCCTCCCATATGATACCCAATCATACTTGAAATTTAAATGCTATTCTAACAAAATTCTACCCTTACTTTTGAAAAACTGCGAAAGCTTCAACTTTTCGGCGACTCGATCCCTACTATGTTTATACCTCTGCATATTTTTTCAACGCAAACAAGGCTTAAAACAAGAATAGGAATCTTGTCACCTACTTCCTAAATCTAACTAACAATTCTACTAACTACCGAACTAAAGACTAAAGACCGAAAGACTTACCCGTTGAAGACTTCTGCAGAACTTTCCCCCAGAGCTTCTCTCTCTTCTTTCTCTCCCTAGAATTTCGGCCAAAGGAGCAATAAATGGTGTGAAGAAAATGTGAAGAAGCTCTTGGCTATTTATAGAGAATTGAAGGGACATGGTTGGCATTTTTCAAAAGGATACAAATGGAATTATCAAAGTTGTTTTTACCCTTTTGGTCCAACTTCTCCAACAAGTTTTTGCCCTCCTTTTTCACCCCTTGGCCGACCTCTAAGGGTGATGTGGCAGCCTCCCATTGGTCCAAAATGGTGACTTGGCTTGCTTTATGCCCGATCTAGCAGAATTTCCCCGATCGGTACCCGATTCGTGTGTTTTCGGAGAAATCTCAAAATTCTGGATTTACAACTTTGAAGACATGTTCTCACTTAGTAGAAATGTCCAAGTTAACCTAAATTTTAATCTCATATAGGGCTCCAACAGTCCAATTGAGTCTTTCTCGAAAAACGTGTTCGAACGCGTCCGGTTTCAGAACGCATTTCTGAAATCACCAATCTCTTGGAAATAATTCACTGATTCCAAATATGTCCATATAAATTTAAACTCATTCCTAGATATTGAGTTAGAATTTATTTTCTTCATTTCCAAAATATGCCTATATGCATTTTTCCCTATTTTGTTTTATTAGGAAAATGCACAAACGGCCTCAGAATTAACTTCCGGAAGAGTTTAACGGAAGATAAAAACCCACTGATCAATATTCTACCTTGACTTTGCAAATCCCATTTCTAGATCTCTAGATAGGGTCCGTTTCCTAATTTGTACAGTACTATTCATGCACTTTAATTATATTATTAAATAATAAAACACATGTGCTTTAATTTGAAAAATATCATGATATTAATACTTTGATCTCATCTTCAAATTTTTGGCCAAATTTTCGGCTGGGCATTTTTTTGGATTTGTAAATCTTTTTCATGAATTATTTAATTATTTAATTAATTACTTAATTCAATTTTTATTAAAAATTCCCCAAAATTCTCTAATTGCTCCATTCTTGTATTTAGGCTTAAAAATACTTAAACTCAACTATTTTTCTCCAAAATTTCCAATTAATTAGTAAATATATTTTTACTAATATTCAACTAATTTCCACTAATTTTTGAGCTTCCCTTAATTATTACTGAATTTCCTTTGCTTATGCTTAAGTAATTAGCCATTAATTACTTAATTACTCTTTAACCATAGTTGGTATTTTTCTTAATTAGGATGTCTCATTACCTTCACACTCTTGTATTAACATTAGAATTTTCATGCCTCTTGTATCATCTCATAATTACAAGGGTATTTTAATACTTTATGAGCATTCTTTTTCATTTTTCCCAAGTTTGTAATTTATTAAATTACCGTAATTAGAGATAGTATATTCTCTTAATCCAATTGATCATTTTACTGTCTTTCAGGATTTTCATGAATTTTCCAAGTTTATTTCCCTTTACAGGGGCATTTCAGTCATTTTGGCACTTTGGCCCTTAAATTTCCTAACTTCCTACCGAATTTAACTTAGAATAACAAGCTAAATTTACACAAGTTTGGAGACAATAATTTCACTTATCAGAAATATCCATTTTATTCATAATATTCCAGATAATAAATATCTGGGTATTACATATTACACCGTCACTGTCTTAGTGTCTCCGTCTTCCATTGACTGTCACAGTGTGGTGACTCTAGAGCTTTCATTGTTGTTGGGTGTTCCACTCACCCTCTTGAACCTATCAAGGTCCGTATGCAGCTTCAAGGCGAGAATCACACACCGAAACCAAATCCAGCAGTTCACAGCGCCTGCTCGCATGGGTCTCATCTCTGTTGGTGTTTGTCTTATCCAACAAGAAGGCTTAACTGCTTTTTTTTCCAGTGTCTCCGCCACCGTCCTACGCCGGTACCTCATATTTTAACGTAATTGTGATAGTTTTTTTTAATAGCTATTTGGTACTGTTTTTCAATTTTAAATTGTTTATTGGTAATTTTGGTACCCTTAATTGCTTTTTGTGCCAGATACTCCTCGGGTAATAGTTCGTTGGTAAATTTGCACCTTAACCCTTGTTTCAATTATATGGGTGCATCACTTCACAGTACACACCCACTTAAGCTTTTGGCAAATTTAACTAGCTAGCTAGCTTTGCTTCAATAATACGTGAATTGGTATATCAATTGAGAATAGATGTTAACCACTATTGGCTTCTCAGTGTCACCCATTCCCACTCTCATTCTCTTGTACTTTAATAGCCATATCCATTTAACGAGACCAACAGAATCCGAATATTTCAGATTTCAGTGTCTATGATCTACTCTCTCTTTTGATAGAATATCATTTGATGGCTAAAGATTACATATTACAGTGAAGAAACACATATTGTGCTGCACTTTCTTAATTTGAAGAATAGGAATTGTTGCCTACCCCATTTTACTGGCTTACATTAATCATGGTAAAATTTTATATATATATTAAACGATTCTACGTACTATTTATTCCATCTTCGACCCATCACCATCATCTTCAGGAGGCAAGGCATAATTAGAGTGAATAAATAAGGTGTACAGTCTCCTTTCTTTTTTTCCAATCCCCTCAGTAAAATTCTAGAGTAAATACCCTTTTAGGTCCCTGGAAAAACACGCTCTACCCATTTTAGTCCCTGAGTAAAAAAAAATGTCATTTCGGTCCTTTTTAGGGACTAAAAATGATTTTTTGGGAATTTGTGAGGGATTAAGATGCCCACAAAAAATGACTAAAAGGACTAAAATGGACCTTTTTTTTTACTGTTTATGGACTAAAAATGACATTTTTTTACTCAGTGACCAAAATGGGTAGCTCGTGTTATTTCAGGGACCAAAAATGGTATTTACTCAAAATTCTAATTAAATCTCCGGAGCCAGAGTATGACTTAAATGAAACGTTTCGAAAAAAACGCATAAAATTATTGAAAAAGCAACTAACGATATTATTTAAATACAGAATTCAACGAAAAAAATATTACATGTGTGTTATTAAATATGAATATTTTGAGATGATGGTGGTGTATTTGTAGCCATCATCTAATTATTAATTATAATGTGAATCCAAGTTGTCATGTATAGCTAGCGTCATGTGATTATACAAGCATTGTGATGGCAGCACAACAATACGATCGAGTGGAAGGAATATATTCATTTGGATGAGTTGAATAGATCATATATGGGAAATAGTGTAAAATGAGAATGTTGATAATTAAATGAAAAGTTGAGCCTAGTCTATCAACTTTCTCTGTCAGAAGGAATCAAAGTAAATAATAGAAACCAAGGAAACAGTGGAATAGTAATGTTATTAGCATATTATATGGTACTACTATTATTGAAGCGGGATCAATATGTATATAAATAGAGTGAGGGACGAAGAAGAAGACCACAAGAGTAGTTCAACAAAGAGAAGCAATAGATATATTGCGAGTTTGATCCAAACAACAGATAGTGTTAGGGTAAAAGTGGAGCCATGTCGCACGAGGGATGACACTTACTTTTCCAATCAAGGGAAGGCTGGTAGGTGTCATCTCTCTGCGGCATGCCTCCGCTCTTCCCTTTGTCCATCGATCCCTCTTCGCTATGAGGGATGGATTCAGCCAACAAGTGGTAAGATTCCATCTAACTTGTCTCTTCCTGAAAAATTATATAAAATAGTGTCATTTTCATTTTCCTTGATATAATAGCTAATTCACTAATTTTGGTATATTAAAGATAGGGCAAACTTCACCAAGGTTGTTGTTGAGGCGTTGCCTCATCAGCAGAAGCCCTCGCGAGTCAAAAAGATGTAAAAGGGTGGGTGTGTGTGTGTGTTGTCTCACAATCAAAGAGCATGTCGTTTGAACAAGCGCCTCAGTAGCTTGTCCCTTTTTGTCTCAGATTTGTCCTATTCAAGAATATGTGACTTAGGTCTTCACGATTAGCTTCATCTACCTGAGAAATTTCGTCCCACAAATGATCTACATGCGATGAATCTTCTTACAATTATTCAGATCGATCACGAGCAAAAAGATCACTCCCGAAAGCTACAGTACAGGCTCCCCTCAGCTTGTTCACACCTGATAGAAAAGTCAGAGGAAGAGGATAGGTCATGAAAATATTAAGTTTGTTATTATTATATATTCAAAGTGTCAAGGGGAATATAAAAATCGCTTTTGTAGGCATGTCGTGTTGTTGGAGGAGTAGCGAGCATCATTTCCAGCGCCGGTGACAACTTAATAAACAAATCATGCGTACAATCATTGGCTAAATTAAAATGAATCCCACATATTTAATTTAATATATGTTTGTGTGTTCAAAGTAAGAGGAACCATTACAGAATAATATAGTTATATGTCATGTGTGTATAGGGCTTCAGGAAGGAGCTACATCGATCATTGAGTGGATGCCATCACGAAATATCACCTTCCCCGGCCGGTATATATTTTAATATTGATATATGGATATAGTACTCAAGTTTTTAGAGGGTAGAGAGAGAAGATTGCTTCCTTAATAAATACGTGGTGCTCTCAAAACCAAAGAGCAAGAGATATCTATGAGAATTGTAAAGCGAAAAGTGCATATAGATCGATCATATGTCTAATACAACAAGAGAGGTGCTAGGGACTTCGGTCGCTGGAGAGATGACGCCTACTGTTTCCAGTAGTTGTCATCTCTCCGCCACTGAAGCCCCTCCTGTTTCCTCCTTTAATATCTCTTCTTCTTCTCTGGTTTGTATGCAGACAACATGTGAGTTATAGCTAGCATGACGGGAAATTCTGTGCATTACAGATATGTGTGTGTGTGTTTGTGTGTGTGGGGGTAATAATTTTGACTTTTCCCCCCTTGTTCTGGAGACGTAAGCCTCTAGCTGAGCACGGTTTGATTATTGTTTCACGAATGTTTTTGTAGATGATGCCACATTAATTCCTCTCCTTTAATTTGTTTTAGATGATAACTTTAATTTGTTAGCACACAGGTCAGTTATATGTAAGATCCTCATCATGGACTGCAATCAATCTCACCTACAAAGTGATAAATTTGTGATTGTTTGGAATGGGGATTAGAACCTTCAAAAATAGTTTTTCAATTGTAAATTATGGTGTATGAGATAAATATATAAAAAGAGATTTGTCTTAATTTGCGTGAATAAGCACTTTTGAGGTTGTCAATCGTGATCTCAATCAAGCAAAAAACTTACGGGTACAAGAGGTATTATATTTGTGATTGAACCATATTTTTTATTAGTTATTTTATGATTAATTTGGGATTTAATCATGTTAATTAGGTCAAAAATGTATTATTTATGATTAATTTGGATTAATGAGTGATTGCATGAAAAATGTGTTAAAAATGGTAAAATTGTCGTAATTATTTTAATTACTCTTATTCATTATTTCTTAGGAAGAATTGATGTTGGCTTGTTTGGTTAAAATTGTAGATGCATGAAGAAATTATACCAGATTTGAAGATAGAAGTTTGGACTCAAGTTGTAAAAGTTTCAGTTTAGTCCCTCTACGAAATTTTTTAAGAGTTTCCGTTAGTGGGCATTGAAACTCTGCGTTTTGACCAAACTAGTTCAGCTGAACTTTCTTCATTCAATATAGCAGATGCGAGCTGAGGGAAAGAGGGGGATATACGAGAGCGCTGCGGACGATACAGGGAGAGCACCATCTCCATCATCCACCTTCCTCTTCCTCATTATCGTTGGCGGCCTCCATCCTTCACCATATTCGCCGGCGAACTTCCTCCTCCCTTAACCACCATCACTCTCACCGGCGGCGAGAACCAGAGATAACAGAGCACAGCGCTGCGGATTGAGAGGGGGACTTTCGACCTGGGCTCGCATCACCTTCATCCTCATCCTCGCCGAGGATCACTCCACCCTCATCATCCTCATCCTCGCTGGCGAGATTTAGCTCAGGAGCGACGACAGAATGCAAGAGAGAGGGATATAACAGAACAGAGTGCGCCGCAAGCTGGAGAGGGAATCAGAGTTTCGTCGGAAATCACCTACCACCATCCCTTACCATAGCCGGAGTTGGAGCTTCGAACGACCACCACTGTCAACCTTCTTCGTTCTGAATTTTCTGATTCATTCCATGGGTGCCCTGTGAGATTTGAACGAGTTCCTGCTTTCATAAGTGGCTAAATATCTTGCCTCTTAATGGTGGAGATTTGTTCTTAAGCTTAATGGACTACATAGGGGAGTTTTTCTATCATTCCATTAGTCTAGAGTTAGTTATATATTTAAATTGCTTAGTTTAGGGAATTATTGTATATGATTCTGAAATTAATGCTAATTGTCTTTATTAGCTTGATAATTGTAGTTGAGATAGGATTTTGCCGTGTGAAGATTATATGTGTTTGAATATCTTTGTGACTACAATGAGACTATGTTGATTAACGTAGTATTGTCTAGATAATGTGGTTGATTTGTACCCTTGAGGGGCTGGTTAGCACTCAAATTTAAGAAAACTCATATTGCATTATTCCAATTCTAAGTGCACATTAAGTGATTTTAAACAATATCTCAAGAGGTAGTGGTTAGCTATGGTTGTAGGAGTAACTATTAATTGGGAATATTGGACTCAAGTGGTATTTTAAAGTTTTTTTATTAAGACTTGATAAATTTTAACTCTCATAATCTTTTTGAGCATAGATAGTCATTTCTTAATCACCAAGAGCACCATCATTCATATTTTCAATTTCATACTCATTTCCATACTCCATTCCATTTTATAAAAAAATAACAAAAACAATAGTTAGCATTTAATTTAATTGCATTATTATTTTAGTCTATTAATTTGAAAAACCAAAACCAATTTTTTCCTTGTTTTTATTGTATTTGCGTGTCATTTAGATTACTAAGACTCAATAAAAGGCTCATCGAGAAAAGAAAACGATTCTCAATTTGGCTATACGCAATCCTTAATTAATTTTTGATTGTGAACCCTAAAACTAAAAACAAAAAGTCCCTCATCAATTTGCCATTTAGTAGTTTATGTTTACTATTAAAAAACTGAATGATTCGGATCTCTTCGGCTATAACGCTGAATTATGTAGAGTATTAATATTTTTCTAGTACTGAAACGGACCCCAGGGAACAACGATGCTCAAGTCTCAATTGATTTTTTTAATGTTATGAAATATCGAATCCAGTGCACATATGGCCATTAAATAACTTCATTTTATTTGAACACCATTCTTGTTGTAATTGCGTGCTAGCTACTGTTTCCTTATCCAATAATAATAAACTTTTTTTCAATGCTCTCTGATGCTAGAATGAAAATGAGCTGCTCTATATTATATTTCAAGTTGGCTGTTGATTGTTTCAACATTAAATTAGAATCCTAGGATTGTTTCTAAACTATTTACATTGGATTTTGTGCTTTCAGCTTTGTGTTTTTTTATAGACCCACCACCATCTTACAAATCTGAGGGGAGTTATTCTAGTGTTATTATATTGCAGCTTCTTACCGTTCTGAGCTGCAAGGAACAAAGTAAAACCCTGGCACGTGAACTCTGAAGAAAAATTCTTCATGTAACAATAAACATGATGATTCCTAGCTTCCTTTAAATTGAGTTCTTCTATCTGTCTCGTGTGAAATTAAGAGTGATCAACTTGCATGCAGTTCTTATCAACAGTGGGGCGTTCCTTTAAGTTAAATGCACAGTATGAGGTGCTTGATATGACAGAATATGTAAATAAAAAACATGGATAGTTGGTGATTTTATTTACATATTCTGTCATGATATCCCGTGAAGTATCTCCTGGCTACAAGCAAATATACTTAATTTAATATTTCATTCCTTCTATAGGAGAGGATCCCAAAAACTTCCTTAAGTCTTAGGTGTATGTTTGGATTAATTTTTGGAGAATGACTTTTACGATTTATGAGGTATGTACATGAGAAAAATTGTCTCAACTTGCGAAAAAGGATTTCTGAAACCTGGTTTCCCAAACACTCACTAAATGAGAAGTTGTAAATTCGATTGTGATGTTATTTTACTGAAATATCCTTATAAATAGCCTAAAATTTTAATGTTTATTTCTAAGTAATCCCTACAATTTAAAATAATTACTATCGTCTATCCAAAACGTAGACACTAATTAATTCATTTTTTTATTTTAAATCTAAAACATCAATGTTTTTCTAGCACATTTATTATTTTTTTTCTAAATTACCGTATTGGCGGCATTATATATTTTTTAGATTTCAAGTAATTTTTTTTGTCAACGGATTTCAAGTAATTTCAATGTAAATAATTAAAAGGAAGAGTATTCTAGAAAAATGAACACATATTTTTTATTTTGTAAATAGCCAATTTAATTCATATTATTAATCTATGGCAATTGGTTGATAAGCCTCTGCATTTAAAACATAAGGAGTATCACTTTGGAATTTTCTTAGTTTTCAAAATATCTGTTTTTAAATTTTAAGAAAATATTGATTATTTCTTACTATATTTTACCTTCATTAATAATTCAAATTATTTCAATAGTGCATTAGCGAGAGAATTAAGGAAAAATTAATATTTTAGCAAAATATCATTAAATTTTATTGTCATTTTAGGTTATTTAATAATTTTTGTTGCTGCATAAAAGCCTCAAGGTCACCGTCGCAAGTAGGGATGTCCATGGACCAGACTGGACCGGGTTGGGGGTCAACCCGAGGTCTGGTCCATGAGGGACCTGAAATTTGGACAAGCCACCCGAGTGCAGTCTGTCGGCACCGGCCCGAGCTCGGCCGACTGGCACCTGGCCCAGATGGACTGCCTAGACTGGTTCAGGTAGTCCAGAACCTATTTCATTTTTTTCCCACTTCTTTGGACCAATAATTAAACATGCAAACATGCAAACATCTTAAATCCAATCATACACAATTACACATATAAGAATCTCCAACAACATTGAACAAAAATACAAAATAACAACATTCTATTGGGTCAGACCGAAGAAGAAGGGAAGAAGAAGAAGATTGAAAAGGGAAAAAGACTCCGGATATTTTTTTGGCGAAGAAGAAGACTCACTAATGAGTGATGAAGAATAGTAAAGAAGACAATAAAGAAGGACAAAGGGTTAGGTTAAGTTGTGATTTTAATATATATATATATATATATATATATATATATATATATAATATATATCGGGCCGGACCGGACCAGTCCAAGGGGTCTTAGACCCTGGACCGAAGTCCGGTCTGACCCAAGCAGACCAGTCCGGTCCGCCTCATATGGTCCCAGACCAAAAAAAAAAAATTCTAGAGACTGGGTCAGGTCGGATCGGACCACCTAGACTACCGGGTTTTTTGGACATCCCTAGTCGCAAGTGAAAGGAGGGCATTATTTATTTGTGCACTGCATTTTTCATAAACGAAATAATGAAATTACTTCTTTATCCTTCTGAATTATTGTTCTTACTAAGAATTAAATAGCATTTGCTTAATGTTTGAACAGCTAACTTTATTCTATCTGACAGTCTCAAGTCAAAATTTGCAGTTAGGGGCTTAGTCAGATCCTATGCGGATTGGTTGTAATTGGGAGTCCAATTTGACCTCAAGATCCCAAGAGCGAATGATGAATTCGCTACATTTTTTGTTTTCAATTCATCTTCGTTGGGTAATGGGAAAATCATTGTAAAATCCCACAATAAGCAAACAAAATGCAATAACAATTTTAAGTGCTCACACTGCTCACTTATTATTAAGATTCCCCCCTAGATTTTCCCTGATATTTATTCATCAATGGGGAGAGGTGAAATGGTCTCTATAGATCTTCCAAATGAGTGGGCCTAAAATGAGGCCATTCAGTTGAAGACCTATACACAATAAATAAGTTAGGTAAATCTAATGACTGAAGGAAGAACCGCTTGATCATTCCTCTCTCCCAAGAGGAGGATGATCTTCTTATGCGTAGCTCTAAGAAAATCAAGAATGGGGGAATAGGCAATGGTAACAATATTTTACAAGGCACATGGCCGAAGCTTGGTGCTAAAGGAGCTGGATATAGTAAGGGTGGTCTGTTTTTTGCTTTGTTTGATGATAATATGTCAGAGGATGACCAAGACACTAAGAATAGTGAACCACTATGCAGAACTGAGGAAGACCAAACTCGAAACTTCCCTACCTTTACTTTCTCAAGGAAAATTAAGAAATGATTGTACAGAGCATAGCGAAAGGTAGTGATCGTAAAACTCCTAGATAAGATGATCAGTTACAAGGCTCTTCTGTCATGTCTACAAGCCTTATGGGCTAAAAGAGGAGTTGTGAGTTTTATCAACCTTGGATACAGGTATGTGGTGAAGTTATCAAACAGAGAGGACTACCTAAATGCCTTTACTAGGGGTTCATGGATGCTTTATGATCATTATCTCACTATGAGATCGTGGGAACTAAACTTCATTCTTGCAAGAGGAAAGATTGATAAGGTGGTGGTATGGGTCAGGGTGCCGAATGTATTCTTGGAATATTATGATCATGAGGCCTTAACAATTATCAGTAATAGGAATGGAGATACCATTAAAGTTTATATGAATACATCCTGTCAGTTGAGTGGTCACTATGCCTAAATCCATGTTCTTATGGATCTAGGAAACAACTTATGTCAAGTTTTCAATTAGATAGAGAAGATTATTTTTTGGAATATAAAGGTCTCCACATGCTTTGTATTAACTGTGGAGTCTATGGGCATGTAGGGGAAACTTGTCCCAGTCAAAACACAATGCAATGTAATAGTGGGGAGAAGCGAGATGAAGGTCCTATAGAACCATCGGCTATGATGGAGCAACATTATGAGGGTGACCTAAGCTATCATCGGGATCAATGGTGGATAGTGTAGAGAATTCTCCTGCAACGTAAAATAAAGGATGGCAGGGAGGGACCATTGAGACAAAACGCCAAGGGTTCACGATTTGGTATACTTGTTGATGTGGAGGAGTGATGAGGGCCTTTTTGTCTTTAGCCTTGGGATCCACAATCAAAAATTAACCAAGGATTGCGTATAGACAAACCTAGGATCGTTCTCTCTCTCGAGGAGCCTTTTATTGAATCCTAAGTAATCTAAACGACATGCAAATGCAATTAAAACAAGGGGGAAAATTGGTTTTGAGTTTTTCAATTGATAAACTAAAATTAGAATGCAATTAAATTAAATGCTAAACTATTATTTTTGGTATTTTCTTTATAGAATGGAATGGAGTATGAAGTGAAAAGATGAATGATGAACGTTCTTGGTAATGGAATAGTGACTATCATAGTTCAACTAATTATAAGAGTAAATTTTCACTAAGTCTAGATGAAAAACCCCAAGATACCACTTGAGTCCAATATTCCCAATTAATAGTAGCTCCTACTACCGTAGCTAACTACTACCTCTTGAGATATTGTTTAAAACCACTTAGTGTGTGATTAGGATTAAATTAATGCAACTTGCTTCCTCTTGATTTGAATGCGATACCACGCCACTCAATTAATCCAATTCAATCATACTATCTAACAATACCACGTAGAAAGCACAATATCATTGAATCAATAAAGGAAATTCATAAATATAAATCCAACAAGCTACAAAAATCCAATCCAATCACATGAGTTCAATCCACAAAGTTATCTAACCAGGTAAACTAAGACTCAACAATATAAACCAACATCCCTAAAACCCTAAAACTAGGAAATCAAATATAATCAGAGAAAATGGATTGAACAAAATAAACTCCCCTAATTTTCTAATTTTGAGCTCTGAAAACTCCAGCCACTTGATCCATCACCAAGAAATGAAAGAACTCAGCCACCCATTAAAATCAATCGGCCAAAGCACCAGAAATCCATGAACCAGAGAGGACAACACGGCTGTATCTCTGTTTCTTTGAAAATCAGGGTCTGAAGTTGTGGCTGTGCTCTGTCCGCTGATGAGAGATGAGGATGAAGGAAGGTGATGAGTGAAGATCCGGATCGAAGCTCTCCGTGCTCTCCTCCTTTCCCTTGCGGCCGCCCCCTCTGTTTCTGTTTTTCGTGTGTGTAAAATGGAGGTCACCGGAATCTGGATAGGGAAGGTGGTCGCTCGCTGGCGACAGAAGGTGGATGACGAAGTCGCCGGCGAGGAGTGAATCTGGATCGAAAGGAAGGAAGAAAGGTGAAGCTCGCTGGTTCGTTCCTGATTCCCTTCCCTCCGCGTTTTTTTTTCTAATCAGGTCTGCTGCTCTTTTCTCGCGCGGCGCCTTCTCGTTTCCGCAGAAGAAAGACCTAATTATTCATTAAATGTCAAAAACGCACAGCTTCCATTTTGGGCCCTCTCTGACCATATCTCGGATTTTGGGCCCTTTTCTGTCAACATGTTTGAGCCCTCGCTGTCAATATCTCTGATTTTGGGCCCTTTTCTGACAGCATGTTTGGGCCCTCGCAGTCAATATCTCTGATTTTGGGCCCTTTTCTGACAGTGATTTAGGGCCTTCTCTGACATTAATTCTGGTCCTGAAAGATCCCATTTTCTTCTTAAACACCTACAATGCAAGATTAAACATAATGCAGCATCAAAAGCTCAAGAATCATTTGCATGAATAATTAATAAATTATGATCATTTTGCCCCTAATTTCACCTAATTCAATACAAATGTTCCTGATTCAAATTAGTGTTTAATCATGTAATAATGTTCCAGAAAATGCATTAACAATCCCCATTTAACCATGAAAAATCATAATAAAATATGGTACGATCAATTCCCCCACACTTAGACCTTTGTATTCCTGAACAAAGGCAATTAAGTACAAAATTCCGAGTTCAAAACATTAATGCATTTGAAAGATGAGCAATTTCATAACTAGAAAATAATAGATTAATTAATCAAATTCATTAAGCCAATACTAGTCATAATCAAGTGATGCAAATAAATTAGCTGACCATACAATCCAAAATATTAAAATGAAGCACAGGAGAACTCTCAAGGTATTATAACTGTTTCACTCATCTCACCTCATTGATTGGGATAATTTCACTCTAGCTCACTTAATCAATACCTTACCATAGGCTTGTAACAACTCTAATATCTCCACTATTAATCGCAATTAATGTAATGAATCAAGAGGACTTTAAAGGCTTGTAATGATGGATGAAGGCTAAATGGAATGAATTAATGAGAAAAAGAAAATAGTTTATATGCAAGTCACAGTTAATAACCAAGTTCATAGCATCTAAATAACTTTACAAACTTTTGCCAATTCTTTTGAAAATCATGAACAAATGCCTTCTTGATATTTCTTTTGCTTTTATTTTTATCTACCAAATACTTTTAAAAAAAAAAAAACTATACTCATTTTTTTTCTTTTTCTTTTTTTTATTCTTTTCATATACATGGCATTTCAAATTTTTATTAGCAATTCTCTTCTGATTTTTTAGAATACTATGAACACTATGAGTAATGACATGCATACAACATAGGAATGACTCAAAAGGGGAAGCAAATGGTAGATGAATGTAGGTTTGTGTTTGGGTGAAATGGTTTAGAATTGAATGCCTCTTTCATTTTCATCACAATAACGCAAATACCATTTTGAAAAAGAGTGGAAACAAGTTCTAGAAGGTGAAAAACCAAGTGAACATGTACACATGAAAAGACTTTAAGGCTCAAATATCCTTCCAACAAGGTTTTTCTCCAATGCTCACTTTAACAAAATCAATTGCATGATAAGCTAACCACAAAGCATCTACTTAACTATTCCAAGTGCTAACCTTACAAACACAATCAATCAAAACATTGCAATCAACTATAATCATGCTTAACTCTAAAATGCACTAATGATTTATAAACTCTCATTTCCAAAATAAGGAGTAAGCAAAAATCCAATTGTGGGTTCATTTCTCTTCCCATTCACTTGAAAAACAAAACATGGTTTTATAAAGTTGCCAAAACACTAGATCTCATGAAAGCTCAAAGAATTTCCCACAAATCATACACTTCCAAAGTGGCAAATGCGACCATTTACCACTTAGGACATGCATTAAGCAGGTCATTCTACAAAAAAACAATTTGAAATTTTTTTTCTAGTTTTTAGGCATTTTCTCATTTAAAAACAACCATTTAATTGGGACTCAAAATGTATTTCCCTCCCCCACACTTAATCAACACATTGTCCTCAATGTAGAAAAATCACTCTAAAGAGAATGATAGACAAGTTGAAATTCAAGGCACAATGGTAATTAAGTGGGGTAGTGGCCAACAAAATGCAAAGCATACATAAGGGGGTTCTTATTTTGCTTACTAAACTAAATTATTTCTACTTTTTCTACTGGATTGTGTCCCTCCCCCACACTTATCTTCCTCATACAACAGTTAAACCCAAGTAATCAAAGGAATTAGGAAGAAAATAAGTGAGGAAAGAGACAACCTGTGTTAGAGTATCTTGAGTCGCTTAAAGGAGAAGTTCTCATCCCCGATGAGAATCATGCATTTGTCTTTTACAACATCTTCTCCCGCATTGATTTTCCTTGGCGGAGGTGGTTCAGGATCAATTGGAGGAGGTCCAAGAATGTATGGTGGAGATTGGTACCATCGAGGACCTTTCCAAGAATGTGTCTGTAAAGAAGACAAGCAAACAGCAGTATCCCATCCAAAAGTAGAAACATGGAGAGATTTCAAGTGAATTAAAGATACTTTGGGAATCAAACTCTCCAAGTAACTATCACATCCAAGGAAATCAATGCTACTCCCATCAGTAGAAGTCAAACAAACAGTTCTATTTTGAAGATTCTCTTGTGTTTGCAAAATGGAAGGCAAAAGAATGGAAGAAGAAAGAGAATTTTTCAAATTGTCACCACCTGGATCTTTTAAAGATTCAAAACAATTATTTTTCTTTTCTAAGTCAGGTAGTAAGTCACAAGAAAGCACTTGTTGGAAAGATTCACCAACATGTGGAATTTTAGCAATCAAAATTTCAGAATCTTTGTCATCAACAAAGCTATAAGGAAGTAATCCAATGGGAATTTCATGCATTTGATATTCTAGGCTATGATCTTTTTCACTCAAATCAACCACATTATCATCCATGCAAGAGTCAACATGTTCACAATTGTCATGCTTACTATCATCAATAGTACAAGAGGGTGCATTTCGATCAATGGTAGAATCAACCACTTCACTAAATGCTTTCTTTCGAAACTCAACCAGTAAGTGGCATTTTTCATGATAACAGTCTACACATATTTGATCTTCCGCACAAGTACATGAAAATATTTCATTCAATTTTTCACAATCATCTCTAGTACTATGAAGAGAAGCATTTTCAACACTTAAAGCATCACATAAAGAAGTAGGAGTACACTCATCAACAAGTACAATTGAATCGCTACTACTAGAACTAATGGGTTGAGCAATTACTTTTTCAAACATTTGAGGGGATTCAACAATAATTTGCTCATCCACCTCATCATCACTCAAATCATTAATTGCTCCACTAGTTAAAGTAGTAGGAGAGTCTACTTCTATAAGGATAGGATCATTACCAAATGGTAGTGAAGACTCTTCAATGCTCTGTTATACTTGTTTCACTTCTTGTGCTTGTGTGGGAATAGGTACCGAAGGATTGGAAACTTCCACTTGTGAAGTGGCATTTAGGTGTTGCTCTTCGGTTTTCCCATCATCATTGGAGGTACATGACCATGGGGCTCCTTCTTCTCCTTCGGTTTTAATCCATAGCACATGGTGAACAAATGCCTTGTTGAATTTTTCAATGTCCTCCATTTCCTCTTCTATTTCCTCAGAGAATCCACGAGGAAGTACCTCTTTGAGATTGAATAAATGTAGATGCCGAACCTTTAGTTGGTCATACATTCTTCTTAGGGTAAGGGTTTGAGCATCCATATATGTCAAGGTGAGGAAAGCATCAAGGCCGGAAGGTTGAGGAGTAGAGGGTTGGGAATGATGTTCAGGGTATGGTGGAGTGGGTGGCTCATATGGAAGTGTATGTAGAGGGCAAGACTCTTGTGGAGTATGACACATAGAAGGCTCTTGTGTAGGCCAAATTCATACGTTATCCCTGTAAGAATGATAAATATCAAAATGATGTACTAAGAGCAAGTAGCAGATTCAAAAACAGAGAATGAATCATCCCCAAATCGAGTATGAAGATGAGAACCCAAAAAATAAAACTTGGTAACATGGGGAAATTTTGCAATACCGCAATTAAAAACACGGGACACTCCAGGCATATTTGAAATTTAAAAGAGAAGCCATATAAAATAGAAGGCTCAGCACGGGACACTCCAGGCATATATTGAAAGCAGAAACTAAGAATTAGAAATCTGAGAGGAAAGAGCTAACTTTGGGTGGAAATATAGAGCTAACTCACAGCAACATACAGCCTCTAGTTTAAAGTTCAAGAGTAAAAAAATCTGGAGAAGAGATCGCTGATTTTTAGTGCATTACCATTTCTGATTCTAATTCGTCACTTCCGTGGTCACCGGCGAAACTTCCCCGCCTCTGCGATATGGAAAAGAGGGAGAAGCGGAGGCATGGGTTATTAGAGGAAGAAAAACGAAACGCAAACAGGTGTTATTTTTTGAATTTGAAATTTGAATCTGAGGAGGAAGAATTTGAAATTTGAATCTGAGGCGAAGAGGACAATATAACACCTTGACGCTTCCCAACTCAGTGTAATTTTTTGAAAGAGCACGCCTGTTCTGGACAGTAGGTTTTCCAGCTTTAAAGCATGTCAAGCACGGCAAGGTAAAATATCATATTGAGCAGAAAAGAAATCACCGAGCTTGAGTTCAAAGAGTGAAGAATGGAAGAGATCAAAGACGAAGAGAAGAATAGCGGAAGAGTACAAACCTTCTTAAAAGATGGCGACGGCAGATATCACCGAGCTTGAGTTCGGGGACGAGATCCCTTACCCTTCGGAGCATCGGACCGAGATTTTTGAGAGAATGAGAGTCGGAGAGGAAGCAATTGGTTGGGGATTAAAGAAAGAAGAAGAGGGGAGGGCTACGGGAAAGGGAAAGAATGATGGAGCATGAGTGAGAGACGAGGAAATTTTTTCGGCTTTGAATTTTGAATCTGAGGTTAAGAGAAGAGAGAGAAAGCCTTGAGAAGGGAAAAAGAAGAGGTGACTTATGGTAGTGGATATGTCAGAAGGTTTTTTTTATCATTATCTTCTTGCCCGTGACTTACAGAGGAAACGTTAGTGCTTTTTTTCCACGCGTTGTAGCTTGTTCGCAGCCCGAGGAAGAATTTTATTTTACAAAAGATGAAGACGGCTTAGGAACAGTAAAATGAGTCAGGAGCCATAGATAAGCCATGAGAATGATGAGCTTGGAGGATGAGATTTTATATATATATTGATGATGTCAAAAACGCACAGCTTCCATTTTGGGCCCTCTCTGACCATATCTCGGATTTTGTGCCCTTTTCTGTCAACATGTTTGGGCCCTCGCTGTCAATAACTCTGATTTTGGGCCCTTTTCTGACAGCATGTTTGGGCCCTCGTAGTCAATATCTCTGATTTTGGGCCCTTTTATGACAGTGATTTAGGGCCTTCTCTGACATTAATTCTGGTCCTGAAAGATCCCATTTTCTTCTTAAACACCTACAATGCAAGATTAAACATAATGCAGTATCAAAAGCCCAAGAATCATTTGCATGAATAATTAATAAATTATGATCATTTTGCCCCTAATTTCACCTAATTCAATACAAATGTTCCTGATTCAAATTAGTGTTTAATCATGCAATAATGTTCCAGAAAATGCATTAACAATCCCCATTTAACCATGAAAAATCATAATAAAATATGGTACGATCAAGGAGTTACAGCGAAGTGAGACAATGAGGAGGTACAAAGTATCTCCATCCAGAATGTGGAGGCACGTAATCCCCAGCAACAGAGCACTACCATTGTACGAAAAAAGAAACAAAAACGCAAGATGCAGAAAAATGATCTAACAAAGAGGAGCACAACGAGACAAAAGAAGTGCAGTCTTATGAGTTGAGAAACAGTCTAGAGAAATGAAGAGTGGTGAAATTTTCATGATTACCCTGAAAGAAAGTAGCATGAGTAGAAACGGAATTAGGGCAACAACGGAAGAACCTATGGTGGAGACTTATGAAGGGCTTGTCTTGATGTAGATTTGAACAGAGAAGCCCAAAATGACTGATGTAATTTTCAACCCACGAGATAAAGGGGAAGAAAGATTGGATCCTGACCATAGGCCTCCTATATCTTATCTAATACTAGAAGATAATGAAGGTCATGAGTTAGTTTAGAGTTCGCTAGTGCCAGAGACTTAGCTCTTCAACAGGCTTTAATTGGGCCCCTTTCTTACATACCATATTTAATGAATGATATATTGTATTGGAACATAAGAGGAGCATGCAACAAAAAAATCCTCAAGAACCTCAAAGTAGTATGTAGTGGGCCTAAGCTCGATATGGTCATTTTGGTTGAGACCAAAAGTGCTAATGAACTTTCATTTCAGCCTTTAGTATCATGGGGCTTTGATTCCCTGGAATTTGTTCCCAACAAAGGACATTCAAGAGGTCTCATGATTTTATGGCAAAGCAACTTTATTAATGTTAAGTTTATTGAAGACAGTTGACAATTGATTCACTTAGTGTGTGAGTTAAATGGGAAACCTCTTTTTCTCTTGACCATGATTTATGTTATTCCTCACTTTATTCTTCGAGCAGCTCTCTGGACCAAACTTCAAAATCTCTCTATAACTATTGAGAAACTTTGGATAATTTATGGTGACTTCAAATACATCATCTCTCCTCTCAAATGAAGTGGCAGTGTGAGATGTAATTATAATAGAATCATATGGTTCAATGATCGAGTTATGGAGTGTAGGCTCTCAGATCTAGGGTTTCAAGGGCCGAGATTTACATGGAAGGGGCCGTTGATTTCAAGATATTCATGCCTATATGAGAGATATGGATCAGGCTTTACTGAATGCTCTTTTCCTAGTTGTTCTGGAAAATTGTGTAGTTAAGGTACTTCCTCGTACTCTTTTTTCGACCATATATAATCCTCTATTACTAAAGTTTTAGGCGGAGCAAGGTGGTAATCTGACCTGTCCATTTAAATTCGAGGCCATGTGGCTTCTTCACAAGTCTTTTGATGATTTACTCAAGAATTTTTGGAGAGGAAATGTGAAAATGGTGGAACCATTACATGGAGTTCAGACAACAGCATTGCTAAACTAGAACAGGAATTGCTTTGGTTTAGTCAAAAAGAACAAAAGAATCTTGCTTTCCATATTGGATGGGATTCGAAATTCTCCAAGGTACCCTCACTCGAATTATTTATGTTACCTTGAGAAGGGATTGCAAGCAGAGCTTGATCAGCTTTTGAAGAAAGAAGAAATTAAATGGTTCCAAAAGTCTAGGACTGAATGGATTACAAAAGGAGAAAGGAATACTCATTTCTATCATTGAAGACCTCAATGAAAAGAAGAAGGAATAAGGTACCAATGTTAAAGGATGATAAGGGGCCATGGGTTGAAGATGAGAATAAGCTAAAGGAAATGGTCGTGAAGTATTTCCAGAACCTGTATCAATTGGAGGAAGGAAGTTCTGATTGACTCATTACCAATACAAACTTTCCTCCATTAGGGAAGGAGGACTTGGAATGTCTAAGTAGGACATCGATAAAGGAGGAAATTAAGAAAGCCCTCTTTACAATAGGCCCATATAAAGCTCCTAGTTTTGATGGATTTCCACCCATCTTCTTTCAATCAAAGTGGAGCATTGTGGGACTTGCTCTATGTAACTTTGTGAGGGATATGTTTGAAGGGAAACAATACCTAGGTGATCATAATAAAACACTTATTTCTCTAATCCCAAAAAGAGATAGGCCAAAAGTTGTCGTTCATTTTCGTCCAATTTTGTTTTGCTCTATTCATCACAAGTTTATTACCAAGGTGATTACAAGAAGACTTAGAAGTTTGATGGACTGTATTGTTTCTCTATTTCAGTCAAGTTTCATCAAAGGTAGGCAAATTCATGATAATATTATTGTTGGTCGAGAAGTTATGCATACCATGAAGAGAACAAGGGGAAGAAAAAACCTGATGGTGATGAACATTGACTTAGAGAAGGCCTATTATAGGATTCAATGGGATTTTTTGAAACATGTAAGTAGGTATGGATTCAAAATTCATTTAATCTGATAATGGCATGTGTTACAACAATTTCATATAATATGTTGTGGAATGATTCGCATACTAAATTTTTCTCTACCAAAAGGGGACTTAGGCAAGGCGATTCTATTTCCTCGTTATTTTTTTGTCCTGTGCATGGATAAATTATCACATATTATTAGTGAAGAAGTGAATTTGGGCAATTGGAAACCGATAATGGTCTCAAGAGAAGGTCCTGCTATTTCCCATCTCATGTTCACATATGATTTATTATTATTTGGATAAGCTACTGAGGTTCAAGCTAAATGTATGATGTCTTGCTTATACAGGTTCTGTGAAATTTCTGGAGAAAAAAATTATTAAATCCAAATCTTCTATATTTTTCTCACCAAGAGTATCAATGTGTGTGAAACAGAATATTGCTTCCATATTGGGTATGAATATTTCGACAAAAATTGGGAAGTACTTGGGTTTCCTTTTGTCGAGGAAAAGGAAGCCAATTGAAAACCTTCCAATATAGTATTGATAGAGTTAGGTCTAAATTGTCAGCTTGGAAGTAAAAATGCCTATCAACTGCTAGAAGAATTACCTGGGTGAAATAGGTGCTAAGTGCAATAATGCCTCTGTATCCTATGCAAGTTGTGAAGATTCCGATATCGATTTGTGATCGAACCATATTTTGATGTATTATTTCATGATTAATTTGGGATTTAATCATGTTAATTGTGCCAAAAATGTATTATTTATAATTAATTTGGACTAATGAGTGATTACATGAAAAATGTGTTAAAAAGGGTAAAATTGTTATAATTATTGTAATTAATCTTATTCATTATTTCTTAGGAAGATTTGATGTTGACTTGATTGGTTTAAATTGTAGGTGCTTGAAGAAATTGGGTTAAGTACCAATTTTGCCCCTGAAGTACGCGCCCAGGAGCAATTTTGCCCCTTAAGTTTTCAGCGGATCAATGTTGCCCCTGAAGTATCAAAACGGAGCAATGTTGCCCTTCCGTTACAAACCCTAACGGTAAACTAACGTTGACTATTAGGGTTTCTAACGGAGGGGCAACATTGCTCCATTTTTTATACTTCAGGGGCAACATTGCTCCACCGAAACGTAGCAATGTTCCCCCGAGTATCAAAACGGAGCAATGTTGCCCTTCCGTTACAAACCCTAACGGTCAACGTTAGGTCAACTAACGTTGACCGTTAGGGTTTCTAACGGAGGGGCAACATTGCTCCGTTTTGATACTTTAAGGGCAACATTGCTCCACCTAAAACTTAAGGGGCAAAATTGCTCCTGGGCACGTACTTCAGGGGCAAAATTGGTACTTAACCCGAAGAAATTAGACCAAATTTGAAAATGGAAGTTTAGGCTCAAGTTGTAAAAAATTCAATTTAGTCCCTCTACGAAACTTTTTAAAAATTACAGTTAGGTCCCTGAATTGAAACTCTACGTTTTGACCAAACTATGTCATCTGACCTTTCTTCATGAGAGACCCTAAATTGGGCGCTGATATACATAGAGTGTGGCGAACGACAACGAGGATCTCATCCTTCCTCCCTCCACTTTCTGGCCTTTTTGTCATTAGCTTGGAGTTCACAATCAATCGAATTCAAAGAAATTTTATATAGGGTCACATCTATTCATCACATGGATTATGACGTTCAATTGAAAAACTTGATTGAAGCTCTTGAAATGACAAGAGAGGAAGAGGCCAAAAACATTGAAGCTTTGGGCAAGCAGGAAGCTAATCGGACACAGAACGATGCATGAGTCATAATCAACAGGATCTCTAGGAAGGTTTTTTTTTTTTTATATAAAAATTTTAGGAAAGGGGTTGGGCTCACCCACAATTCAAGGCAGGGCGCTTGGAGCCCAGTCCACAGGGGCATATTGAGTTAGAGAGTAGTGGCGGAGCCAGGTTTCAGAATTTGTGGGTGCACAATTAGTGGGAGGTTCGGGGGTCGGGGGCAGCGCCCCCGAAATTCTTTTTTTAAAGGAAAGTTTTAAATGCATTAAGATTTTATTATTGACATTCTCTGCAAGTTACTAGCTTGTGTTCAAGATCAATCAACAATTTCGAATAGATAACAATACAAGCAAAAACATGCATCTTCGGATACACTATACTCCAACCAAGAACCAAATTCTTCATACCATTTCGAATTAAATCTATGCATTTTTCTATACATTTCACTTTGAGGGAATGGTTTAAGAATTGGTTGAGTTGGCCCCTTGAGCAAATAAGCTCTCCGAATATTCTATCTTTCTATAGGATTTGATGTCAATGAATAAATTGAAGGTCTTTTTCCTGGATCTGCTTCAAGATTTTCTATATTAACTTTTGCTTGAGGTGGTGATTGAAAACTTTGAAATTGAGATGCTTGTGGTGGTTGATAAGATTCTTGGACAATTGGAACTAAAATACTATTTGAAGCTTCCTCACTTTGAGATTCGGGTTCTGTATTTGTGGGTTTTAGACGTTTGAAATAAGATTGTATCTTTGACATTTTCTGGAAACAAAACATTAAAAAAGTTGAAACAAAAAATAAACAAGGCAACAAGGCACATTCTATTTATATACCTCACTAGGGGCACATTCAACATTCAACATTCAACCGGATGACAACATAGGCATGTAAAATAGGGAAAACTAAGCACATTGTAGCTGGATGCAATCATGATATGGCTAGAACATGTTGAATTGAAAATAGGCAGCAAGAATGCGAAACACATCAGCAGCATTTATATCACAAGAACAAAAGTGACAACAAAGATTAATAACACTAGTGGAGAATAGGAGTACGTTGAGCACCTTCGAATCTCTTGAAATGCTTGCCAAAAGTGAAATTCTGTACCTGAAAGTTTGATATTGTCAACACATGACAGTAGAGAAACAATGAAAATGCAGCCACTTAATGGGAAACTAGATTTTTTTTAAAAGAAGTCATTTTTTCTGGCAGTGTTCTATCACTGATATGCCTTTTTGCTCTTACCTGCTCTTCTAAAGGTTTCTGTAAGGTTTATATGAATCCACAATCAAGGTAAATGTGAGTGGCTCTAGCCTGCATGCACGGTGGGGCACCTTATTAGCCATTAAATATAAAAAAGACAAGACAATGCCATTATGGGCTTAGAAGATAAATAGGCATGAAGAAGCAGATAGTCATTACTTGCCTTTTGAGCCTCGGTCAATTTTCTTCCGAAGCGAGGAGGGGCAGGGCGTTTTTGAAGTCTTTAATTTAACATCTCATCAGCAATTCAGCACCTCTTCATTAAAAAAAAATTGAACATATTATTACTTGATATCTCATGACAACCGCCAATGAGTATGACATAATAATTTTCGACTCTTCCAATTCCAATTTCTCCCTTTGATATATACTAATACCCATCCGAATAATACTACTCAGTACTCACCCATTTCGCCCTCATCGCAAAATCGCAGTTTGAAGAAGGCGGCAAGTATTAAAATGGTGGGTGGAAAATCAACCAGGTCCAACTCATCACAGGCTAGAAAGAGAGTTCAGCATTCTTTACCAGTCTCAACCTACTGGTGCACAGAGTCTTCAATTTTTGGGGATTGGGGGTTCCCAAAAATGGAATTGGAGCGATGGGAAGAGGGAATTTGATTCTGATTTGGGAGGAAAAGGAACAAGTCGAGGCTATACATTACATTTACAGGAGAGACACAAATCTACAAAAATCAGTAAAATCGAAGTAGAAAAGGAGAGACAAACCGCAATCGCTCGATCTGGTTCGAAATCGCCGGAGTTGGAGGAAGGAACAGAGGTGGACCGTGGATGAAGAACCGGAGTTGGAGCCTGAGAAGCCTCGGAGGAAGGAAGAGAGCTGGCTGGACGAACAGTGCAGACGGCCTCACGGGAGAGATGAGAATAGGTCACCGTCACACTTTGCCTTTTTTCATTAATTATAAAAAAAAATCAGATTTTTACGTCTGCACGTGCGGTCTTTTGCCCCTGTGTGGCTCCGCCCCTGTTAGAGAGTACACATGCCTCCACCTTTTCCTAGTGTTTCCACTGCTCCGTACCCCTAGGATGCCTCCCACAACGCCTTGATCAACTCCAAGATCAAAACCTCCTATCTTTTGATGAGAAAGTCTGACCCCTTCACCAATTGAACCCAAAGATAAGGGGTAATTTCTAGGAAGGTTGGTGCAATGGAAAAGCAAAAGAAATGGATTGGAAAGAGAGAGTAATGCATTAAATATGGATATAGTTTTGGCTTGTTGGACCTTAATTCAACAATTATGCAACTAGGCCTGGTGATATGACGTGAGCGCTAAGACAATGTTGTGTTATTTATTTTTAATTTGATGTAAGAATAGGGAGTCGTTAGAGAAGATGGTTCCTTCAAAATTTTCAACCCTAAATCTTCATCATTACCTATCCCAAGATAGGTAGGGAGAGTTCTTCTAAATCTGAACCATCCAGATTTAATTTTTTTAACTATCAATTTTTAAATGAAAAAAATCATTTTTTAAAAATATGTTAGTTGAAAAATTATTTTTATTTTAGATTATCTACCTACTAAAAAAATTATTTTTTAAAAAATAAAAAGTAAAAAAATATGAACTGTTCAGATCCCATCTGGACGGTCTAGATGGGAAGAGGTTCCCTTACCCATCAAGGATGGGTTAGGAAAATTGATTCCAAAGGATGGGTAGGGAAATTGATTCCAAAATCTCATATTGGACATCTTTTGATGTTAAATGTGGGAACTTTGATTGAATGAGGCAGAATCTATCATTGGAATTTCATTCTATACGCAATAACGCACTTGGGTCATGTGATTCATGAATTTTGAGATGGAACTGGGAGTTTACGTGGAAAAGCGTTTTATCTCCCCAAAACAATTGTTATATTTTACATTAATATTCTTTTTTATACAACTAAATTTAATTTGAGGGGCTCATGTTAAATACGTAAAGTATTTTTGGTCCAAGAAAATGGTAAAGCGTTTTATCTAGATTTTGTTCATACTAGCCTACTAGACCACGTTGACTTCCGGAGTTAAACTAAATTGGGCTTTGGATTTACTATTGGGCCTCAGGCATACAATCTATTCGGGCCTAAATGGACTTCTGAGTTGAACAGTGATTCATCAAATTATTGAGCTTCAAGCAAATGAGGAGTGACACAGTTGGTTAAAGCATTGGCTTTTACCTCAAAAGGGAGGATGTTTGATACCCACTAGTCGATGTGAGGGTCTTGTTTGTGGGCGATTTGTAAGTATCTATATAAGCGCTCTTTGAGTCTGGAGACATATCCTGACCTTGGTGTCTACTCCACCTAAACTTTTATATAAAAAAAAATATATATTGGGCCCCAACAATTTCGCTCTTGTCAATATGCAAGAAGCTGGCAAGTAGCTAAAAAGCAATTTGTTTTTTAAAATTAAAAAAAAAAAAAAAAAAAAACATCCTTCATTTGGTCACGTTCCTGTGATGCGAGGAATTGCATGTAACAAGACGTCACTCAAGTGTGAAGAGCCTGCGTGGAAGGAAACTTCGTTGTCAAGAAAAGTATGCAAAAGAGAAAAGTCCACCCACCCATTTCCCCCAACATCACTCTCTGCTAATAAAGGATGTTATAGAATTGTAAATTTGAGTGAAGAATAATTCCAAAAAGAAAAAATGAAGCCAATGAATAGTTAAAATAGTCAATAGGAGATTGCATTAAGAGATTATTGCAATTCTCAACAGTCACTGTCCCTTCAATCAATTTCCTTAACATCCCGCTTCGTTGCTTCCCCTTTGAATATTCAAACACCCAATTAAAAACAAAACAATTATGTCATATAAAATTATCATTCGCCATGCGCTTCATCAAATTTCCCATCCATCTGACGTAAATATACATTTAACACATAATGTACTTTCAAATACTCGTCACTGAACCCCAGAAAAAAATAAAATAAATACAGGCACACAGGACAGGGTAGAATTGGTCAAGTCGGACTTGTTATCAATAAGGGAATGCCCAACCAAGGAAAAGAAATGAAAAGGAATGTGCTTTTTTTTTTTTTAAATAAAACAATTATATTATATAATGTATCAAAGATAGAAATGTTCAAAATACAAATCCACTAGGAGAGTCCCTTTTGTTGTTATCACTTCAAATTACATTTTATTTTAAGAAAATTACTTTTAAGGACTCAAATTTGATAAGAATTAGTTAAGTTCGCATATTTTAAAAATTATTAAACAAATAAAGAACGATATTATATGAATGAAGTCAAACTTTAATATAATTTACAGATTTTTGAAGGTTACTTTCATGCACACAATAATATTAACGCTAATTATTCTCAAATACTATATGATTTTCCTATATTATCAATTTTGCCAAGTTGCACTTGCATTTATCATCGAATCGCAATCCAGCATGTCGTACAAACTTTCTGGTAAGAAAATAATATCATATAAACAAAGGCCAGCCTGATCATAAGCATAAAGCATGTTTCGTGTAGCCATTAAAGGTTAAAATTACAATTTAAACCTACTAAAACCTACATAAATGTAAGCTTTTGATAGGTTTTAAAGTCCACATATAATTAAATAAAACCTAATTTTTATATAGAATAATATATATATATGTGTGTGTGTGTGTGTGTTTGTTAAACAAACCATGACTTTAAAAAAAAAAAAAAAAAAAAGCTTAGTCTATTTAAGCCCTTCAATTACATGTTACCAACCTCTAAACAGGTGAGGCTAGAGGCCCCTAAAATGAGCTTGGCCTATTTTTACCTCTATCGAAAAGTGTCCTGATAAGAGGAACAAAAAGAAAATAATGGAACTAGTCTGGATCTTTGTTTTGTGTAGATAAATTGCCATAGGACGATTGATCTTAGGACGCTTTTTATATAAAATGTTTGCATTAAAACGAGCTAAAGCTTTAATATAATTAATTAAAGTTGATTCACATGTTAACAATATAAACATGATCTGTTTTTTTCCAACATTCATGCTTTTGTCTGCTAATACGAAGCATCAAGGAAGTAAATACAAAATTTTTCCACATGTGAAACGGAAGAAAAATTTTCTGAAACGGCCACCTAATATAGAAACTGCTTTTTAACTTGGGTCTTTATATACATTATATTCTACAATCAACTTTCTTTTTCGTTGCTCCAATATTCCAAACCCACAACCCCTTCGAAATTTCCAGCAAGAACTTTCTCTGGCTGCCCCCGGAATTTCATTATAGCTTGAAGACAAAATCTTCGTAGACTTTTCTATTTAAACATGCGTCGTCAAGTCTTGCTGCAATATACAATTGTAAATTATACTCATCTGGTCCTACATATAAAAATTAGTGTAGGGGTTTGCTTTGATTTCAATATACTTTATCTCATAAACGTATAATTTGTTACTTAATTAAGGGATTTTCATTTCCAATACAAATGATTAAAGGGGCATTTAGAAAACCAACATATATTTCTTACAAATTAAATTACTAACTTAACTAATTTTATTAATTTCTATGAATTAATTATGTAGCTCCTATGTTTAGGACTGAGGGAGTATATTATGACTATAGTGATTATCCTTGTAACTTCGTGTCAAAAAATGTGTAAAATTGTCTTAACTATTAAAATACTAATTAGCATTGGCTTTTAATATTTTTAATGCCCTATAGCTACAGTGTTCCTTTTCTAATACTTACGGGTCAAATTGACACCAAAAAATTTCTAAATGCTCATAACTCCTATGTGAATCAACTTTTGGGACAAAATTAGACTTTACTTTATCCTAAATACATGGATGTAAATGTCTGTGTCAGTGCAGCTACTGGCTAAACATTATTGTCGTCTTAACGAATTAACTCACGTGGTGATGAGTTTTTAACTTGTGAATATAGTTACATAAACTTGTCAATAAGATTAGTTCATATTTGGAATTTACATCACTGAAGTCCCTAGGAACTTTTTTGACAAATGAATCTACACCAAGATTTTTTAAATATTTTTTCTGATCCTTGGACCTTAGTGAAATTTCCCAAATTTCAACGCCTCCAATAATAATATTTAGTGATTCCCAGTTTCAGGAAGCTGGCCTGTCTGGCTCTAGGCAACTTCGCAGCAATTGAAGGAAGCTGTTATGCTTTATTAATTCTACCGACCCGAAACAAAAAGAAAACTATATACATATATACAGTACGTATACGAGCGTCTATATATATACACACATATAGAGGTTCATGAATGTGTGGAAAACTAAGAAAAGAAAGAAAGAGGAGTGAGGGTGTCTTGTCGCAGGAGCGGTGGCACCAGCTCATCTCTTAAATGCTTCGATTTAATTCGTTGCTTTACATAATAATGTTGCCGGTGCCATCCTCTTGCGACCCGATTCCCTTCGTTCTCTATGTTTATGTCTTTTAATTTTTCTTCATTCTCTTATTGTATTATCCACACACACACAGATCAGAGCAATACTTTATGAGTTATGATCGTGGCAGATTCAGTTGTTGTGATTTAAAGCTAGAAGAGGTAGGGTATATGATTTGTGTATGTACTTTCATTTTATTTCAATATGTTTTATTTTGTAATGTGTCACTATTGTCTCATCATCTCTTCTTCTCTTGGAATTTAGATTATATTAATCATCCTTAGGTTAGAATTAGATGTTTGGATTTTATTCGTTTTCTCCTTTTTCTCTATTCCCAAAATCATGGATATGTTATTGTACTACTCACTCCGCTGGAAGATATATTTATCTAATTTTATTAGATTAAAGAAGTTAATTGAATTAGGTAATGATATTTTTTTTTAAATACCTTAATTATGTTCCTTAATTCACTTCATCTCTCTTACTTTATTATTGTTGAAGGAGCATCAATAGGGATATATTAGAAAAAAATGACAAATATGAAAAATATGTTTTATATTTAAAACTTAGATCAACTTCTCAATTAAGTCTTATGGAGAATGATCATTTCCTTTTTTACCTCAGGAGGAGTATCATTAACTTTTTCTAATATATTCGTTTTCTCCTTTATATCATTCGTTTTGATGATCACTAACTCAATTTTGGCTAAGCTTATTAATCTTTAAATGCATTATAACATATGCTTTTTACTGGAATGAAGAAACTAAATGGTAGAGTGTCCTTTAGTGTCAATTATTGTCATCCTGCTTCCTGTATGATGATTTGGATCTTTATTAAAGTATAGCTTGCATCTTTATTAAAGTAGTTTATTCTGCAATATTTTGACATATATTAGGGTTTTCCTTTTGTAAACCATCACGGAATTGAAAAATGAAAATTTTGTGTTGCCTATGAAATTTCCTCAAGAGCTCTTGAGCTTTAATTTTCCTTCTTCTGGAAATCTTCCGGTCCATTTTCTTCTCTTCTTACCACTATCATCACAGAGATATTCTTATGATGCACTCTCAACTTATCCAACAAATTTGCGAATCAGAACGTAGTACACCATTTGATCCTTAGTCTTTATTGATGGATATATATCAAGGATAATTATATAACTCACAATAATATTATGTTACTCTTACTTTTTGAAGCTTATGTTTTGGAAATTAAGTTTTTCTACCCTACGGAACTTGGAGATCTAAATTGCATGAGAGGGAAAGACACTGGCGGATCTTAGAAGAGCAAGAAATTCGTAAATGTACAAAGGAGAGAGAGGACATTGGTGGACTGGTGACATACAGCGGTGGTAGAGAGAGAAAGAAGGAGAAGAAGAAGGTAGAGATGAGAATAGAGGACAAATGGTGGAGTTCGTTGAACCGCTAGTGATCTAGTATTCTGGTTTGTGGCCTCAAACTCGCGGCGTCCCTGCCCCCTGGTGCTTTCAAACTCTGTTTGGCCTGAAATGGAGGTTGGAGGAAGGAGCTTGATGGTGGGTGTAAGAGATGGAGTATGGAAGTCCCTCAATGGTGATGGTAGCTCTCTCTCTCTCTCTCTCTCTCTCTTTCCTCTCCTCTCAAAACTCTGGTCAAGCTTTCTTCATGTTTTGGTTTGAATCCGCGGCATCTCTGTGTTTGGAAAATGGCCTCCTCAGTCCTCTCGAAGAAGAAGGTCCTGGTCAAATAGGGATTTGACCAGGGACCTAGGTGAAACTTTCAGAAGTTCTCAAGAAGGGACCAAAGTACAAATGTTTGAAACTTTTGTAGAGAGTACTATAATTTATGAAAAATATGGGTACTTTTCTGTAATTTTCCCTAGTCTTTATCTTCATTAATTGCAATTTCCAAAAATTCTGGGGACTTTTCTATAACTTTTCCCAGTCCTCGAAACATTAATTCTGACCCTCCAAAATCTCAAATTTTCTTCTTACCCCTAATATCAAAAGTTCAAGAAATCATGACAAACCTCAAATTTTTTTTTAAAAAATTAATATAATATTTTTAAAATGTTATATAATCATAAATTTTTTTAATTAGTTAATGATTATACATTTGGCCCTCCCCAAACATTTTCTCCAAGATCCGCCACTGGGGAGAGAGGAGATTAACCAGATAATTCGTAAAAATTTTCTTGTATATATGCCTAAAGATTGATTTTATGAATCACCATGAAAAATTAAAGTAAGAATCTTAATTGTGCTAAACCTTGTAGGAATCAATAACACTACCTTCTCCCCTTTTTAACTGTTCACCTGCAATTGATTAGTTGGTAGAAAAGACCCAATAACATAATATTTGTAAAATGTTCTAAGAAAAAAATTTCAAACAAAAAATTTCTCTTGAAATTATCACACACATATTTATTTAACAAAACTTATGTCATTTTCAGTTAATTTCCATCTAAACTAACTTTTCAAAATAATAATCCAAATAAGTTTCACTTTCAAAAAAATCAATTATGCTATTGTCAATTCAAACATAAATCACATCACATAATCTAATTTTTATTCAATGTTAATGGAGCTATAGTACATATATATATATGGAAGATTTGAATACTATTTGACACTGTCTTTGATTTTCCGTGATTAGTGATGATTTCATTTCGTCACGGGCAGCTAGTAATTTAGTTTTACCTTCTTATGATCACTTTTTTTTTTACCGTTTTGCGTGCCAATCATTATTTCGCTCCCATGCCATGTTTTTGGAATAAGATCATACATATTGAGAAAATGATGTTTAGAGATGTTGGATTTTATTAACTGATCGAGGCTGATCCAATTCTATACGCATCCAGATCCAACTATAACACAATATTTTCTAAGTCAATTACCCATTTATTTCACAAAATTAAAATAATTCTTCATGCACCAACCGAAAAGACTAACACCAATTTATGATGAGCACGTATATGTCTAAAAGGAGAGTCTAATTCCAAAAAAATTAGTTTATTAGGGGGGATAATTTTTTAACTTATAAACCATACTCTACTGCTAATATGGGACTCGTAACTCTCTGAGAGTCATTTGTATTAACTTTTGGAGAATAGCTTCTAGAGAAAAAGTGGTAAAAATGTGTTTTTAGAATAGATTATGTGAAAAAAGTTATTTTGATAAAATGACAGTATTTGGATATTATTAGCAGAATAGCTTTTTCATGATCAAATTATAAAAAAGGACATTAGCCTTTTGATAATTGCATATAAATGATCAGGTTTTATTTTAAATACTTTTAACATTAAATCTCATAATAAATACCAAAAATTACATAAATTTGTGTACAAAATTAAAATACTTCAGGATACTGACTGGTACTAAAAAATATTTTAGGGTACTGATTGATACTGAAAAAATACTTCATGATCTTGAAAATTTATTTTAGGATCTTGAAAAAATATTTCAGGGTACTGACTGATATTGAAAAAATATTTCAGGGTATTGATGGGTACTAAAAAAATACTTAAAGATACTGACTGGTATTAAAAAAATACTTCATAATCTTAAAATTTTATTTTAAGATCTTGAAAATTATTTCAAGGTACCTGACGGATACTAAAAATATACTTAAGGATACTTGTACTTAAAAAATATTAATGACGGTAGAGGAGAAAGAAAAAGCTGAAAATAATAGTTTTTGTTTTTTCCAAAACCATGGTTTTGACTAAAAAAAGCACACATTCAGTGAGTGTTTGACTATTTTTTCTCCAAACCATGGTTTGCCCAAAAAAAGTGTTTTTCCATATGGTTATCCAAACAGCACTTGATGTAACTAATTTAACGCATTTTTCGATGAGATGAAAACCCTCTGCATTTTAAATTTTGAAGGGAAATCCTTAATCAAATAAGAAAAATTAATTCCGATCCATTTTCTTCTATGTTGTATTTAACAATAAATTTTTAACTATATTGATATAATAAACTCTAAAAAATATTTAAATAATTGGTCCTAATTGAATGTAGTCCACGCAAGAATTATATGCACGTTAATTTATAATTTTTGTATTTGAAGCTTAAGAAATTAGTACAGTATTAATCGCTTCTAATTCTTTCACTGTTGCACACATGGTTCTTCTATATATCTATAGTCCATCCAAATTTGTGGTTCGTACATTTTTTTTCCAACTTAATGTTAAGTTCAAAATTCTATACCTATCATATTTTAGTCTATTTGTTTGGATATCAAACAAAGATTTATAAGGTTCTTAATTGACATTTTAAAATTCCAAAGTCCTAAAGCGCCAGTATCTTCCTCATTTGATTCCAAAGTGTCATTTTCTCCAAAACTTGTGGTTGATAAGAACCCAAAAATAATGGAATCAAGCTGGCTTTTAGTCTATTTTATCCTTATTGTCTGATTAATTAACACGTTGGAGCTAAGTTTCTAATTCTATAATAAAGAAGAGGATGTAAATTACCAGTGAACTTCTGATGAAGTTCCTTTCGCCTCCCACCTTATAATTTCAGAATTACCTTATTGTTTGCTATAGTTTTGTCAAATCAGAAATGAAATGAAATAAATTAAGAAGGAAGGAAGGAAGCAAAAGCATAGTATTTTCCTTGTAAATGATGGTCTTAGCTTCACCAAGCAAACTTCTTTGACATAGACAGGCAACTAATAAATACCAAACCCCTACTTTATCTATATGGACCACTATTGTGTGGCATGCAGATTAATTTTGAGACTAATAATGTAAACAACTAAACGTGATTAACATGATTAATGAATGTTACTTTAATTAATTTTCATTTTTGGGGCCAATAGTCCTAATTACTTTTCTTTTTAAACCGCGTTCGTTCTTTGTTTTTTAATTTGTCGTTGCCTCCTTGTAATTTATAAGCAGTCCATTATTTAGCATATGTTCCGTACCCCAACAATATTTTTATTTAATATGCGCTTTTAGGTATCTTTCTATAATTTATGGTTTAAACGCTTAATTTGTTTTAATAATTTTTATTCAATCAATGGCATAATGATTCAATATAAAAACCTATGATACATATATAATAAAACTTTTATGGGACCATTTTAATTCCTAACCCATAAACTTAGCTTTTTCCAAGTTTTGAAGGCTTCAGTTAATCAGCTTTCTTTTCCCAGCAAATTTTCTTACAAAATAGAAATTAACTAAACTTTTAATGATTTGTATGATCTTTTATAGCGCAAGTCGGTTTATGATAGACAAAAAATATAATGACTATGATCCTTATAATTCTCAATTGGATTAAAGTTGTTTTAATTGTTTCAATTATATGGGTGCATCACTTCACAGTACACACCCACTTAAGCTTTTGGCAAATTTAACGAGCTAGCTAGCTTTGCTTCAATAATACGTGAATTGGTATATCAATTGAGAATAGATGTTAACCACTATTGGCTTCTCAGTGTCACCCATTCCCACTCTCATTCTCTTGTACTTTAATAGCCATATCCATTTAACGAGACCAACAGAATCCGAATATTTCAGATTTCAGTGTCTATGATCTACTCTCTCTTTTGATAGAATATCATTTGATGGCTAAAGATTACATATTACAGTGAAGAAACACATATTGTGCTGCACTTTCTTAATTTGAAGAATATGAATTGTTGCCTACCCCATTTTACTCGGCTTACATTAATCATGGTTAAATTTTATATATATTTAACGATATCTACGTACTATTTATTCCATCTTTGACCCATCACCATCATCTTCAGGAGGCAAGGCATAATTAGAGTGAATAAATAAGGTGTACTATCTCCTTTCTTTTTTCTAATCCCCTCAGTAAAATTATAAATTAAATCTCCGGAGCCAGAGTGACTTGAATAAAACGTTTCGAAAATATATAAACGCATAAAATTAAAAAGCAACTAACGATATTATTTAAATACAGAATTCAACGGAAAAAAAAATATTACACGTGTGTTTGTTATTAAATATGAATATTCTGAGATGTATTTGTAGCCATCATCTAATTATTAATTATAATGTGAATCCAAGTTGTCATGTATAGCTAGCGTCATGTGCTTATACAAGCATTGTGATGGCAGCACAATCATACGATCGAGTGCAAGGAATATATTCACTTGGATGAGTTGAATAGATCATATATATGAAATCTTATGGGAAATAGTGTAAAATGAGAATGTTGATAATTAAATGAAAAGTTGAGCCTAGTCTATCAACTTTCTCTGTCAGAAGGAATCAAAGTAAATAATAGAAAGCAAGGAAACAGTGGAATGGTAATGTTATTAGCATATTATATGGTACTACATACTATTATTGAAGCGGGATCAATATGTATATAAATAGAGTGAGGGACGAAGAAGAAGACCACAAGAGTAGTTCAACAAAGAGAAGCAATAGATATATTGCGAGTTTGATCCAAACAACAGATAGTGTTAGGGTAAAAGTGGAGCCATGTCGCACGAGGGATGACACTTACTTTTCCAATCAAGGGAAGGCTGGTAGGTGTCATCTCTCTGCGGCAAGCCTCCGCTCTTCCCTTTGTCCATCGATCCCTCTTAGGTATGAGAGATGGATTCAGCCAACAAGTGGTAAGATTCCATCTAACTTGTCTCTTCCTGAAAAATTATATAAAATTGTGTCATTTTCATTTTCCTTGATATAATTCCTTGACCGCTTCACGAAGTTTGATGTTGAGGCGTTTCCTCATCAGCAGCAGCCCTCGCGAGTCAAAAAGACGTAAAAGGGTATGTGTGTGTGTGTGTCTGTTGTCTCACAATCAAAGAGCATGTCGTTTGAACAAGCACCTCAATCCCTTGTCCCTTTTTGTCTCAGATTTGTCCAATTCAAGAATATGTGACTTAGGTCTTCAAGATTAGGTACACCTACCTGAGAAATTTCGTCCCACAAATGATCTACATGCGATGAATCTTCTAACAATTATTCAGATCGATCACAAGCAAAAAGATCACTGTCTAAAGCTACAGTACAGGCTCCCCTCATCAGCTTGTTCACACATGATAGAAAAGTCAGAGGAAGAGAATAGGTCTTGAAAATATTAAGTTTATTATTATTATATATTCAAAGTGTCAAGGGGAATATAAAAATCGCTTTCGTAGGCATGTCGTGTTGTTGGAGGAGTAGCGAGCATCAAGTCCAGCTGTGTGACGCGCGGTTGACAACCTAATAAACAAATCATGCGTGATGCATACAATCATTCGCTATAGTAAAATGAATCCCACATATTTCAAACATCTTAATATTTGTTTGTGTGTTTAAGTAAGAGGAATCATGACAGAATAATATTGTTATATGTCATGTGTTTAGGGCATTGATTGAACCATATTTTTATCTAATTTTTCATAAAAAAAATTGGGATTCTTAATACATTTTTTGGGACATTATTGCATAATTATGTACTAATTTGAGTTAGGGACATTTGAATTAAATTAAGTATAATTTGGGGTGAAATGATCATAATTTGTTAATTTATTCATACAATTGATTCCTTGGACTTTTGATACTACCTTGTATTTAATCTTGCATTGTAGGAATTTAGGAAGAAATTTGGAGATTTTGGAGAGTCAGAATTAATATTTTGAGGACTGAAGAAAATTACAAAAAAGTGCCCTATAATTTCTGAAAATTGGAAATCAATAAAGAAAAGGACCAGAGAAATTTACATAAAATTACCCAAATATTTAGGAAAGTGCATTTATGACCCAAAATATTTTAATAGTTTGCAATTTAGTCCCTCTCCAGAACTTTTAAACCTCTCACTTTAGTGCCTGTCAAAACTTGTGTTTTGACCAAGGCTAGGTCAGTTTCAGCGAGAGAGGAACGTGAGGCAGACAGAGATTGGAGATATATTGGTAGCGTCGCGGATTGAAAAGGGGAGAGACCTTCGACCTTGGCTCTCATCACCTTCATCTTATCTCACCACCGTCGCCAGCGAGGTTCATTGTCATCTTCATTATCGCTGGCGACCACAACTCAGCCATTATCGCCGTGGAGCTTATGAACCAGAGAGAGAGCTTCGATTGGAGAGTGGAGAGGAAGAAGCTACATCCACCATCACCACCGTCACCTTCCTCCTCTGCTAGCGCTGCTCCTTGATTCTTCATCGTCCTTCCTCTGTTTTCCAGATTCCGACAAGAGCTTTAAGTTTTCCGGTGAACATTTCCAGATTCTAGCGAGGTTCTGTTTCCTTAGATTTTCAAAGCTCCAATGAGTGGCTAGCTCATTTTGCTTCTTGGGATGGATAGTAGCTTGAGTTTCAGAGCTTAAATAGGGAGTTTATTTTGTTCAATCTATTTTCTCTAATTGTATTTGAATTTCCAAGTTCTAGGAATATTGTTTTGTATTGTTGAGACTTAACTTACCCATTTATATAACTTTATGGATTGAACCTATGTGATTGGATTGGGTTTTTGTAACTTGTTGAATTTATATACATGTATTTCCCTTATTGAATCAATGATATTATGCTTTTTACGTGTAAAAATCCCACAATAAGCAAACAACATGAAATAACAATTTGGGAAAATTCCATATAAATATCATTTGAATTTGCAAAACCCTCAAATGTTTGTTGATTTTGTTAAAGGACTTAAAGGTACCAAGGACCATATGGGGATTTATAAATTCGGGTGAATTTACCTTTTTATCCTTAGTTTTAAATAAATTAAAAAAATAAAAATGACCCTCACCGGACCGGTGATGGTTTTTTTTTTTAGGGGGGGTGGGGTTTAAAAAAAAAAAATATTCATTGAGAGTGAAGGAGGTGGGTTCGAACCCCCCACACCTCCATGGGGCTAGGTGGCCCAACCACTGGGCTACATGGTTCCTTTGATATATATATATATATATATATATATATATATATATATATATATATATATATATATACATACATACATACATACATACATACATACATACATTAACAAATATATATATTCTTCTTAACATTTTTTTCCATCAAATCTTTCAATGGCATTTACAAAATTTTCAATGGCATTTACAACTTTTTTTTGAGGTTTACCTTTTTTGTCTCTGAGGGAAAAATAAAAAAATAATGCATTATCACAAATCTTTCAATGGCATTTACAACTTTTTTTTTTTAGGGTTTATCTTTTTTACCTCTGAGGGAAAAACCAAAAAACATAATGGATTATCACAAATCTTTCAACGGCATTTACAACTTTTTTTTTTTAAGTTTACCTTTTTTGTCTCTGAGGGAAAAATAAAAAAATAATGCATTATCACAAATCTTTCAATGGTAGTTACAAATCTTTCAATGGCATTTACAAAATTTTCAAAGGCATTTACAACCTTTTTTTGAGATTTACCTTTTTTGAGGTTTACCTTTCAACGGCATTTTTTGCCTTTGAGGGAAAAATAAAAATAATGCATTATCACAAATCTTTCAATGAAATTTACAAAATTTTCAACGGCATTTACGACTTTTTTTTTAGGTTTACCTTTTTTGCCTCTGAGGGAAAAACAAAAAAATAATGCATTATCACAAATCTTTCAACGGTAGTTACAAATCTTTCAATAGCATTTACAAAATTTTCAATGGCATTTGCAACTTTTTTTTGAGGTTTACCTTTTTTGCCTTTGAGGGAAAAATAAAAATAATGCATTATCAAAAATCTTTCAACGACATTTACAAAATTTTCAACGGCATTGATGGAAAAAATGTTAAGCAAAAAAAAAAAAAAAAAAAATATATATATATATATATATATATATATATATATATATATATATATATATATATATATTTGTTAATGCATATATATATATATATATCAAAGGAACCAAGTGGCCCAGTGGTTGGGCCACTTGGCCCCATGGAGGTGTGGGGGGTTCGAACCCCTCCTCCCTCACTTTCAATGAATTTTTTTAAAACAAAAAATAAACCCCATGCCCCCCCTCCCAAAAAAAACCATCGCCGGTGGCCGACGCCTAGCCGCCGAAGGGCAAAATGTAAATTCACTTGAATTTATAAATCCCCATATGGTCCTTGATACCTTTAAGTCCTTTAACAAATTCAACAGACATTTGGAGCTTTTGCAAATTCAAATGGTATTTATATGGGATTTTCCCTAACAATTTTAAGTGCTCATACTGCTCACTTATTATTAATATTTTTTTCTCGGATTTTCCCTGATATTTATTCATCAATGGGGAGAGGTGAAATGGTCTCACAGATCTTCCAAATAAGTGGGCCTATAATGAGGCCATTTAGTTGAAGACCTATACATAATAAATAAGTTCGGTAAATCTGATAGCTAAAGGAAGCAACCGCTCGATCATTCCTCTCTCCCAGGAGGAGGATGATCTTCTTATGCATAGCTCTAAGAAAATCAAGAATGGGGGAAAAGGTAATGGTAACAATATTTTATAGGGCACATGGCCGAAGCTTGGTGCTAAAGGACATGGATATAACAAGGGTAGTTTGTCTTTTGCTAAAAAACTGAAAGGTAAAAACAGAGATGATGATAGCTCAGAAGATGAAAATGGGAAAGAAACAGATGCTTTATATGATGATAATATGTCGGAGGATGACCAAGACACTGAGGATAGTGAACCACTATGCAGGCCTGGGAAGACCAGGACTCAAAACTTCCCTACCTTTACTTTCTCAAGGAAAATTAAGAAACGATTGTACAAAGTGTGGCAAAAGGCGGTGATCGTAAAACTCTTGGATAAGAGCATCGATTACAAGGCTCTTGTCACGTCTCCAAACCTTATGGGCTAACAAAGGAGTTATGAGTCTTACCAACATTGGATACGGGTATTAAGTGGTGAAGTTATCAAACAGAGAGGACTACCTAAATTCCTTAACTGAGGGTCAATGGATGGGAGGAAATCACCAAGAGGCCGGGGGGTGAATTGGGGATTTTAAAAATTCTTTTCAAACACCCAAATAAACAAATAGGAAAAACAGGGTATAACAGAGGAACAGAATATAAGCTTGACACAGAAGGATCTATACTGGTTCAGTCTTAAATTTTAACCGACGTCCAGTCCCCACACACTCTGGGATTTTCACTATAACTCAAATCAGTTGTGGTCGCCAGGAATCGCCGGCGACGATGGAGAAGATGGTGGAGTCGCCGGCGACGATGGAGTGAAGGTGAAGGTCCGGATCGAAGCTCTCTGGTTCGTCGCTCCCCAAAATCGAAGAAGGTCTCGGAGGTTCTCCCAATCTCGCGCCGCTCTCCCATATCTGTCGGGTCCTCTTTTTTTTGAATTCGACCTAGGGACTAAAGTGAAAAGAAATAAAAGTTTTGGAGAGGGACCTAAATGAAAATTATCAAAATGTTTTCGGGGCCGAACTGAGATTTCCAAAACATTTGGGTCATTTTCTGTAATTTTTCTCTGGCCCTTTTCTTCTTTGATTTCAACTTATAAAAAATTGTTGTGGCCTTTAAAAACCATCGCCGGTGGCCGACGCCTAGCCGCCGAAGGGCAAAATGTAAATTCACTTGAATTTATAAATCCCCATATGGTCCTTGATACCTTTAAGTCCTTTAACAAATTCAATGAGACATTTGGAGCTTTTGCAAATTCAAATGGTATTTATATGGGATTTTCCCTAACAATTTTAAGTGCTCATACTGCTCACTTATTATTAATATTTTTTTTCTCGGATTTTCCCTGATATTTATTCATCAATGGGGAGAGGTGAAATGGTCTCACAGATCTTCCAAATAAGTGGGCCTATAATGAGGCCATTTAGTTGAAGACCTATACATAATAAATAAGTTCGGTAAATCTGATAGCTAAAGGAAGCAACCGCTCGATCATTCCTCTCTCCCAGGAGGAGGATGATCTTCTTATGCATAGCTCTAAGAAAATCAAGAATGGGGGAAAAGGTAATGGTAACAATATTTTATAGGGCACATGGCCGAAGCTTGGTGCTAAAGGACATGGATATAACAAGGGTAGTTTGTCTTTTGCTAAAAAACTGAAAGGTAAAAACAGAGATGATGATAGCTCAGAAGATGAAAATGGGAAAGAAACAGATGCTTTATATGATGATAATATGTCGGAGGATGACCAAGACACTGAGGATAGTGAACCACTATGCAGAACTGGGGAAGACCAGACTCAAAACTTCCCTACCTTTACTTTCTCAAGGAAAATTAAGAAACGATTGTACAAAGTGTGGCAAAAGGCGGTGATCGTAAAACTCTTGGATAAGAGCATCGATTACAAGGCTCTTCTGTCACGTCTCCAAACCTTATGGGCTAACAAAGGAGTTATGAGTCTTACCAACATTGGATACGGGTATTAAGTGGTGAAGTTATCAAACAGAGAGGACTACCTAAATTCCTTAACTGAGGGTCAATGGATGGGAGGAAATCACCAAGAGGCCGGGGGGTGAATTGGGGATTTTAAAAATTCTTTTCAAACACCCAAATAAACAAATAGGAAAAACAGGGTATAACAGAGGAACAAAATATAAGCTTGACACAGAAGGATCTATACTGGTTCGGTCTTAAATTTTAACCGACGTCCAGTCCCCACACACTCTGGGATTTTCACTATAACTCAAATCAGTTGTGGTCGCCAGGAATCGCCGGCGACGATGGAGAAGATGGTGGAGTCGCCGGCGACGATGGAGTGAAGGTGAAGGTCCGGATCGAAGCTCTCTGGTTCGTCGCTCCCCAAAATCGAAGAAGGTCTCGGAGGTTCTCCCAATCTCGCGGCCGCTCTCCCATATCTGTCGGGTCCTCTTTTTTTTGAATTCGACCTAGGGACTAAAGTGAAAAGAAATAAAAGTTCTGGAGAGGGACCTAAGTGAAAATTATCAAAATGTTTTTGGGGCCGAACTGAGATTTCCAAAACATTTGGGTCATTTTCTGTAATTGTTCTCTGGCCCTTTTCTTCTTTGATTTCAACTTATCAAAAATTGTTGTGGCCTTTCTTGTAATTTTCCCCAGTCTTCAAAACATTGATTCTAACCCTGAAAATCTCCATTTTCTCCTTAAACACCTACAATGCAAGATTAAACACACTGTAGCATCAAAAGTCCAAGGAATCAATTGCATGAATAATTAACAAATTATGACCATTTTACCCCTCATTACATTTAATTCAATACAAATGTCCCTAACTCAAATTAGTGCTTAATCATGTAATAATGTCCGAGAAAAGGCATTAAAAATCCCAATTTAATTATGAAAAATCATATAAAAATATGATTCGATCACACACTCTGCACTCGAAAGTCATCTTCTCACTAGGATATACTCCCCCTTACAAGTTGTAAAATGATAAAACCAACCTCAAAGTCCCACAACTTTGAGATTCTTACAATGATTGATAATCAATGAAAAACTCTCTAAAAGAGCAGCTAAATAAGCACTGAAGATCAATGTATCAAAAGATACTTTACAAGTAGGTAGAAAACACTATATGCATATGAAACTTGATAGTTTTTTTTTCTGTATTCTGGTGGTTGTTGAGAATTGAATGCTTCAGCTTATATATGAAGAAGCATTAAATGACCGTTGGAATCATTAATGTAACCGTTGGAGACATTAATGTTGTTGTTGGGTTGCAACTAGGTCCATTCTCTCTCTTGCTTGTGTTAATCCAGGTCAATTAATCTTGTTGACTTTCCTTGAAATAAATCCGTTGGATGATGTGGCTTCCATAGAAGGAAAGAAAACATTTAAACCTTTGCAAATTCCAGGGAATGATTTGCCAAAAGCATGCTAAGTTTCTTGGACCAGCAATAAATGTTCTGACATCACCTTTTGCTTTAACCTTAATCTTCATTCTAATACTCATTTGAACATCTGAAACTCACTAACAAACTGATTAAACATAGTTAAGAATAGTAATGAGTGATGATAACAAGAATCTAGATCATATATGAAGATTTCACAAATTCGAGAAAGCTGATTTTCAAACAGAGTACTTTAAATCGGAGTTTGCAACATTTTCTCAAAAGCAAGACTCGAGTTTGGAAACACAAACTCAAGTTTTGTTCTTTCTTAGGTAAACCTCGTGGTTGAGCTTTGAATTGAAGAACACTTTGAAACAAGAGCAAACTCGAGTCATTAAGTAACAAACTCAAGTTTGGAACTTTGTGAAATGAAAATAAAGTTAAGTCCACAAGGCTCAAACTAGAGTTTTTAAATACAAACTCGAGTTTTCTTAAGTTCAAAATAGTGAGAAGCTCTTGGCCTGCCACAAAATGGAGTTTAATAAAACCAACTCAATTTTCCTTAAAAGAGTAGAAACTTTGAAAACTCTCAGCCAAGCGCAAACTAGAGTTTACTGTGCCAAAATCGAGTTTGCTTAAAAGATGAAAAACTTTAAAAGCTCTTGGCCAAGCACTAACTCGAGTTTGACAAAATGAACTCGAGTTTAGTTAAGTTCAAAAATCATTAAAGGCTCTCTATCTAACACAAACTCGAGTTTGCCATAACTGACTCAAGTTTGCTTTAACTTAAAAAACTTAGAGTACTCTTTTTATGACATAAACTCGAGTTTTCCAATACTAACTCGAGTTTGGCAAAGTTTAGTAAACTTGAGCTACTCTCTGTCAAATCCAAACTCGAGTTTGCCTTTGATAGTAAGTTTTTCAACTTAACAAAGACAAACTTCATTTTAAGTTTACAATTGTCATTTATCATCAAAACACATAGAGAACTAACACATGGATGATTTATGATCATTATCTCACTGTGAGACCGTGGGAACCAAACTTCATTCTTGCAAGAGCAAAGATTGATAAGGTGGCGGTATGAGTCAGAGTGTCGAATGTATTCCTGGAATATTATGATCGTGAGGCCTTAACAACTATCGGTAATAGGATTGGAGATACCATTAAGGTTGATATGAATACATCTTGTCAGTTGAGAGGTCACTATGCTCAAATCCATGTTCTTGTGGATCTAGGGGAACAACTTATGTCAGGTTTCCGATTAGATGGAGAAGATTATCTTCTGGAATATGATGGTCTATATATACTTTTTATTAATTGTGGAATCTATGGGCATGTAGGGGAAACTTGTCACAATCGAAACAAAGCGCAATGTAACAGTGGGGAGAAGCGAGATAAATGTCCTAAAGAACTATCGGCTATGATGGAGCAGTATTATGAGGGTGACCCAAGCTCTTATCAGGATCAATGGCGGATAATGCAAAGAAATCACCAGCAACGCAAAATGAAGGATGACAGGGAGAGACCACTGAGACAACACGCCAAGGGTTCACAATTTGGTATACTTGTTGATGTAGAGGAGCGGCGTAGTGAGACTGATAATGAGGAGTACAAGGTATCTCTGTCCAGAATATGGAGGCAAGTAATCCCCAATAGTAGAGCACTACCATTGTACGGTTTCAAAAACGGTAAGAAAAAAGGAGGGACAAAAACACAAGATGCAGAAAAACAATCTAACAAAGAGGAGCATATATAACAAGACAAAAGAAGTGCAGTCCTACGAGCTAAGAAAATGAGTTGAGAAATGGTCCAGAGAAATGAAGAGTGGTGAAATTCTCATGATTACCCTTAAAGAAAATAGCGAGAGTGGAAACAGAATTGGGGCAACAATGGAAGAACCTATGGTGGAGACTTATGACAAGGTCTGTCCAGATGTGGATTTGAACAAAGAAGCTGAAATGACTGATGTAATTTTCGACCCAGGAGATAAAGGCGAAGAAAGATTGGATCTTAACCATGGGCTTCCAGTATCTGATCCAATATTAGAAGATAACTAATGTAATGAGTTAGTTGAGAGTTCACTAGTGCCAGAGACTCAGCTCTCCAGTAGGCTTCAATTAGGCCCCTTTCTTATATACCCTGTTTAATGGATAGTTTATTATATTGGAACATAAGAGGAGCATGCAATAAAAAACTCCTCATGAACCTTAACTTAGTATGTAATGGGCCTAAGCCCAATATGGTCATTTGGCTGAGACTACAATTGCTAATGAACTTCTATTTGAGCCTTTACTGTCGTGGGACTTTGATTCCTTGAAATTTTTTCCTAGCAAAGGACGTTCAAGAGGTCTCATAGTTTTATGGCGAAACAATTGTATTAATGTTAAGTTTATTGAAGACGGTTGACAGTTGATTTATTTGGAGTGTGAGTTAAATGGGAAACCCCCTTTTCTCTTGATTACGGTTTATGTTATTCCTAACTCTAATCTTCGAGCAACTCTTTAGACTAAACTTCAAAATCTCTCTGTAACTATCCAAAACCTTGGATAGTTTACAATGACTTTAACGAATCCTCTATTCTCAAGAACGAAGTGGCGGTGTGAGATGTGATTATAATAGAATCAAATGCTTCAATGATCGAGTTATGGAGTGTGGGCTCTTGGATCTAGGGTTTCAGGGGCTGAGATTTACATGGAAGGGGTATTGATTTCTGGATATTCATGCCTATATGAGAGATTGGATCGGGCTTTAGTGAATGCTCTTTTCCTACTTTTTCTGGAAAATTGCGTAGTTAAGGTACTTCCTCGCATTCTAGTTTTCGACCATAATCCTTTGTTATTGAAGTTTCAGGCAGAGCAAGGCGGTAATTTGACCCGTCAATTTAAATTTGAGGCCATGTGGCTTCTTCACGAGTCTTTTGATGATTTACTCATGAATTGTTGGAGAGGAAATGTGAACATGGTGGAATAATTACATGGAGTCTAGACAGTGCTAGTAAATTGGAACAAGGATTGCTTTGGTTTAGTCGAAAAGAACAAAAGAATCTTGCTTGCTAGATTGGGTAGGATTCAAAATTCTCCAAGGTACCCTCACTCAAATTATTTATGTTACCTTGAGAAGGCATTGCAAGCGGAACTTGATCAGCTTCTGAAGTGAGAAGAAATTAAATGGTTCCAAAAGGCTAGGACTAAATGGATTACAAAAGGAGACAAGGATACTCGTTTCTATCATTTAAAGACCTCAATGAGAAGAAGAAGGAATAAGATCCTAATGTTAAAGGATGATAAGGGGTCATGGGTTGAAGATGAGAATAAGTTGAAGGAAATGGTTGTGAAGTATTTCCAGAACCTGTATCAGTTGGAGGAAGGAAGTTCTGATTGGCTCATTACCAATACAAAATTTCCTCCATTAAGGAAGGAAGACCTGGAATGTCTAAGTAGGACATCGATAAAGGAGGAAATCAAGAAAGCTCTCTTTACAATAGGCCCATATAAAGCTCTTGGATTTGATAGATTTCCACCCATATTCTTTCAATCAAAGTGGAGCATTGAGGGACTTGCTCTATCTAATTTTGTGAGGGATGTGTTTGAAGGGAAACATGACCGAGCTAATCATAATAAAACACTTATTTCTCCAATCCCAAAAAGAGACAGGCCAGAAGTTGTCGGTCATTTTCGTCCAATTTTGTTATGTTTTGTTCATTACAAGTGTATTACCAAGGTGGATTACATGAAGACTTAGAAGTTTGATGGACTTTATTGTTTCTCCATTTTAGTCAAGTTTCACCAAAGGAAGGAAACTTCATAATAATATTATTGTGGGCAAAGAAGTTATGCATACCATAAAGAGAACAAGGGGAAGAAAAGGCTTGATGGTGATGAAGATTGACTTAGAGAAGGCCTGTGATAGGATTCGATGGGATTTTTTGAAACAAGTACTTGTGGAAGTAGGTATGGATTCAAAATTCTTTATTATGATAATGGCATGTGTTACGACAGTTTCCTACAATATCTTGTGGAATGGTTCGCAAACTGAATTTTCTCTGTCAAAAGAGGACTTAGACAAGGTGATCCTATTTCCCGTTATTGTTTGTCCTATGCATGGATAAATTGTCACATATTATTAGTGATGAAGTGAATTTGGGCAATTGGAAACAGATAATAATCTGAAGAGAAGGTCCTGCTATTTCTCATATCATCTTCGCAGATGATTTATTATTATTTGGAGAAGCTACTGAGGTTCAAGATAAATGTATGATGTCTTGTTTGGACATGTTTGCGAAATTTCTAGAGAAAAAAATTAGTAAATCCAAATCTTCTATATTTTTCTCACCAAGAGTATCAATGTATGTGAAATAGAACATTGCTTCCATATTGGGTATGAATATTTCAACAGAAATTGGGAAGTACTTGGGTTTCCCTTTGTCAAGGAAAAAGAAGCCAACTGAAAGCTACTAATATATTATTGATAAAGTCATGTCTAAATTGTCTACTTGGAAGGAGAAATGGCCTCTCAACAGTTGGAAGAATTGCCTAGGCGAAATCAGTGCTAAGTGTGATGCCTCTATATCCTATGCAAGTTGCGAAGATTCCGATATCGATTTGTCAAGAGATTGGACCAATGCAAAGGAACTTTATATGGGGTCATAGCAATTCATCACATGGATTATGTACTACTACAAAAAGTAGATTTAACGACTCTCATCTAACGACCGATTAAATGAAAACAGACATAGAAAATGAGGCGTGGCATTTTTGAAATTTTGGCGAGAATATTCAATGACTGTTTCACACAAAATAGACGTTAAAAAGTAGGCGGTGGTACTATTGTAATTTTCGGCTTACATTTAACGTCTATTTCTTTAAAAACAGACGTTAAAAGTGAACATTTAACGTCTATTTTATAAAACAGACGTTAACATTTAACGACCGATTTTATAAAAACAGTCATTGTATCCCATATTTAATCTGATCGTATTTTCATTTAGTTAGTTCATAATTAAATTTGATAAATTTTATATATATATATATATATATATATATATATATATATATATATATATATATATATATATATATATATATATATATCATTTAGTTAGTTCATAATTAAATTTGATAAATTATATATATATATATATATAGCTATTTTCTTGTATGTAGCCTATAATTTCGATAGTTAAGTGAAGAAATCTAACCATATTTTCATTTAGTGAGTTCATAATTAAAATTAAAAATTAAATAATATCTATCATTTATTTATTTATACACACACACACACCGTATTTTCATTTTGTTTGTTCCTAATTAAATTTAATACATTAAACAACATATCTCTTTTATATAGATTATAAAAAATATATCAATATCATTGAAATCACGCATTAAATTTAATCAATAAGCGAAAAATTAGTGCTACTTATCGTTAGAATAAAAGCCTTAAAGATTACATTACTGTTGTGATTTTATCTCATATTAATAATTATTTACTAGTATGTAGCCTAGAATTTCGATAGTTAAGAGAAGTAAAACAAACAAACAATCGTTGATACACGTTAAACAAAAACAGTCAAGCCTCCCTCACGCCATTTTTTTTTTTAAAGTTACAATGACTGGTTTTTCAAAACCAGTCGTTGAAACTCAAATTTTTCAAATATTTTAACTTCAATCTCAAGCCTTTGACATTTTGTTGTTCCTCCCTTCCATAAAAATATAAAGTTTTATTTTTTCTTTTAAGTTACAACGACTGGTTTTTCAAAACCAGTCGTTGAAACTCAATTTTTTCAGATTTTTCAACTTCAATTTCGTGCCTTCGACATTTTGTTGTTACGTTCCCTCTCTTCCATAAAAATATAAAGTTTTCTCTTTAAAACCCAACAGTATGCAGAACATCTTCCTCAAATCCATCATCCTAAACGCATATAAGAGTCTCAAGACCCACCCATCTCCTTCGCCACACCCAACGACCCCACCCTTGCCGCCAATGAGATACACTATAGCGACATGAGTGACTCCGGTTCATCCTCTATCGTGAACTACAAGTGTGCTCCACAACCTCCAGATCTATCGTTTGCCGCCGGTTGCAAATCTGTGTGTGTGTCTCTCTCTTTGCTCACTAAACAATATGTCGAGCAACGATCCTGAGCACCGTGAAGAGGAGGAAGCCCCCCGTAGGCGATGATGAGGATACCAGAGCTCTATTTCCTAGTGCTTTCTTTTGTTGAAATTCTGAATGGATAGTTCCATTGTAGTGTTTTTCTGCTCTATTTCCTGGTGCTTTCTTTTGTTTGTAAACAGTTTTTTTATTTGTCTTCTACTTCATTCAGTTAAGACTTGAGATGTTTAATTTTTCTTCTTATTTTTTTGCTTTGTTGGACATGAAACGCTCTATTTCTTGCGTCGAATATTGAATGGTGTTGTTTATCGTCCATTTTCAATCCATTCTTTTTCTCACGAGGCTTTAGCTTGTTCAAATTGCACCTTATATTGTGTTTTAGATGGTTCTATAGACTGCTTAGCATGCATGCGTGTTGTAGATTTGTAGATATACAACAACTATTATTTAAATAATAGTCGTTGAAATACAACACCTTTTTAAAAAAAAAAAAAAGTCGTTGAAATAGAATGACTTTTTTAAAAAAACAATCGTTGTAAGTCACAAACTTTCAATGACACTTTTTTTAACGACCCTTAAAAACAGTTGTCTAAAGGTCTTAAAAATGAACATAAGTGTTTTTTGTAGTAGTGATGAAATTCAATTGAAGAACTTGATTGAAGCTCTTGGAACGAAAAGAGAGGAAGAGGCCAGAACGATTGAAGCTTTGGGCAAGCCGGAAGCTGATCGGACATAGAATTATGCATGAGTCATAATCAACCGGAAATTTCTTGGAAGGTTGGTGCAAAGGAAAAGCAAAAGAAATGGACTGGAAAGGGAGAGTAATGCATTAAATATGGATATAGTTTTGGCATGTTGGGCCTTAATTCAACAATTATGCAACTGCCCAAGGTCTGGTGATATGACGTACGCATGAGGGCTAAGACAATGCTGTGTTAATGATTTTTGTTAGTATGTTAGTATGATGTAATTAGTGTAGTAGTATTGGGCCTATCTTATTCGGCCTATGTAGAGTTAGGTGTGTGTATGCCTATATGCCTATATAAGGCATTGATTGTACATTGATTGAGTAATGAATAATACAGATTCATTGAGTTTAACATGGTATCAGAGCCAGGTTTATTTATCAAGTTTGGGTTAGGCCAAATTGTCAAGAAGCTAAGGCCATTTTTCAAGAAAGGCAGCCTATAGAGGTTTTCTGTTCAAAATCTCATCACCAAAATATAAAGAAAAATGGCCCATCTTAAAGAAAAACCCAATGAAAGGCAAGAAATAAAGAAAAGCCCATAGCAGAGAAGGCTTTGGTTTCGGGTAAATATTTTTCCCCAACCCGGTTCTTGGTTCACCTCACTGGAGGTTTTGAATCGGCGAAGGTGGTTCGTGGTAATCCGCGGGCGGTGATTTGGTTCCCCGATGGTTCGAGTTCTGTTGAGATCCACGGTGGGTCTGCACTAGTTTCGCGGTTTCTGTTTCGGTCGTGCACTGGTTTCGCAGTGGTTCTGGTGCGGTCCGCTGGTATCCTCAATTGAGGGAGGAAGACATTGCCGACGAGTGTCCTGTGTGCCGTGGAAACTGCAATTGCAAAGCATGCCTGAAATCTGATAAATTAATTGAACAATGAAGAACGAAGCAAAAAGGAACAAGGAAGCAGAACATGTCACAACTGAGGAAGTTGAATACTATAAGTATTTACTTCACTGCTTTTCACCGGTTTTAATGGTGGTTTAGTGGTTCTTCGACGGTGGTTCTTGGTCGAGATCCACGGTAGTTTGTGGTGGTGCAAGATTCACTGGTGATTCGTGAAGGCCAGGTAGCATTTGCTTTAATTTCATTCTGGAGCTTTAGTTTCTTGATTAACGAATCACCTATGGGATCTTGATACATTAAAGGTCTGATTTGGTAGTATACTATGATGATTGAAAAGGCTCTGTCTTTATACAAGGAAATGGTGCGTTTTAATGTTTGTGGTTATCTGTGGTAGAATAATCACAGAGTGGTTCATCAACTTTGGTTTTCTTGTTTAAGAGGAACCTCGTATTCAAAAGGAAGGTTCTTTATTTGGTTCATGTAATATGCATCGAGATATAGAAGAAGGAGAGATGGTCCAAGACTGAATGACGCTTTGGAGCGATTATGTCTACGATTTAGAGATAACGTTGCCATCAACTGTTGTTCTAGCTTGCTCGTTGAGAGTTCTCTTACCAAGCTAGTTTACTTTACAAAGAACAATGATCATTCTGATGATGAATCTAAAGTTGGTGTAAGCTGTCCTGTTCTCAAAGGGAGGCTAAATCTTAAGAAGTTTGAAACAAGCAAGATAAATGATGCTGTTAGAATTATTGGTACCCTAATGTGCTTTCTTATTTGTGCAAAAAGGGTTATTACTTCAAACAGTGAGTTCTGGATTTTATCAAGGCAGGGGCAGAGATGATTCCTTATTTTTGAGTTTTTTTTTTCTGCACTTAAAACTAGAGATTCAGTTTTTTGGTTGTTTCATTGCTTCAAAATCCTTGCAAGAAGATAAAGGATTAGATTGCTGTGTATACTGTAAATAATGTTCAGTTGGCAAATGGGGAGAAAGCTAAAGTTGAAAGAGGAAGAATTTATAAAGAACAGAGCAAAGGGTCTGTTAAAGTTGTGAGGTTAAACAGGTCTCCAAATGCATTCTTGAGGTTCAGGGGAAATCTGCATTTGAAGTTTTATATTTGTTTCTCGGTGATGTTATTCATCGAGGTTAGTTTCTCGATGATGTTATTCCATCGAGGTTGGTTTCTTGGTGATGTTGGTTCATCGAGGTTTCAGAGTTTCTATGATTACTCTGCTCCAATGGTAAACTTAGAGGTTTCAAGATTACACGTGTTTAGTGGTTCTTATTTCGATCATGGGTTAGTTTTCCAGATCGGTTGTAAAGCCGGATGAAGTCCCCGGAGAGCAAAGTATTGCTGCAGAAAGAGAACGATGATGTTCATGTATTCTGCAGAGAAGAAGATCAGCTTTGGAGATGTTGATTCCTACAAATGCTGTTGGTAAAGTGTTAGGTAAAGAAGGAACATGATGTTCATGTACCTGATAAAGAGAAGTTGAAGCAATGCAAGAGCATGAGGATAGAAGTAGTTGCCTAGCAAGTTAGGTGTCATTGATACATATAGCCCTAACTTGAAGGGGAGTGTTAGTATGTTAGTATGATATAATTAGTGTAGTAGTATTGAGCCTATCCTATTCGGCCTATGTAGAGTTAGGTGTGTGTATGCCTATATGCCTATATAAGGCATTGATTGTACATTGATTGAGTAATGAATAATACAGATTCATTGAGTTTAACAATTTTTATTTTGATGTAATAATAGGGAGTTGTTCGAAGATGGTCCCTTCAAGATTTTCAACTCACCAGAATCTCCACATCGGATATATATATTATGATGTTAAATGTGGGAAATTTGATTGAATGAGGCACAATCTGTCGTTGGAATTTCATTCTATACGAAATAACGCACTTGGGTCAAGATTCACGAATTTTGAGATGGAACTGGGAGTTTTACGTGGAAAAGCGTTTATCTCCCCAAAACAATTGTTGTATTTTACATTAATACTCTTTTTAATACAACTAAATTTAATTTGAGGGGCTCATGTTAAATACGTAAAGTATGTTTCATCCAAAAAAACTTAAAGCAATTTATCTAGATTTTGTTCATACTAGGGGAAAAAAATGAGCAGAAGCATCTCAATAATTTCGATTTTTTTTTTTTTTGTTACTTAATAATTTAGAATTTGCCCACACTGGCTACCACTTATAGATAGGCCTCTAGACCACGTTGACTTCCGTAGTTAGGATAAATTGGGCTTTGGATTTACTATTGGGCCTCAGTCATACAATCTATTTGGGCCTAAATGGATTCTGAGTTGAACAGCGATTCATCAAATTATTGAGCTTGGGCCCAACAATTTCGCTCTTGTCAGTATCGAAGAAGCTGGCAAGTAGCTAAAAAGCAATTTTTTTTTTTTTAAAAGTCACCCTTCAGTTGATCTCGTTCCTGTGATGTGAGGAATTGCATGTAACAAGACGTCACTCAAGTGTGAAGCCTGCGTGGAACAAAACTTATTTGTCAAGAAAAGTATGCAAAAGAGAAAAATCCACCCATCCATTTCCCCCTACATCACTCTCTGCTAATAATGGATGGAATAGAACCTTCCACATCATTTGTGTTATTAGCATCCTATTAAATTAAACATATATTGCAATTACGATTTGCCCCTTCTTTGCTTCCTCAGATTCTCCAACTCCACCTAATAGGTAGGGGGAAACCACAAAACCCGTTTCATACAGCAGAGGAAATAGTGAGGGGCATTCTATTTTATTATAGTATATTGATATTGATGATGTACTCCCTCTGGTTTTAAATATAAGACAAGTTGACATTTTTAGAAAAATTAAGAAATATAACTTAATTACTTTAAAGTATTTACATTTTTATTTTTTTCTCCAAACTAATTTGTTTGACTTATAAACTAATATATAATCTAATTATACATGACATATGAGATGATTAAATAATCTATTTAATTTCTTTAATTTCTTTTTTTTTTAAAATTTAATTTAATTTTATATTTAATATCGAAGGAGGGAGTATTAACTAATATTCACTAGATTCCATAAAGAAGAGGTCTACGAGACCATGTAGGGAAATACTACAGAGTTTGTGTGTGTGTGTGAAGGACAAAAGGTGGTGGGGAAACTTGTAATTTGAAGCGACAACTTTTCTACGGTCTGGTTGAGAATTAAAAGTGAGGGCCTTAATTGTAAATTTGGGTGAAGAATAATTCAAAAAGAAAGAGTGAAGCCACTGAATAATTGAAATAGTCAATAGGAGATTGCATTAAGAGATGATTGCAATTTGCACCATGATAGAATGTATACAAGATGAGAAAGGGTAGAATAGGAATTTTTCTGTATTGTTAATTTGTTATTATTATTTGTATTCAGTTGGAACTGACTGATGTAATGAGTTGCAGATATGAGCTGTATTAGTTGTACAGATGAAAAAGATTGAATAACGTTTTCTTTTCTCAGTTTCCAATTTCTCTTTAGCTTTACTCTTCTGTCTCTTTCTTGTTGCTCTGTATCTCGAGTCTTCCGCGTAGCTCCTCTGGTTTGGCCAGCTCTCATATTGATAAACGCATCACAACAGTCACTGTCACTTCAATCAATTTCCTTAACATCCCGCTTCGTGGCTCCCCCTTTGAATATTCAAACACTCAATTAAAAACAAAACAACATGTCATATGAAATTATCAGTCGCCATGTACTTTTCAAATACTCTTGCACTTGGTGAGCAATTTAAACCATGCCCTTATCAGGCAAAAAGCCAAAAGCAGGTCGTAGGTAATTGTTAAATGTGTCGTATATACAAGGGAAACTGTACGTAGGCCTATACATATATAAAAGAGAATACTTTTCAAAGGGTTTGGAGCCAGGGAACATGATATGGGTTTGATGACTTTTCAATACTCATTGACTGACTGACTGAATGGCGATCAACTAATTATAGTTTGAAATGGTTTTAATTAATCTAATTAATGAGTGTAAGGTGTGAAACAACACGCTGGCTGGCATTCACATTACGGCAAGAGAAATAAAAGAAACAAAGGGCATATATATATAAAGGGGAATGAGGGAAGGCAAAGGGAGATCATGAAAAGAACGGAGAAAAAAATAAGAGAATGAGGGGATGTTGTCACAGGAGATATGGCACTGCGTCATGTTGTTGTTCTTCAGAACTAAACAGTGCCGTTCTCCTGTGACAATATCCCCTGTTCTCTCTCTCTCACACCAAGGTTTTATAGTATCTGAACACTTTGGTAGTGTTTGCAGCGGCTTCTCTCTGAAATTATTGCTCCATCATGGGATTACATGAAAGTTTATATGAACATTCCATCTCTTGTTTCTCACATGCACCTTCTCGCTCCAAGCGCTATCAAACCACTTACATGCTACCAGGCCATAGTGTCTAGTCTAAACCAGCACGATGACATCATCATCTTCATCTTCACAGCTCAAACTTCATCACATTTAATCTTAATCTTAATCAACTTCTTCTACAGCCTTATCGCATATGGGGATCTTCAACAAGCTAAGAAGGTCTTCCAATCTTCGTCTTCGAGAAAAACCCTCCATATAGGAGGCACCTGGGTTTACGGTTTACTACAAGCCATCCAATACGGAAGTCTCAGTAAGCAAATATCAATATAGAACGAAGCTCGAGGAGTGATCAAATCATGAGGTGGCCTAATCCAATTTGTTCGAAGAATACTTCAATTGGCTTTCAAGATCATAAGTGTTTGTGATATGTTCGGTTAGCCTTCTTGTAAACCTTTTCTTCCTCTGATCATGACCCTTCCATGCGTTCTCTTGTTTTGAATATACTATGTTTGAGAGGCTGTTTATTAAGGGTGGAATTGATCCATTTTTATTATTTCAAGGGTGAAATTGCACCCCTAAATATTTTAGGACGCTTAATACACATCAAAAGATATTTTAGAGCACTAATGCATCTTAACCCTTTAAAAAACTGAAGATTCTTTTCATGCGATGCACGGATGAGAATGCATAAAAAAGATCCAAATTTTCCTATACTTTAATTTTTTTTTTTCCGTTGATTTATGAGAAATTTGCAATATCCATTTTTCAAGGGGCATTAAGTCATGTTTATTTTACTACTTTTTAAATTTTTTATTTAAGAAAATGATAGGAACCTATAATTTATGATAAAATTTTCTATCGGTATCTTTTATTTCAAATAAATGTAAACTTTAATATTTAATGTTATGATTAAAACATTCAAATTTCTAGATTCACATTTTTTGAGAGAGAAAAAAATTATAGATCCAAATTTTTATTGGTTTCATTGAACTATACTTTCTGTTATTTTTATTTTTCACTCAATCTCATCGTTATTCAACAAAAATTTCAAATTTATTGATTATGCCTACAAATAAAATAAATTCACCTAAAGTAGTTTGAAAATACCTTAGTCAAATAAGATGGAAAAATAATTATACCACATTCATATTAAATATATATTTAAAAAAGTTTGCAGTTTCCTTATGTATTAAGTTAAAAAAAAGAAGAAGAATTCAAAGGATTTTAAAAAAATAATTAATATAATATCTTATAATTATCAAAATTCTTCCTTCAAATAGCATAGACTAAGTTAGTAAGATATTAATCTAAATATTATAAATTCCTTCGCTCATCAGAAGTCAAAAGATAATTTATACGTCAAATATATTTTAGAAAATACAAAAATTTAATGTTTTCCAAAAATAATGAAGTTGTTATGATACTCCTAAAAATTGTTAACTAACCATAAAAAATTAAAGAGGGAATTCCAAATTAAAAATATATAAACATTTTATAACAATAAAATCTTAAATAAAGTATTTTATGAATATAAAATTTTATATTTCTAAATTGTATAATTCCTAGAGAGTAGACGCATTGGCCGATTCCCAACCGATTTTAAAAAATAAAATTTGAAATCATCAAATCTCAACTAAAGTTTTTTTAGAACCCAATGTATTTGGCCTTGTCAATGAAGGCATTGAAATTAGAAATCACCAAATGTATATGTTAGTGTTATACCTTATATTACACTGAAAAACCAAATGAGCATGATATATATGTGTAAGAGAAGCTAATACGGTAAAAACATACATAACTGTCGTGAGATCATGCAAAACAATAAAGTAAACAAAAATATTTTTGAAATAGACATACATTTGCATCACGGAGGATCATTTTTATTGTCGCACCATCATGAACAACCTCATGTCCAAACATCACAAAGTTACGTTTTGTCGAATGAATGCAATGTAAGCAAAGTTTTATAGAGAACTTTGAATTGGTTACCAACTCAATGGTAGAGAACAAGGAAGGCTAATGGCGTTGAGACGGAAAATATGGGAGATGAAGAGTGGGGCGAGAGAAATTTGCTCAAAAAGTATTTTATGAAATGTAAAATAATTTTTAATTGCTAAGAATAGGGCAGAGCAATAAGCAGGCTGGGCGGCTCAAGGCTAAACCCATAGCTCGCCCATTGAACTTTAAACGAGTATGGGTTAGCCCATACCCGTACCTCAACTCATTTAAACTCATGTAAACGGGTTAGCACATAAATGAGTAGACTTATCAGGTTTTGAGCTACCCATTTACATTTGACATGTTTATTTTTTTGAAGAAAAACTTTCATAAGCATTAAACATCCGTTCGAATTCTAAATTCTAAAATCTGAATCTTCAAAGTTCAATAATCACAATTCACACAAATTTAAACAAGTACCATCATATATAAATTGGGCCCGTTCGGTACGAGGAAGATTTAAAGAAGGAAATGAAGATTGAAAGGGAACTTAAAAAAAATGAGATGTTTGGTAAACATGGAAAAGAGGAAGGAAGATGATAATTTTAAAAAATATAAATAGAAAATGTGAATTGTCTAAAATACCCCTTAACCTAAAAAATATCTTCCTCTCTCCTTCATCCCTCACACTCTCGCAGCCGACATCCAGGGGAAAAAAACCAGTCCTTCATCCTTCTCTTCCCTCCCATCTCTGCCCTCTTCGTTACATCGTCGCCTCTCCTTCACATCGCTGGCGCCGATCATTCATCCACCATCACCGGTGTTGTCCTTTATCCACCATCGCCAGCGCCGCTCCTTCATCCACCATCGAAACTTGGGACAGAGATGGAATAAGGAAGAGAGAGAGAGAGAGAGAGAGAGAGAGAGAGGGTCCATGCGTTAAATGATATAAGGGGCTTTTTTGTCTCACATAATGACTTCCCGGGAAGATGTTCAAATCCCACCGAAAATGGAGGGAACCAACCTTCCCATGAATGAGGGAAGATGGAGCGCCGCCGGAACTTGCTTTCTTGAATGATGGAGCGTCCAAACGGTTATCTGTGAAGGAAGACGATGAATATAATCTTCCCTTCCCTTCCTGAATCTTCCGCGTAACTAATGGGTCCTAAATTTATTCAAGATAGGGAGTCAAGGAACGCCTTTACCTTATGGCAGAATGCGGAATGAGATGGGCAATTAATAAAAAAACACTAAATGAGCGGGTTCTAACCCGTCCCGTTATGAGTTTTTTAGATGGGTTCAAAATGACCCAATTATATTGGGTTATGGGCAGGCTCATGGGTTATGGGTTCCATACTCAGCCCTAGCTAAGAATCATTAGTAGTGGGGTCGATAAGATTTCAAAATATTTTGAAATTACCTTTTCATTATATCTCTATTTTTAAAATATTTTATTTTATATTTTAATTTTTCAAAATATTTTGCAATTTGTAATTATCTCCAATATATCTTTCTTTATTTTTGAGCATGTTTTATTTTTTTTTATCATTATTTTAGTTGTTATGTATTCATGGTAGGAAGAGGGCATGCAAGGAGGGACTCTCAACCTAAAATATTTTATTTTATATTTTAAAATTTCTTGCATTTTGGAAGTATATCCTGATATCTCTGCTATTTTTTGAGAATATTTTATTTTATATCTTTATTTTAGTTATTACAATATTCATGGTAGGAGAAGAACGGATGACTCTCAACATGGGTCCGGTTTCTTTACCCTCCCTCCCCATCCTCATCCTGACCGTCAAAATCTTGATCCAAGGGGTCAGATTTGTTTTTGAAAAAACCGCGCGATGTTTTGTCAAAAATCATTCTGATCCATTGGATCAAGATTTTGACGGTCAGGATGAGGATGGAGAGGGATGGGCAGAAAAAAGACAATGAGAGGATCCTTTTCCCTCTCAACATCTCTCCTATTATATAATCAATAGATTTATTTATTCTTAATAATCAAACAATCAATATAAAAAAGAAATTATATCTTCAAAACAGGGATTTGAAAAAGTTTTAAAACATGGAATGGTCAAACTTATTTAAGAAAACCTTACATCACACCGATATCATTTTAATCATAATAAATGAAGCATACAGGACAGGGGGTAGATTAATTGTTCAAGTCGGCCTTGTGACAGTGGCCGGAACTAGGGAATTTTTTTTAACCCGAGCCAAAAAATAAACATATTGAACTAGTATTTACTAAATAATATGAAATAACATTAAAAATACATATAAACAATAACCAGCAATTATAATACTACTCAATCCACAAAACTAAAAATGTTACATTCCACCTACCTCAAAACAAAATTTAAAACCATGGGATCATTTGCCAAAGATCAACAAAAACTTTTTTATATACAAAAACTTATTTTCTAACAAAAACACCACCAGAAAAGCACATAATCAGAAAAGCACATAAACACAAAATTATCCCAAAAGGCCAAAAATACCAATATAAAATTGTTACAAACAAAAGAAACTTTTTTATATACTTCGCATAGGGACCACTCTGGTGGATGGTGTAAATATAAGTCTTTGAGGAAATCCATTAAAAAAATGAATCTAGCTCACAAACACAAAAATCGCAGAAATCACCTGAGCAAAAAAACAAATCCCAGAAATCTGAGATAGTAGTGAAGAGGAATAGAGAGGGGAAAAAATACCTCAAGTTTGAAGAGCGAGAAATCGACAATGATGCAGAGATGAAGAATGAAGTTGGTCGAACGATGGTTGCTGGTCGGACATCGCCATGTCGGAGACTTGAAGGAAGAGGGAGATTGTCAGACTGAGGATGGCCGGAGAGCACTCACAAAGTCAGAGCAAAGCAGAGTGGTGAGTGGAGCCGTGGAGGAAGAAGAGGAAGCGTGAAGCCCTTGGAAATATAATGTTAGCTGTGAGGGTGTTTCAGATTTTGTCTTTTTAGGCACCTCTACATGTCTTCTTAAAGTCACGAGTGGTATGAGGTAGTATTGAGAATTGGAAGAGAGAAGGCAATGGGCTTGGTTGGTAAAAAAATGGACAAGCACTGCAACTTTTCAATATTAGAACCTCAGAAGGAAAAAATGATATGAAATTATAGAGAAGATAAGAGATTAATTGGGCTAAATTATTGGCCATAATAAAATATTACATAATAAATACATATATTTTAAAAGATTTTAGAAGGTCACCTGAGACCTTAATAAGAAATTAGTTGGGGCCAAATTAGTGGTCAAAATAAAGTATTATATAATAAATACATATATTTTAACAAATTTTAGAAGATTTTAGAAGGCCGGTTGGGGTCAAGGCCCCAGCTGGCCATAAAGAGGTTCCGCCTCTACTTTATATCATAAACGTATAATTTGTTACTTAAGCGGACTTTCATTTCCAATACAAATGATTAAAGGGGCATTTAGGAAACCAACATATATTTCTTACAAATTAAATTACTAAATTAACCAATTTTATTAATTTTTATGAATTAATTATGTAGCTCCTATGTTTAGGACTGAGGAGTAAATTATGACTATAGTGATTATCCTTGTAACTTCGCGTCCTTTTGCTTTCCTAGCTTGTTCTTCCTAGATTGGAATATCACCGCCTGCCACATGCATAAAGAATTGCTTGGCTAGTCCTATTTGACAAATCAACAACGTTCATTTAAAAATAATTTGATCCTTTTCTTTTCCCCACTCGTTGGCCGCCAAGAATACGATCCATACATATCTGTCAAATATTAATTAATTAAGAATTGAATCCAAATTATTTCCTTTTTATTTGAGTGATCAGCATATTTAGTTGAAGTTAATAAGATTTTTTACTCTGTTATAGATTAAATTAGATCTCTGTTGCTCCTCCCTCTAGTGCCCCTCTAATGTGCCCAAGAGTCAATCCTTCTAGTTCTCATATTAAAGATCTACTAACTATTTTAAATAAATTAATAAAATTAGTTAAAAGTATTCAAGTGTAAAAAACTTTGCATAATTTTTCAAAATTATTCTTCATATAGGAAGGACTGAAGGATGGGTTTCCACCAAAAAGAAAAGAAAGGGCAATTTTAAAAATGAGTAAAAGATATTCCGTTAAGTTTATTTTTATAAATGACTAAAATATATTTTTAGTCTTTTACATTTGTATGAGGTTTTATTTTGGTCCCTTAAGCTTGTGTGTGCTTTTAGTCATATAATGATTAAAATTACTAATAAAAAATGTTGACTCAACAAACTTAAAAAATAATTGTGTATTTAAATACTGACATATTAATTGTAAATCTAAAATATCTGTAAATTAATTAAAAAGCATTTAAAAACCTAATAGGACTTTCGAGGTGTACTCTTCACCTTCGTTCTGAACTTTTGAAGGAAAGAGGAAGGGAAAAAAATCCCCTCATTTAGTTTTCTTCTGAGGATCTATTTTGAGGAAATATCTTTGATTTCCATTTTATGAGCCCTAAATTATTTGAGCTTCCCATTTATTGATTTTTTTAATTGAATTTCTGTTTTAAATCTTGTTCATGTCATGGGATTTGCTTATGGTCCATAGAATTGGTAAAGCTCAGAGGCTTCGTCCAAAATATGAGGAATGGAAGAGCAGGGTTAGTGGTTGCAGTTGCAGCTATCAATGACGCGGGTAGGAGGAGAGAGTCCATGGTGGAAATAAAAGAGGAGGAGAATGAAGTAAACCTGAATGTTTATTTTAATTTTAAAATCTAAATATATTATACTTAGAAAAATTTAAATTTAGACGTGTTTTATTGCAATTATCACTTAAGTTTGTTGGATCATATTTTTTGTTGGTGATATTAACAATGTTAAAAATATAGGATTAAAAGTATACCATATAAACTTAAGGCACCAAAATGAAACTTTATGTAAATTTAAAAGACTAAAAGTGTATTTTAGCCTTTATAAATAGGACTAGAAGGAGTATCATATAACACTAATTAGGCTAAAGTATACTTTTAGTCCTTTAAATTTACATCAAGTATACTTTTGGTCCCTTAACTTTATAAAGCATACTTTTGGTCCCCATAATTCTAACACCGTTAGTTTGCTAACGGAAAATGCTGACACAGCAAGCTCAAATGATGATCGTACAAAATTACGTGATGACTGTGTAATTAAATATTATTAATATTAAATTTAAAATATGTGTAAAATGAAAAATTTTGAAAACTTGAAACCCTAGATATGAAAACCTTGATTGTTATAAACTTATGAAAAAAGAAAAAGAGAAATCTCTCTCAACGAATTGTTCTTCGTCTTCTACATATCACATGTATAGTCACAAGTGCGGTGCGTATCTTTTGGCAAATTGGTAGTTTGGTGCGTGTCTTCTCTTCAGCCACAAGCTAAGTCTGGTGCGTATTTCAATTTCTCTCTACAGATTGGCTCCTTTGGTTTTGCTTTCTTATATCTTTTCTCCTGCAATTTTTTTTAACCATCAAACAAGTAAAAAAATTATAAACAGAAAGCTATATTAGAACATACCTAACTAGAAAAAAAGTGATCGAATCTCAACCCTTAACTCCGTCGATGATGCTTGAGGAATGGAAGTACAGGTGAAGTCGCTGGGTTCGGGCGATGCTTGAGGAATGGAAATTCAGTGAAGTCGTTGGGTTCGGATGCGTGTTGTTGAGGTGAAGAAGACTATTGATGTGCTTTTTTCCTTTTCATCAGATTTATTTTTATTTTAAAATATACACATATTTTGAATTTAATATTAATAATATTTAATTACACAGTCATCACTTAATTTTTCACAGTCATCATTTAAGTTTGTTGTGTCAGCGTTTTCTGTTAGTAAACTAACGGTGTTAGAATTATGAGGACTAAAAGTATGCTTTATAAAGTTAAGGGACCAAAAGTATACTTGATGTAAACTTAAAGGACTAAAAGTATACTTTAGCCTAAATGATATTATGTCAAAAGTTCAATCCTATTGGGTAGGGTTTTTGCCTGTGGCAGCACCTCCCGCCCTCTCACCTATTTTAGGATTTCTTTGCATGGCTATGTACTTGAGCTTTTTTGTTTCTTTTTTATGCAAACATTTTATTTTGGACTTGTATCTCTCATTCAGTTAGTTTTAATAAAATACTATTTTTTGGAGAGAGAAAAACTTGTTTTAAAATTTTGTGTGTGTAGGAATTGTGGATATCCAAAAGCTCTTCTTAGATCAGTTTTACCCTAAAAGTGTCCAAAAAAAAGGAGTAAAATTGCCTTAACTATTAAAAAACTAATTAGCTTTGGCTTTTGTAACATCCCAACTTTTCAAAAGCAGTATAATTTTTTTTTTTAAATCATCAGAGTAGAGCACCGGAGCGATTGAGTAACTGATATGTATATATAAAACGCCGTAAGTCTGGCTAATTACAACATCGGTACAGTAACCGCGTGGTTCAAAAGTGAGATACAACACAAAGGAAAGCTTCTCCCGGACAACAAAAGGAAATCGTCACCGGAACTTCTACGCGGATCGCTTACTCTTCTCCTCTACCTCGGTTGTAATACCCTGATATTTATTCTGGAATATTATAAATAAAAGTTGGATATTTCTGATAAGTGAAATTTCAATCTCCGGTCTTGTATAAATACAGTCTATTTTCTAAGTAGAATTTCTGTAGGAAATTAGAGAAATTTAGGGCCAAAGTGCCAAAATGACCAAAATGCCCTTAAGGGACATAATTAACTTAGAAAATTTATGGAAAAATCCTAAAAGACAGTTAAATGACCAAGTGAGTTAGGAGAGTATATAATCTCTAATTATTGTAATTTTATAAATTATAAAATTGGAGAAATTGTTGGAAAATACTCAAAAAGAAGTAAAAGACCAAAATACCGTTGTAATTATGGAATAATGCAAGAGGCATGAAAATACTAATGTTAATACAAGTGTATGAAGGTAATAAGGCATTGTAATTAAGAAAATTATCAACAAGTGATAATGAAGTAATTAAGTAATATTGGGCTAATTACTTAAGCATAAGCAAAGGAAATTCAGTAATAATTATGTGAAGCTCAAAAATTATTGGAAATTAGTGGAATATTAGTAAAAATGTATTTACTAATTAATTGGAAATTTTGGAGAATAATAGTTGAGTTTAGGTATTTTTAAGCCTAAATACAAGAATGGACCAATTAGGTAATTTTGTGGAATTTTTGGGAAAAAGTAAATAAATAAATGATTAAATAATTAATTAAATAAGAAATAAATATTTATTAAATTAAATTAGGGTCCAGCCGAAATGCTCAAAGAGAATTGAAGATAAGATCAATTTTAAATATCATGATTTTTGTATCAATTTGCACATGTTATATAATATTATTTTAATATATAATTAATTAAAGTAAAATTTGATGAATAGTAAATTAAAAATTAGGAAACGGATCCTATCTAGAGATCTAGGAATAGGAATTCCAAAGTCAAGGTAGATTATTGATCAGTGGAATTTTATCTTCCGTTAAACTCTCCCGGAAGTTAATTTCAAGCCAATAGGGCTTTTTCCTAATAAGACGAAATAGGGAAATTCGAGAAAGGGCAGATAGCCAGGTTGGAAGTAAAGACTTTAAAATTAGAGTTGTGACAACTGAGAAAGAATTGGGAAATTTTATGGACATATTTGAAATCAGTGCCTCTATGACTATAAGCTGGAACTTCCGGATTTTCGTTTCGAAACCGGACATGTTCGGACACGTTTTTCGAGAAACTTCGGCTGAACACGGAATGCCCTGTATGGAATCAAGGTTTAGATTAGAATAGACATTTCTAGTAAGTAAGAGGAGATCTTCAAAGTTAGTTAACCAGAATTTTGAGATTTCTCCGAAAGTACGCGATTCGGACACCGATCGGAAACTTATCGGTAAGACAGCTTCTTGAGGAAGTAAGTGACATCATCAAAGTACATGGATGACATCATGGGGATGATGTCATATGGAGGAAATAGAAAGGGTTGGATGGCCAAGATTGTGCCACCTAATCTGTGTGCGATCCGACTACGGAATTCATCCGGTAAAGTGTGAATAGTAGCACAAAATCCTCTATAAATAGGACCTTGCTCCTTTGGAAATTTCACACCACTTCCTTTGAGCAAAAACCGAAATTAGAGAGAGAAAGAAGAGAGAGGAGCTCTGGGGAATCAGAGCGAAGCTCTGGGTAAGTTTTCCGGTACCGAGCTTTAAGCTTTCATAGTTCCTTCAATAGTTAGTAATGCTAGAGTAGTCTTTATTTTTATGATTTGATATCATATGGGAGGGCTATTTTAGTCTTTATTTTCGAAAAGCATAGTTGCGTCGAAGTTCTGGCAAAATTTTGGGAAGAAAATAGCCTATGTAGCGGAAGCGCTGGCGAAATTCCGCCAAGTAGGGTATAGGGGCAAAATGGTAATTTTTACCTAAAATGCCAGTTATAATGTCAAATTACTAATAGAAGTGACATTATTCTCATAGGATATCTGAAAAGCTGATTCTGCTGCTGTTACGCTGCCCGACGTGCCGCTGTAGGACTTTTGCACGTTTCTCCGTAGAAAGTACGTTTTCCGCCGGTAGTACCTAACGTTGCCAACGAAGGTACGGACGCGTACTGTAACACTAATCTTGCACATCTTAAATACTTATATGTCAATGATATGTTCGTAGACCGTTATACGACAGCTTATACGGGTTATAGTTTTGATAACGCCGTTTTGTTTTCCTAGCGCCGAGGACACGACTAATTATCGTGGCACCGGTGAATAGTGCAAGCCGTTGTTGTTATTTACCTTATGGGGCTTTACATATTGCTCGTGCTTATGTTTTGTCGGCATAATGATCATGCATCTCTAGTATGCTTATGATATACCGTTGTATTAGCTCTTGAATATCTGTTGGCCATATATCGTGTTGTTTGGGTATGAGGTTAACCGCTACCCGAGATTCAATGCGTTGAATTGAATCTCACCGTAGCTTCGTGGTCGGAGGACCACGGTTCGTGGATCGAGGCAAGTACCGGAGTAGGCGTGCACTGAAGATTTATCTATCTTATCGCTTCTGTTTCTTTCGATATTTCCTTCCTAAACCTTAGGATTACTGTAATCATTACAATGTTACACAATGGTTGATGTTTTGGCTAAGAATCCAATTACTCTTTCGCTCTTTTGCTCTACTCTGATTGTTTGTTTGAAAAACAAAAAAAATTCCGCATTTCAAACTTGGGATGTTACATCGGTCCTCCCGATCCTGAAGCTATATGGAGAGCTGAGGTCCATTGCAATCGGACCCCAGGTAACGGTTAACCTCATATCTACATATACAGTATATGGACTTTAGACAAACACAGAATCAATAGTATAAAAGCACATAGTACAAGCATCTCCCAAACAGCGTATCCCTAAAGACATAGGCCCCTGCGGTGTAACCCTAGCAGCACCTAGGCCCTTGATCCTCGGGCAAGACATAGGCCCCTAACAACCGTATCCTGGCGGCACCTAGGCCTCTAACATGCGTATCCCATTACCCAAAGAATCATAACAACAGTACATAACATATAATTCACATAGCACATACACGCATACCATAAATATCAGAGTTAAGGTTACCAGTATGCGAACGTACGTACTCTAATAGTACATAAACACACAACAGACATAAAGTCATCATCTATCACATACAATACACATATCACATATATGTATACAATAAATATCAGAGTTAGTGTTACAGTACGCGAACGTACATACATATAATAAACATACCACAGACATAAAGTCATCATCTATCACATACAATACACATATCACATATATGTATACAATAAATATCAGAGTTAGTGTTACAGTACGCGAACGTACCTTCGTTGACGGAATTCTGGCACGTTTACTAAAACGGTACTTCGACGTAAAACAAGTATTCCTGACAGCGGTTCGTGATTACGGATATCCTATCAACATAACAATGTACTTGTTAAGGATCTAGCATTACGACAGACATTTTTAGTCAAAATGACTATTTTGCCCCTGACCCCCTAATTGGCGGAATTTCACCAGCACTTCGTTATTTTGACTCTAATCTTCCAAAATTTTGCCAGAACTTCAACCCTACCAATATTTTCGAAATAATGACTAAAATAGCCCTATCATATGATATCTATTCATACTTGAAAAATAAAGGCTACTCTAACTATTGAAAGAACTACGAAAGCTTAAAGCTTGCTACTTTAACTTTCAACTTTCAGAGACTCAATCCCTACTATGTTTTTACCTCGTCAGGCATCTTTCAATGTAATGAGGCTTAAAAACAAGAATAGGAATCTCATCTCCTACTTCCTAAATCTAACTAACAATCCTACTAAAACGACCGAAGCTTAAGACTAAGTACCGAAAAACTTACCTAGAGCTTCGCTGCAGATTTTCTCCAGAGCCCCTCTCTCTAACTTCTCTCTAAGATTCGAAAATCTCAAGAGGAAATGGTGTGAAAAACCAAAGGGAGGGGTGGGGTATTTATAGGAGAATTTGGGGACATAAAGGGAAATTTCCAATTTGATTTTTGCCCGTACCGATAGAATTTCCCCGATCGGTACCCGATTCGCGTAATCGTTTAAAATCCCAAAAATCTGAAATTACAACTTTGAAGACATTTTCTCACTTATTAGAAATGTCCGGGCTAAATAAATTTCTGACTCCATATAGGGTTCCAACAGTCAGCCTGAAGCTTCTCGAAAGGCGTGCCCATTCCCGGAATTCATTTCTGGAATTGCCAACTTCTAGACAAAAATTCACTGATTCCAAATATGTCCAGAAAATCCTCAACTTACTTCTAGATGTTGAGTTATGATTTATTTTGTTCAAATTCTAATTTCCTGACTATCTGACTTTCTATCAGACTTTCCCTATTTTGTCTTATTAGGAAAATGCTCTATCGGCTTCGGAATGAACTTCCGGAAAAGGTCACTTGAAGGTAAAAACTCACTGATCAATATTTTACCTTGACTTTGGAAATCTCATTCCTGATTCTCTAGATAGGGTCCGTTTCCTATTTATATTTTTACTATTCACTATTTATTATTTTAATAGAGTTTATTATTTTAACAACTCTTATATATTATTTAATTCATTTTATTTTCCTTTTTCCTTTTTTTTTCTTCTTTTATCCAAAAAATCTCGGCAGCCATATATATATATATATATATATATATATATATATATATATATATATATATATATATATATATATATATATATATATATATATATATATATATATATAATTAATTATTTAATTATTATTATATAATTAAATAATTATTTTTACATAGTTTTTCATAACTTTTTCCTATTGGTCCATACTTGTTTTTAGGCTCAAAAATACCTAATCTCATCTATTTTTCCCCAAAATTTCCAATTAATTAACAAATATGTTTTTACTAATTTTAAGCCAAAAACCACTAATTTTAGGGTTTTACATAATTATTCATGAATTTCATTTGCTTATGCTTAAGTAATTAGCCAATAATTACCTAATTACTTTCTTATCAATAGTTGATAATTTTCTTAATTAGAATGCCTCATTACCTCATAACTTTTGTATTGACATCTTTGTTTTCATGTTTCCTGCATTATATTAGCATTTACGGGGGTATTTCGGTCATTTCAATACTTTTTGGACATTCTTATACAATTTCTCCAAGTTTGTAATTTAATAAATTACCTAAATTAGGGACAATATCCTTCCCTATTTCAAATAGATTTTTACTTGCCTCCTTTATAGCTTTCACAGGATATTTATAACCCACAATGTGCTTAGGGACCTATTTGCAAATTTCCAAACGTTTTAGGGACCTAATTGCAAATTATCTAATTTCAATGGAAATTACCCTAACAACAAGGTAAACTCAATACAAGGTGTTTGAGACCTCATATTCACCTATTTTCAATAGGTACATTTCCCAATTTTTGATATTTACCCTAAGTCAGATTTTAGGGTATTACAGCTTTTAATATTTTTAATGCCCTATAGTTACATTGCTCCTTTTATATAATACTTACGAGTCAAATTGATACCAAAAAATTTCTACTCACAACTCATGCGAATCAACTTTCGAGAAAAAAATTAGACTTTAACTTATCCTAAATACATGGATGTATATGTCTGTGTCAGGGAGAGCTACTGGCTAAACATTATTGTCGTCTTAACGAATTAATTCACGTGGTGATGAATTTTCTATTTTCCAAAACTTGTTGGAATCCCAATATGCCTGTGATGCGGGGCAGGAACATAATAAAGGTTTGGCAACTTTATTAATCAACACATGTGTTAATTCTAGAAGCACAAAATAGGTTCATGCACCGACGACAAAAAAGTCTTGGTGTAGATTCTCAACTTTATGTGTGGAATAATAAAACTATGACGCTCAAAATTTCAAGTGAAAATCTCAATCAGGTTCTACAGACCAGAAAAAATATATAAAAAAATAAAAAATTAATGCAGATTCTTCTATCAAAAAAGTTTTGGTGTAGATTCTCCTATCAAAAAAGTTTCTAGAGACGTCAGAGATATAAATGAGTTTGTCAATGACCACTTTATAACTTATTAATAGTGACATACATTTACAACAAAAACTATTTTAGTTAACATAGATAGATGATCATTCTAGAACTTATCAATACAGTGATATATACTTATCAACGAGAGCTGGTTTAATTAACATGGATGAGCTTGTCAATAGCCACTTTATGATTTGTCAATATAGTCAAATACACTTGTTGACAAGAGCTGCTTTAGTTAACATATATGAGCTTGTCACTAGTCACTTTATGACTTGTCAATATGGCTACATACACTTGTCAATAAGGTAAGTTCACATTTGAAATAATTTATATCAGTGAGGTCTCTAGAGACTTTTTTGATAATGGAATCTACACTGAGATTTTTTTAATATTTTTTCTTATCCTTGCAACCTGAGTGAAATTTTTCCAAATCTCCACGCTGCCAATAATAATATTTACTGATTCCCAGTTTCAGGAAGCTGGCCTGTCAGGCTCTTGGCAGCTTCGCAGCAATTGAAGTAAGCTGTTATGCTTTAATTTATTAATCCTACCGACCCGAAAGGAAAAACAAAAAGAAAACTATATACATATATACAGTACCTATACGAGCGTCTATATATACATATAGAGGTTCATGAATGTGTGGAAAATTAAGAAAAGAAAGAAAGAGGAGAGTGAGGGTGTCTTGTCGCAGGAGCGGTGGCACCAGCTCATCTCTTACAAGCTTCGATTTAATTCGTTGCTTTACAATAATAATGTTACCGGTGCCATCCTCTTGCGACCCGATTCCCTTCGTTCTCTATGTTTATGTGTTTTAATTTTTCTCCATTCTCTTATTATATTATCCACACAAACACAGATCAGAGCAATACTTTATGAGTTATGATCGTCGCAGATTCAGTTGTTGTGGTTTAAAGAAGAGGTGGGGTATATGATTTGTGTATGTACCATACTTTCATTTTATTTCAATATGTTTGTGTTTGTAATGTGTCACTATTGTCTCTTCATCATCTCTTCTTCGATCTCCTGTAATTTATATTATATTAATCATCCTTAGGTTAGATGTTTGGATTTTATTGCTTTTCTTTTCTTTAAAAAAAAAAACAGAGAGAGAGAGAGGAGGGAAGGTAATTCATTTTCTCCTTTTTCTCTATTCCCAAAATCATGGATATGTTATTATACTCACTCCGCTTTAAGACATATTTACTTGATTTTATTAAACTAAGGAAGTTAATTAAATTAGATAATATGACATGTTTTTTCTAAAACACCTCAATCATGTTCCTTAATTCACTTCACCACTCTTACTTGATTATTATTGTTGAGGGAATATCAATAGGGATCAATAGGGACAAATTAAGAAAAAATTGACAAATATGTCTTATATTTAAGATTAAAATCATCTCTTAAATTAAGTCTTACTAGCCGAGGAAGTATCATTTTCTGTTTTACATGAGGAGGAGTATCATTAAACTTTCTAATATATTCGTTTTCTCCTTTATATCATTCGTTTTGATGATCAAATATTCAATTTTGGTTAAGCTTATTGTAAAGTAATATATAATTAAAGAAGATAATAGGGAGAAAGAAGCAAGATGAAGAATCAACTGTATATTGTATATTATTAATAGAGCAATGAGGCTCATACAAAGAGTAATAGTGAATGCCTAATGCCCAACACTTGGTTACTTATCATATTAGCTAGGAACCCCTATTTATAGATGAGGGTCCTAACTAACTCTAACTAATATAGACTAATTAACTACCTATATATTCTAACACTCCCCCTCAAGTTGAACACTATTTATCTAAAAAGTGTTCAACTTGAACAACACAAAAATAAAGGGGTAATTAACAATGATCTCTTCAAAAAAAAAAAAACAATGATACAATGATCTCTTAAAAACAATCTTCTCCCATTCACTTCTTCTGAAAATCTTCTCTTGTAGGCAACCCACAAAAAAAAAAAAAAAAAAAACTGATTTGCCTCTCACATATTTCGCCATTTGAAGGATCGGACTTCCAAAGGATTATAGCCCATCTCTGCAACTTCCTCCAACCTCATTTCATTGTACACATTTACAACACCAACTATGAATTGCCTCACAATCTTGGTAGGGTTTTACCCAAATGTTTGCCTTGAGCATCCTGTCTCGGGATATGTCTGGAGGCGACAAACCAACACTCAACAGAACATATAAAGGCCGAAAAACAACACTCAACGGACAAGTAAGATCACGAACGGGATATGTCTGGAGGCGACAAACCAACACTCAACAGAACATATAAGGCCCGAATGTGACCGGAATACAAAACAAGAGCAAGGAGGCGACAACTCTGCTCTCAACACTGCTCCGAAAATACCGTATCCCTATAATCCCCCATATCCTGTGAAGATTCAAATGATCGAAGAGGAAGATGCAAATTCGAGATACAGGGGCAACAATTTAATTGGAAAAATCGAAATACCAGAGGTAATAATTCCCAAAGGAGACAAAAGCAAGACACCAGACCAGAGGAGCAGATACATCGATGAGGAAAGAAGTCGGCGACAATCTCAGCAATGATCCTTCACTGAAACACATCGACTAGGAGAAATCCACAACAATTAGCCCCATTATTCCCACAATGATACAGGTAGGAATATGAATCAGCCTTAGCCTTTGAAAGGATCGGAGTAGAATGCGGAAGCAAGCAGCGACTGGAATCAAGAGTGGCGGGAGAAATCTTCGAAAAACAGGATCCAAAGACACAGAACAAAGAACGGAAGAAATCTTCGAAAAACAGGATCCAAAGACACCGAACAAAGAACGGAAGAAATCTTCGAGCAACACCAATTGAAGACAGACAAATACAACCAGAACTCTTCCTCGTTCCATTGCACCCGACGGAGGATCCAAAACGCCCCCATCCAAGAGGCAAATTTCGTCCTTTTGGTGCAAGATCATGGCCACCACTCCCAGGGCGTCTCATGACAGAAGGATCAGCCGGTGAATGACCTGGCATTGTACTAACAACAGGCCTTGACATACCAACATTGCCCATTGTACTGGCTTCTCCAGAATTATATGAAGGCAGTTGCGCACTCTGAAGGTAGCGATCATAAGCAGACAAGATCATTTTTGTGTCTTTTATAGCAAGAGAACCAGTTCGATCATCATCTCGAGCAACATAACCCTGCATCTCATTACCTGTAGCCATGCCAGAGGTTGACATCTCATATTCAGTGCGAGGTCGTTTAAGCATGGCAGAGGAGGGGAGCATCGTTGGCTGCATCGCCTGCTGCATCGCTTGCTGCCGATTCCAGTAGCTGTCCGTCATGGTGAACGATTAGAGAAATCAAGGATCCCAAATTGGGGAAAGAAGACTGAGTTGGACTTTGATTTGAAAGATTGCCATAACCCTAAACTTTCTTCCTTTTCTGGGTTAGTCACAACTCACAACCTCGCGCTTCTTCGCTCCTGAGTCTCTTAATCTTGTATATCCAATTGATTTTGGCCCCCTTTCTTGACTCTGGGCTTCTTTATTGGGCCACCGGTTCTTGAAATGACACCCACTTCTTGGACTGGTTCATGGCTTGATTCAGAAACTTCACTACTGATTGTGGGTTACCATGAGTGATTAATCTTGAATAGTGGGCCGTTAATCTTGAAAAAGTAACCTGGCTTATGATACAATGTAAAGTAATATATAATTAAAGAATATAATAGGGAGAAAGAATCAAGATGAAGAATCAACTGTATATTGTATATTATTAATAGAGCAATGAGGCTCATACAACGAGTAATAGTGAAGGCCTAATGCCCAACACTTGGTTACTTATCATATTAGCTAGGAACCCCTATTTATAGATGAGGGTCCTAACTAACTCTAACTAATATAGATTAATTAACTACCTATATATTCTAACACTTATTAATCTTAAAATGCATTATAACCTTTGCCTTTTACTGGAATGAATAAACTAAATAGTAGAGTGTCTTTTAGTGTTAATTATTGTCATCCTGCTGTCTGTATGATGATTTGGATCTTTATTAAAGTATAGCTTGCATCTTTAGTAAAGTAGTTTATTCTGCAGGATTGTGACTATAAATTAGGGTTTTCCTTTTGCAAACCATCGCGGAATTGACAAATGAAAATTGTGTGTTGCCTATGACATGTCCTCAAGTGCTCTTGAGCTTAATTTTCCTTCTTTTGGAAATCTTCCGATCCATTTTCTTCTCTTCTTAATTACCACTATCATCAGAGATATTCTTATGATGCACTCTCAACTTATCCAAGAAATCTTCGAATCAGAACGTAGTACACCATTTGATCCTTAGTCTTTAGTGACGGATATATATCAAGGATAATTATATTACTCACAATAATATTATGTTACTCTTATATTTTGAAGTTTAAGTTTTGGAAATTAAGTTTTTCAACCCTACGGAACTTGGAGATCTAAATTGCATGAGAGAGAGAGAGAGAGACGAGTGGAGATTAACTAGATAATTAGTAAAAAAATTCTTGTACATATATGCCTAAAGATTGATGTTATGCATCACCATGACAAATTAAAGTAAGAATCTTAATTGTGGTAAACCTTGTAGGCATCAATAATCACTACTCAATGACACAATCATGGTCAAATATAACTAAGAAATACGGAACACGTGTCTAACATCTAATTCATATATTGTCTATTATTTTCTTCACTCTCTTCTTCGTTCTCAGATCGTTCTTCCTCCTCGTGTCTTGCTTGCCTCTCCACTTGCCTTTCTGCACGAAGTTCCTCTAACATCTCGCTTTGTTCCCGCATTACAGCCACTACCTCTTGCTAGGCAATCTGTTGGGACTGATTTGGTTCTTGGATTGGCTGTTCAGGGTTTACTACTGGTATCGTTCGAGGTTGTCTACCTCCTCTTCTACCTCTGCCTCGGCCTCTGGGAGCAACTGCTCCTCTTACTTTCACCATGTCGCGTTCTTTTTCCTTTGTTAAGGGAAACATTAGATATAGGGAAGACTTTTCGCATAACGCAGACTTTACCACACTAGTCTCTAGACTCTATCGCGCTTAGTATCTACACTGCTCCCAGCTTTTATCACTCTAGTATTCACACTGCAAACGAACAGACACATGCAACAGTTCCTTCGTCAGATTCTCGTTGGTTCTTTCTACTCAAAACGGGTACGGAAATACGTATCGGAAGCTCCTATACATGAGTCAAATACTGCATGTACTTATCTTTATTGGTCTCGGAGTTTCATCCGGCGTGGCCTATCATCGCATATAAGCTCGATGCTAGGAAAGAATCACCATCCAGCACGAACTGGTGATTATCAGAATGATCAGAGACTGATATCGGAGCTATCGGAGACTGATATCAGAGCTATCAGAGGCTGATATCAGAGTTATCGAAGACTGATATCAGGGTTATCAGAATTATCGGAGACTGATATCAGAGTTATCAGAAACTGATATCAGGATTATCAGAATTATCGGAGGCTGATATCAGAGTTATCAGAAACTGATATCAGGATTATCAGAATTGATGTACCGATAGAAGGTGGTACACCGGTTCAAGATGGTATACCGGTTCAGAATGGTATACCGAAGTAAGGTGGTACACCGACCTTAGGCTATATTAGTACTCATTTTCCAAAATATGCTCCAAATTTTTGAAAAGGCTTAGAACCTAACTCCGTTAATCGAACAGAATGGCCAGGTAAGTGTCTACCATGGGGGCCTCACCGACTTATACGGCGACTCAATGGCATACCCACGTAGACTAGCCTTGCCTTCGGCACCAAACTGTCCGTAATAACATAGTTAAATTCATGTCAGGACTACTGCTCTGATACCAAAAATGTAACATCCCGTTTTCACAAGCAGTATAATTTTTTTTTTCAAACATCATTTGTAAAACATCAGAGTAGAGCACCGGAGCGATTGAGTAACTGATATATATATTAAAATACCCACGGTAGCATGTCTTGCTGTTTAAACAGCGGTACAAGAGTGTTTCAAAAGTATAACAGAAAGGAGTCTTCAGCTGGGACTCCTAAGCGTGCTGCTTGTCCTTCTCCTCGATTCTTGGTCCACCCGACCCTGAAGCTAAGTTAAGAGCTGAGGTCCATGCATCGAACCCTAGGTAACGGTTAACCTCATGATTACATACATCACATATGTACAACAGACATTCTTAGACTTTTGGCAACATTTACTACGGTCAGACATAGGGTATACATATCAGATATGTATAGCAATAACAATACAGTCGGATGACAGACAATTATACAGTCGGATGATAGACAACAGTACAGTCGGAGTACAGACAATAGTACACATATACATACAATAAACATCAGAGTTAAGGTTACCAGTACGCGAACGCACCTTCGTTGACAGTCGTCGGTATTTCTGTCGGAATACGGTACGACAGTAGGTCAGAACGTAATCAGGGATATCCTATCAACATAACAATGTACTTGTTAAGGATCTATCATTACGATGGACATTTTTAGTCAAAATGACCATTTTACCCCTGACCCCCTAATTGGCGGAATTTCGCCAGCACTTCGTTACTTTGGCCCTACTTTTCCAAAATTTTGACATAGCTCCTACTCCAACATATTTTCGAAATATAAATCATATTGATTAATGATTCACATCATAATAGGAATTTTAGGTAAAAATTACCATTTTACCCCTATTCCCCTAATCGACGGAATTTCGCCAGAGCTTCGCTATTTTAACTCTAATCTTCCAAAATTTTGCCAGAACTTCGACCCCACCAAGATTTTCGAAATAATGACTAAAATATCCCTATCATATGATATCTAATCATACTTGGAAGATTAAAGACTAATATAGCATTTCTACTCCAACTACCGAAAGAACTACGAAAGCTTAAGTACCGAAAAACTTACCCAGAGCTTATTGCAGATTTTCCGAGCTCCTCTCTCTAAAACCTCTCTCTACTTTCTAAATTCTCAAGAGAGAATGGTGTGAAATTTCCAAAGGAGTTGCTTGCTATTTATAGAAGAAGTTGTGAGGGCATAATAGTCTTTTTCCATATTTCAACTTTCATTTTAAACCATGGAAACTTAGGGTTTTGGTGGATGATTTGTCGCCATGCAACACACCATTTCGTTCAGCCCCGATTCACGTAATCTCGGAAAAATCTCAAAATTCTGGATTTACAACTTTGAAGTCATTTCCTCACTCATTAGAAATGTCCAAGTTAACCTAAATTTTGATTCCATATAGGGCTCCAACAGTCAGTCTGAAGTTCCTCGAAAAACGTGTCCGTACGGGTCCGGTTATGAAACTCGTTTTCGGAATCATCAACTTCTGGAGAAAATTCACTGATTCCAAATATGTCCAGATAATTTCAAACTCATTTCTAGATGTTGAGTTAGAATTTATTTTCTTCAGATCCAAAAATGTGCCTATCTGCATTTTTCCCTATTTCGTTTTATTAGGAAAATGCTCTACCAGCTTCAGAATTAACTTCCGGAAAAGTCTAACGGAAGATAAAAATCCAATGATCAATATTTTACCTTGACTTTGGAAATCTCATTCCTGGTTCTCTAGATAGGATCCGTTTCCTATTTATTTGATCACTATTCACTATTTTTAATTATAATATATAATATTGCAAGTTGCATGAAAAATCTAGATATTAAAATTTTCATTCTTATCTTCATCTTCCCTTCAATAATTCGGCTGGCCCTAATTATTAATTAATAAATATTTATTATTTATTTATTTATTTATTTATTTATTTTCAAAAATTTCACAAAATTACCTAATTGGTCCATTCTTGTATTTAGGCTTAAAAATACCTAAACTCAACTATTTTTCTCCAAAATTTCCAATTAATTAACAAATATATTTTTACTAATTTTAAGCCAAAACCACTAATTTTAGGGTTTTATACAATTATTCATGAATTTCCTTTGCTTATGCTTAAGTAATTAGCCAATAATTACCTAATTACTTTATTATCAATAGTTGATAATTTTCTTAATTAGTATGCCTCATTACCTCATAACTTTTGTATTGACATCTTTGTTTTCATGTCTCCTGCATTATCTTAGCATTTACGGGGGCATTATGGTCTTTTCAATACTTTTTGAGTATTCTCCTTCAATTTCTCCAAGTTTGTAATTTATTAAATTAAAAAAAATAGAGATAATATACTCTCTTAATTCAAATAATTATTTCCCTGCCTTTTAGGATTTTTCATAATTTCCTAAGTCACTTTATGCTCCATAAGGGCATTTTGGTCATTTTTGACACATTTACTAATTTTTCCCTAATTTCCATAGCATTTTCCTCAGAAAATAATATCTCCATAACTTAATATTTGATACCTCATATTCACCTATTTTTAATGGGTATTATTTACTCATTTTATGATTTTTACCCTAAGTCATATTTTAGGGTATTACAGTTTGCTTTTGATTATGAATTAGTGATTGTGCTTATTTGTTGGATGATTCGTGGTGTAATTTACTAATTATATTTCTTTAAAAAAACCAGAGGAAAATTAATTAAAATTTGGAATAGTAATTTTCGGGCCCCGGGCTTTGAAAAACAGATGTTTTTCTTACCTCAAGCCCTGGAGGGTCAGCCCTGGCCCTGGTGCTCTCGGGCCGGGCTTTGAAAAACATATGTTTTTCTTACCTCAAGCCCTGGAGGGCCGGCCCTGTTAGGCCCTGGCCCTTCACGGGCCGGCTCTGATTCCCAGCTCTAGTGTGCGCGCGCATGTGTGAAAGCAAATTAATGGACTAATGTTTACATATTATTTTTTAAAAAAAAAATATGTAAACCCCTGGCTTGCTAATATGAGACTTGTAACTCTCCTGATGTATCTAATTTAACGTATTTGTTAGGAGAGATGAAAACCTTATGCATTTTATATTTTGAAAGGAAACCCTTAGTCAAATAAGAAAAATAAAGTCCGATCCATTTTCTTCTATGTGATATTTAACAATAACTTTTTAACCATATTGATATAATAAACTCTATAAAATATTTAAATAATTGGTCCTAATTGAACGTGGTCCACTCAAGAATTATATGCACGTTTACATCAAATTTATAATTTTTGTATTTGAAGCTTAATGTCCGATAGTGAACTTCTGATCAAGTTCCTTTCGCCTCCTACCTTAGAATTTCAGAATTACCTTATTGTTTGCTATTGTTTTGTCAAATCAGAGATGAAATGAAATAAATTAAGTAGGAAGCAAAAGCATAGTATTTTCCTTGTAAATGATGGTCTTAGCTTCATAAAGCAAACTTCTTTGATATAGACAGGCAACTAATAAATAACAGACCCCTACTTTATCTATGTGGAGTATGGACCACTATTGTGTGGCATGCAGATTAATTTTGAGACTAATAATGTAAACGTACAACTAAACGTGATTAACATGATTAATGAATGTTACTTTAATTAATTTTCATTTTTGGGGCCAATAGTCCTAATTACTTTTCTTTTTGAACCGCGTCTTTCTTTGTTCTTTAATAATGTAAATAATATTTTTATTTGATATTAGCTTTTTAGGTATCTTTCTATAATTTATGGTTTAAAAGCTTAATTTGTTTTAATAAGTTTTATTCAATCAATAGCATAATGATTCGATATAAAAACCTATGATACATAATAAAACTTTTATGGGACCACTTTAATTCCTAACCCATAAACTTAGCTTTTTCCAAGTTTTGAGGGCTTCTGTTAATCAGCTTTCTTTTCCCAGCAAATTTTCTTACAAAATAGAAATTAACTAAACTTTTTATGATGTGTTTGATCTTTTATAGCGCAAGTCGGTTTATGATGGTCCAAAAATATACTGACTATGATTCTTATAATTCTCAATTGAATTAGAGTTGTTTTAATTGTTTCAATTATATGGGTGCATCACAGTTCACACCCAATTAAGCTTGTGGCAACTTTAACGAGCTAGCTCGCTTTGTTTCAATAATTCGTGAATTGGTATATTAATTGAGAATATATGTTCACCACTATTGGCTTCTCAGTGTCACCAATTCCCACTCTTATTCTCTTCTACTTTAATGGCCATATCCATTTAACGAGACCAACAGAATCCGAATGTTTCAGTGTCTATGATCTACTCTTTCTCTTTTGATAGATAGAATATCATTTGATGGCTAAAGATTATATGTTATAGTGAAGAAACACATATTGTGCTGCACTTTCTTAATTTGAAGAATATGAATTGCTACCTACCCCATTTTACTCGGCTTACATTAATCATGGTAAAATTTTATATATATTAAACGATTATACGTACTATTTATTCCTTCTTTGTCCCATCAACATCATTTTCAGGAGGCAAGGCATAATTAGAGTGAATAAATAAGGTGTACAATCTCCTTTCTTCTTTTTATCCCCTCAGTAAAATTCTAAATTAAAGGTGGGCATGGTAACGCTCCCAGAATGAGTTTTTTCTTAATTTATGTTCCCAGAAATAAAATTGGATAAGAATTGTGTTTAGTAAATCCGTTTTTTTTTTTTTTTTTTTGTTCTCGGGATGAACCGGTTTCTTTTTTGTGCTGAGGAATAAAAAATAAGAAGCATAAAATTTTTGCTTCTCTATTCTAGGGTACAAAGCCAGAATCTATTTTTCCCCTCCTCTCTTCCCCTTTTCTCGATCGTGACATTGACGAAACGAAGAAATTCCAATCACCCTGAGCGACGGATCAACTATCCTCCCCACCGCCGCCGCCACCACCGCCGCCGCCACCACCACCACCACCACCCCCGCTGCTACCGCCGCCGCCCCCACCTCGCCGCCACCGCCGCCGCTGCCACCACTACCACCCCGCCACCACCGCCACCCCCACCACCACCGCCACCACCACCACCACATAAATAATTTTTTGAATATAAAAATTACATAAATAAAAATAAAATGTGTTAACAAACGTAATTCTGATTCTCGGAATAAAAATAAAATGAGTTAACAAACGTATTTCTGATTCTCATAACTTTTCTCAGGCACAGAATCAGAAAAAACTGTTTCATCTTATAATCAGTGTTAGGGAACAGAATGGTTTTCATGCACACTCTAAATCTCCGGAGCCAGAGTGACTCAAATGAAACTTTTCTAAAATAAACGCATAAAATTATTGAAAAAAGCAACTAACGATATTATTTAGATACCGAATTCAACGAAAAAATTATTACATGTGTGTTTATTAAATATTAATATTTTGAGATGATGGTGATGTATTTGTGGCCATCATCTAATTATTAATTATAATGTGAATCCAAGTTGTTATGTGTAGCTAGCGTCATGTGATTATACAAGCATTGTGATGGCAGCACAATAATACGATCGAGTGGAAGGAATATATTCATTTGGATGAATCGAAATGAGAATATTGGTAATTAAATGAAAAGTTGAGCCTAGTCTATCAACTTTCTCTGTTAGAAGGAATCAAAGTAAATAATAGAAAGCAAGGAAACAGTGGAATGGTAATGTTATTGGCATATTATTTGGTACTACTATTATTGAAGCGGGATCAAAATGTATACAAATAGAGTGAGGGACGAAGAAGACCACAAAGGTATTTCAACAAAGGGAAGCAATAGATATATGTAGTCTAATAGCTACTCTAACGATATAAAAACTGTGAGAGGTTGCGAGTTTGATCCAAACAACAGATGATGTGGGGGTAAAAGTGGAGCTACGTCGCAGGAGGGATGACACTGCCTTTTTCCAATCAATGGAAGGCATATTGGTAGGTGTCATCTCTATGCGGCGTGCCTCCGCTCTTCCCTTTGTCCATCGATCGCTCTTAGCTATGAAAGATGGATTCAGCCAACAAGTGGTAAGATTCCATCTAACTTGTCTCTTCCTGAAAAATTATAAAATGTCGTCATTTTCATTTTCCTTGATATAATAGCTAATTCAATAATTTGGGTATATTAAAGATAGGGCAAGCTTCACGAAGTTTGATGTTGAGGCGTTGCCTCGTCAAGAGCAGCCCTCGCTAGTCCAAAAGATGTAAAAGGGTATGTGTGTGTGTGTCCACTATCAAAGAGCATGTCGTTTGAACAAGCACCTCAATACCCTGTCCCTTTTTGTCTCATATTTGTCCTATTCAAGAATATGTGACTTAGGTCTTCAAGATTAGGTGCATCTACCTGAGAAATTTCGTCCCACAAGTGATCTACATGCGATGAATCTTCTTAAATTTATTCAGATCGATCACGAGCGAAAAGATCGCTCTCGAAAGCTACAGTACAGGCTCCACTCAGCTTGTTCACACCTGATAGAAAAGTCAGAGGAAGAGGATAGGTCATGAAAATATTAAGTTAGTTATTATTATATATTCAAAGTGTCAAAGTGTCAAGGGGAATATAAAAATCGCTTTCGTAGGCATGTCGTGTTGTTGGAGGAGTAGTGAGCATCATTTCCAGCGCGGTTGACAAATTAATAAACAAATCATACGTATAATCATTCGCTAAAGTAAAATGAATCCCACATATTTTAAACAATTTAGTATATGTTTGTGTGTTCAGAGAGGAATCATGACAGCACAATATTGTTATATATCATGTGTGTATAGGGCATCAGGAAGGAGCTGCCTCGATCATTGAGTGGATGCCATCACGTAATATCACCTTCCCCGGCCGGTATATATTTTAATATTGATATATGGATATAGTACTCAAGTTTTTAGAGGTAGAGAGAGAAGATTGCTTCCGTTATAAAAATGTGGTACTGTCAAAACCAAAGAGCAAGAGATATCTATGAGAATTGTAAAGCAAAAGGTGCATATAGATCATATGTATAATACAACAAGAGAGGTGTTAGGGACTTCGGTCGCAGGAGTAGAGATGACGCCTACTGTTTCCAGTAGTTGCCATCTCTCCGCCACTGAAGCCCCTCCTGTTTCCTCCTCCAATATCTCTTTTCTTCTTCTTCTTCTCTGGTTTGTATGCAGACAACGTGTGAGTTATAGCTAGCATGACGGGAAATTCTGTGCATTACAGATATATATGGGTAATAATTCTTGAGTTTTTTTCCCCTTGTTCTGGAGACGTAAGCCTCTGGCTGGGCCGGAAGAAACACGGTTTGATTATTGTTTCACGAATGTTTTTGTAGATGATGCCACGTTAATTCCTCTCCTTTAATTTGTTTAAGATGATAACTTTAATTTGTTAGCTCACAGGTCAGTTATATGTAAGATCTTCATCATGGACTGCAATCAATCTCATCTACAAAGTGATAAATTTGTGCTGGTTTGGAACGGCGAGTAGAGCCTTTAAAGTAACTTTATCAATTATTATTTATGATGTAAAGTATATAAAAAAGAGTTTTGTCTCTAATGTAAAGAAGCACTTTTGAGGTCGTCAGATAAAAAACAAGCAAAAAAAAACTAACGGGTACAAGAGGTGTTATATTTGACATTTAATATTTTATGTTTACGATTAAAAAAACTAAATGATTCAGATCTCTCCGGCTATAACGCAGAATTATGTAGAGTATTAATATTTTTTCTAGTACTGAAACGGACCCCCAGGGACCAACGATGCTCAAGTCTCAATTGATTTTTTTAAGGGAAAATTAAAATAAAGGACCAAGAGAAAATAATATTTATTATAAAGGACCATAAAAATTGTAATTACTTAGAAGGACCAAACATCATAATATAAATTTCAAATTACTAAATTGCTCCTAATCAATCCTCATGTATTATTTCTTGTATTCAAAATTAAAAAAATAGCTAAAATTAAAACTAAAACTACCGATGATGATATGATTATATCTTTTTCCCCCAATATATTATTTAATTAAAAAATTTAAAATCATATTTTTCTTAATATTTATTTTTCACCAATTTATATTACCAACATCAATGTCAATTATGTTATTTTTATAAAATAAAAAAATAAAATTATTTCATATTTTTCAAGATATAATTGGATAATTAGATTTTATTTTATTTTATTAAGATTAAATGAATTTTTTAAATCACATAAATTTCTTCTAAAACAAAAATAAGTCATACAAACTTTCTTGGTTCAACATATATGATAAATTATAAAAGACCTTGACTTTTATTAAAACAATATAATTCTATTTTTAATAAAAATTTTGTTAATTTGAAAAGATATAATTTTTAAAATTTGAAGAATGCATACTTTTTTTTTTCCATAGATATATATTCAAGTTGTGAAAATTGAGAAAACTATTGTTTAATTTAATGAAACTTAGAAGTTTGTATTAGTTTTAAAAATAGAATGGGAAAGAATGTAAGAGGCAATGCAAAAGATTTTGTTAGGGGCATTTTAGTACTTTTAATTTTATCTTTTTATATTTGGTCCTTCTAAATAATTACAATTTTTATGGTCCTTCTCCATAAATATCCTTTCCTTTAGGTCCTTCATTCTAATTTTCCCTTTTTTTAATGTTATGAAATATCGAATCCAGTGCACATATGGCCATTAAATAACTTCATTTTATTTGAACCATTGGTGTTGTAATTGCGTGCTAGCTACTGTTTTCTTATCCAATAATAAACTTTTTTCAGTGCTCTCTGATGATAGAATGAAAAGGAGCTGCTCTACTCGCTATTATATTTCAAGTTGGCTGTTGATTGTTTCAACATTAAATTAGAATCCTAGGATTGTTTCTAAACTATTTGCATTGGATTTTGTGTTCAGCTTTGTTTTGCTTATAGACCCACTACCATCTTACAAATCTGAGGGGAGTTATTCTAGTGTTATTATATTGCAGCTTCTTACCGTGCTCTGAGCTGTAAGGCACAAAGTAAAACCCTGGCACGTGAACTCTGAAGAAAAAATCTTCATATAACAACCTCTGCAGGTTTATCAGAAACATGATGATTCCTTGCTTCCTTTAAATTTAGTTCTTCTATCTGTCTCGTATCAAATTAAGAATGATCAACTTGCATCCAGTACTTATCAACAGTGGGGCTTTCCTTTAAGTTAAATGCACATTATGAGGTGCTAGATATCCCGTGAAGTTCTCCTGGCTACAAGCAAATATACTTAATTTAATATTTCATTCCTTCTATTGGAGATCCCAAAAACTTCTTTAAGTCTTAGCTCCGTGTATGTGTAGATTAGTTTTTGGAAAATGATTTTTACGATTTACGAAATAAATATGTGAGAGGAATTGTCTCGACTTGAAAAAAAAAAAAACTTTTGAAATCACGGTTTTGTGATTTCACAAACATTCTGTGAATTTGATTGCTATGATATTTTCCTGAGAACTATCCTTATAAACAGTCTAAAATTGTAATATTTATTTTTAAATATTCCCTATATTTAAAAATAATTACTATCGTATATCCTATACGTAGAAACTAATTAATTAATTTTTTTATTTTAAATCTAAAACATCAATGTTTTTCTCGCACATTTTTTTTTCTAAATTACTTTATTGGCGGCATTTTTTTTTTTTTTTTAGATTTCAACTGATTTTTTTTGTCAACGGATTTCAATTAATTCCAATGTAAATAATTAAAAGGAGGTGTATTCTAGAAAAATGAACACATATTTTTTTATTTTGTAAATAGCCAATTTAATTCATATTATTAATCTATGGGAATTGGTGGATAAGCCCCTGCATTTAAAACAGAAGGAGTATCACTTTGGAATTTTTTTAGTTTTCAAAATATCTGTTTTAAAATTTTAAGAAAATACTACATCCGGTCCTAATTATAGGAGCACTTTTGTAGTGCAATTTACACTACAAAAATGCTCCTATAATTACGACCGGAGGAAATATTGATTATTTCTTACTATATTTTACCTTCATTTATAATTCAAATCATTTCAATAGTGCATTAGCGAGAGGGTTGAGGAAAAATTAATCTTTTAGCAAAATATCATTAAATTTTATTGTGATTTTAGGTTATTTAATAATTTTTGTTGCTGTATAAAAGCCTCAAGGTCACCGTCGCAAGTGAAAGGAGGGCATTATTTATTTGTGCACTGCATTTTTCAAAAACGAAATGATGAAATTACTTATTTATCCTTCTGAATTATTATTCTTACTAAGAATCAAATGGCATTTGCTTAATGTTTGAACAACTAACTTTATTCCATCTGACAGTCTCAAGTCAAGATTTGCGGTTAGGGGCTTAGTCAGATCCTATGCGGATTTGTTGTAATTGGGAGTCCAGTTTGACCTCAAGATCCCAAGAGCGAATGATGAATTCGCTGCATTTTTTGTTTTCAATTCATCTTCGTTGGGTAATGGGAAAATCATTGTAAAATCCCACATAAGCAAACAACATGCAATAACAATTATAAATGCTTATACTGCTCACTTGTTATTAAGATTTTTTTCCCTCAAACTTTCTTTGATATTTATTCACCAATGGGGAGGGGTGAAATGGTCTCTATAGATCTTCCAAATGAGTGGGCCTAAAATGAGGCCATTCAGTTGAAGACCTGTGTACACAATAAATAAGTTCGGTAAATGTGATGGCTGAAGGAAGCAACCACTCTATCACTCCTCTCTCCCAGGAGGAGGAGGATCCTCTTATGCGTAGCTCTAAGAAAATCAAGATTGGGGGAAAAGGCAATGGTGACAATATTTTACAAGGCACATGACCGAAGCTTGGTGCTAAAGGAGCTGGATATAGCAAAGGTGGTCTGTCTTTTGCTAAAAAACTAAAAGGTAAAAACAGAGATAATGGTAGCTTAGATGATGAAAATGGAAAGAAACATATGCTCTGTCTGATGATAATATGTCAGAGGATGACCAAGACACTGAGGATAGTAAACCACTATGCAGGATTAAGGAAGACCAAACTCGAAACTTCCCTACCTTTACTTTCTCAGGGAAAATTAAGAAACGATTGTACAAAGCGTGGTGAAAGGCCATGATCGCAAAACTCCTAGATAAGAGCATCGGTTACATGGCCCTTTTCTCACGTCTACAAACCTTATAGGCTAAAAGAGGAGTTGTGAGTCTTATCAACATTGGATACGAGTATTATGTGGTGAAGTAATCAAACAAAGAGGACTACCTGAATGCCTTAACTGGGGGTCAATGGATGATTTATGATCATTATCTCACTATGAGATCGTGGGAACCAAACTTCATTCCTGCAAAAGCAAAGATTGATAAGGTGGTGGTATGGGTTAAAGTGCCGAATGTATTCCTGGAATATTATGATTGTGAGGCCTTAACAATTATCGATAATAGGATTGAAAATACCATCAAGGTTGATATGAATACATCTTGTCAATTTAAAGGTCACTATGCCCGAATCCGTGTTCTTTGTGGATATAGGGAAATAGCTTATGTCAGGTTTTCGATTAGATGGAGAAGATTATTTTCTAGAATATGAAGGTCTCTATATGCTTTGTATTAACTGTAGAGTCTATGGGCATGTAAGGGAAACTTATCCCAATCAAAACAAAGCGCAATGTAACAGTAGGGAGAAGCGAGATGAATGTCCTAAAGAACCATCGGCTATGATGGAGCAGCATTATGAGGGTGACCCAAGCTCTCACCAAGATCAATGGTGGATAGTTCAGAGAAATCGCCGGCAACGCAAAATGAAGGATGACAGGGAGGAACCACTGAGACAAGACGCCAGGGGTTCACAATTTGGTATACTTGCTGAAGTGGAGGAGCTACAGCGTAGTGAGACCAACAATGAGGTGGTATAAGGTATCTCCGTCAAAAAGTGGAGGCACGTAATACCCAACAGTAGAGCACTACCATTGTATAATTTCAGAAATGGTCGAAAAAAGGGACAAAAATGCAAGATACAGAAAAACAATCTAACAAAGAGGAGCACAACGAGACAAAAGAAGTTCAGTCTTACAAGTTGAGAAACGGTCCAAAGAAATGAAGAGTGGTGAAATTCTCATGATTACTCTTAAAGAAAGTAGTGAGAGTGGAAACGAAATTAAGGCAACAATGGAAGAACCTATAGTGGAAACTTATGATAGGGTCTATCCAGATGTGGATTTGAACAAAGAATCCCAAATGACTAATGTAATTTTTGACCCCGGAGATAAAGGGGAAGAAAGATTGGATCCTGACAATAGGCCTCCAGTATCTAATCCAGTACTAGAAGATAATGAAGGTGATGAGTTAGTTGATAGTTCGCTAGTGCCAGAGACCCAGCTCTACAACAGGCTTTAATTGGGCCCTTTTCTTATATACCATGTTTAATGGATAGTATATTGTATTGGAACATAAGAGGAGCATGCAACAAAAAACCCCTCAAGAACCTTGCAGTAGTATGTAATGGGCCTAAGCCCAATATGGTCATTTTGGCTAAGACCAAAAGTGCTAATGAACTTCCATTTCAGCCTTTACTATCGTGGGGCTTTGATCCCCTAAAATTTTTTTCCAGCAAAGGACATCCAGGAGGTCTCGCGGTTTTATGGCAAAGCAACTGCGTTAACATTAAGTTTATTGAAGACAGTCCACAATTGATTCACTTGGATATGAGTTAAATGAGAAACCCCTTTTTCTCTTGACTATGGTTTATGCTATTCCTCACTCTAATCTTCAAGCAGCTCTCTGGTCCAAACTTCAAAATCTCTCTGTAACTATCAAGAAACCTTGGATAGTTTACGGTGACTTCAACAACATCCTCTCTCCTCTAAAACAAAGTGGTGGTGTGAGATGTAATTATAATATAATCAAATGGTTCAATGATCGAGTTATGGAGTGTGGGCTCTGAGATCTAGGGTTTTAGGGGCTGAGATTTACATGGAAGGGACCGTTGATTTCTGGATATTCACGCCTATATGAGAGATTGGATCGATCGGGCTTTAGTGAATGCTCTTTTCCTAGCTGTTTTGGAAAATTGCTTAGTTAAGGTACTTCCTCATACTCTATTTTCCAACCATAACCTCTGTTATTGAAGTTTCAGGAAGAGCGTGGTAATCTAACCCGTCCTTTTAAATTTTAGGCCATGTGGCTTCTTCACGAGTCTTTTTGATGATTTACTTATGAATTGTTGAAGAGGAAATGTGAATATGATGGAATCATTACATGGAGTCCAGACAACGCTAGTAAACTAGAACAAGGATTGCTTTGGTTTAGTCAAAAAGAACAAAAGAATCTTGCTTGCTAGATTGGGTAGGCTTCAAAATTCTCCAAGGTACCCTCACTCAAATTATTTATGTTACCTTGAGAAATAATTGCAAGCAGAGCTTGATTAGCTTTTGAAGAGAGAAGAAATTAAATGGTTCCAAAAGGCTAGAACTGAATGGATTACAAAAGAAGACATGAATACTCGTTTCTATCATTTAAAGACCTCAATGAGAAGAAGAAAGAATAATATACTAATGTTAAATGATGATAAAGGGTCACGGGTTGAAGATGAGAATAAGTTGAAGGAAATGGTTGTGAAGTATTTCCAGAACCTGATCAGTTGGAGGAATGAAGTTCGGATTGGCTCATTTCCAATACAAACTTTCCTCCATTAGGGAAGGAAGACCTAGAATGTCTAAGTAGGACACCAACAGAGGAGGAAATCGAGAAAGCTCTCTTTGCAATAGGCCCATATAAATCTCTCAAATTTGATGGATTTCCACCCATCTTCTTTCAATCGAAGTGGAGCATTGTGGGACTTACTCTATGTAATTTTGTTAGAGATGTGTTTGAAGGGAAACAAGACCTATATAGCTTATCATAATAAAACACTTATTTCTCTTATCCCAAAAAGACACAGGCCAGAAGTTGTTGGTCATTTTTGTCCAATTTTGTTATGCTCTGTTCATTACAAGTGTATTACCAAGTTGATTACATGAAGACTTAGAAGTTTGATGGACTCTATTGTTTCTCCATTTCAATCAAGGTTCATCAAAGGAAGGCAAATTCATGATAATATTATTGTGGGCCAAGAATTATGCATACCATGAAGAGAACAAGGGGAAGAAAAGGCTTGATGGCGATGGAGCTTAACTAAGAAAAGGCCTATGATAGGATTCGATGAGATTTTTTGAAACAATTACTTGTGGAAGTATGTATGGATTCAAAATTCATTAATATGATAATTGCATGTGTTACGACAGTTTCATACAATATCTTGTGAAATGGTTTGCAAACTAAATTTTTCTCTGCCAAAAGGGGACTAAGACAAGGCGATCCTATTTCTCCATTATTGTTTGTCTCGTGCATGGATAAATTGTCACAAATTATTAGTGATGAAGTGAATTTGGATAATTGGAAACCGATAATGGTCTCAAGAGAAGGTCCTGCTATTCCACATCTCATGTTCGCAGATGATTTATTATTATTTGGAGAAACTACTAAGGTTCAAGTTAAATGTATGATGTCTTTGCTTGGACATGTTCTATGAAATTTCTAGAGAAAAAATTAGTAAATCCAAATCTTTTATATTTTTCTCACCAAGAGTATCAATGTGTGTGAAACAAAACATTGCTTCCATATCGGGTATGAATATTTCGACAGAAATTGGGAAGTACTTGGGTTTCCCTTTGTCAAGGAAAAGGAAGCCAACCAAAACCTTCCAATATATCATTGATAGAGTCAAGTCTAAACTGTCAACTTGGGAAGGAGAAATGCCTCTCAACAACTGGAAGAATTACCTTGGCGAAATTGGTGCTAAGTGCGATGCCTCTGTATCCTATGCAAGTTTTGAAGTTTCCGATATCGACAGTGGAATTTAAGTTTGTGGGTGCACAATTAATGATGGGATTTGGGGGTTCAGGGCAGCGCCCCCGATTTTTTTTTTAAGGAGAATAAAAGGTAAGCCACTCCTTCGTAAAATTTAGGACTAGAAATGGGGTTCAATTGAAAAGTATTTCTGAGGAAATCAATTTAAACAGAACAATATACTCTAATCTTATGACATACAGATACCCAGATGTTACACAATCAAATTCCAAAGCAACATGCAAGGAAAAATTATTATGGTTTGTCATATGTGATAGGATATTAAAAAGTCAACTATCAACGAAAGAGTAAAGGAGCATAAAAAATGCTAAAAAGCCTGATAATATTTATATTTAATTTAATCAGATGGTCATATTAAAAAAAAAACGTCATACTAAAAAAGTAAAACGTTGGCTCTGGCCGGGGTAGCAAAGCTTGGGGCCCATAAAAATAAAACCACCAATAGGCCTCATAGCACTATATAATAATGTTCCATGTTTTGAGGGGGATTTTGGGTGTTTATGCTAAGATATGTAAAAAAAAAAAAAAAAAAAAAAAAAAAAAACTCAACAACCACAATTTTATGGGTACACTTGCACCCATATAGAACAACGTGGCTCCGCCACTGGATATCGATTTGTCAAGAGATTAAACGAATGCAAAGGAACTTTATATGGGGTCATAGCAATTCATCACATGGATTATGAAGTTCACTTGAAGAACTTGATTGAAGCTCTTGAAACAACAAGAGAAGAAGATGCCAGAAAGATTGAAGCTTTGGGCAAAGCAGGAAGCTGATTGGACACAGCACGATGCATGAGTCATAATCAACAGGAAATTGCTGGGAAGGTTAGTGCAAAGGAAAAGCAAAAGAAATGGACTGGAAAGGGAGAGTAATGCATTAAATATGGATATAGTTTTGGCATGTTGGGCCTTAATTCGACAATTATGCAACTGCCCAAGGTCTGGTTAAGACAATGTTGTGTTAATGATTTTTAATTTGATGTAATAATGAGGGAGTTGTTAGAATATGGTCCCTTCAAGATTTTCAACCCAGAATCTCCACATTGGATACTTTATGATGTTAAATGTGGGAAATTTGATTGAATGAGGCAGAATCTGTCGTTGGAATTTCATTCTATACGCAATAACGCACTTGGGTCATGAGTCATGAATTTTGAGATGGAACTAGGAGTTTTACGTGGAAAAGCGTTTTATCTCCCCAAAACAATTGTTGTATTTTACATTAATTTTCTTTTTTATACAACTAAATTTAAATTGACGGGCTCATGTTAAATATGTAAAGTATTTTTCGTCCAAAAAAACGTAAAGCATTTTATGTAGATTTTGTTCATACTAGGTAGGGGTGGCATGGGCAGGGCGAGACCCCTGCCTGATGCCCAGTCCGAAGAATGAATGGGCTGCATTTTGCAGCCCCATGTCCTGCCCTGCCCAATTAAAGCCTTAACCATTTTCGGGCTGGGCAAAGGCGAACTGGGCAGGGCGGGCTTCCCCTACCCAAGTAGTGATGCATTGCCCTTCTCCATAAAGATTCTAATTCACACTTCATAGAATTTCAAAGCTTTGGAGATACATGAAGTATAATATAATATAGGGTAAAGGAGCAATTTTACACATGTGCTTGACCCCCGGGAGCGCCCAGCACCACGAGCTTTTTTCTGGAGCAAAAGTACACACGTGGTTACGTTTTGGGAGCAAAAATACCACGGGCCGTTAGTTGACCAGACGTTGATCGTTAACTTGGATGGAAATGAACCGTAACTCGGGTAAAATTACCGTTTTGCCCTTAGTTTTAGGTGAAATTACCCTTTTGTCCTTAGTTTAAAAAAAACTAAAATATCGGTGGGCCCCACCTTCTTCCTTTTCACCATCAAGGCAGATAAAACCTCGATTAGCATCATCATTATTATTACAATTATTATTGACCAAATTATTATCAGCAAATTCCTCACCAAAAACCCCCATTTCTCTATCATCCTCCACTGATGGCACAAGTGGCTCTAACTGTTGAATGTACCCTTCTCCCTCTTCTTCCTCATACTGTTCTGCTTTTACATTCGTTTCTTTCACAGAAGAATCGTCACTGTCACTACCCAATGAATTACTATTATTATTAATAATATTATTGTTATTATTTGGGGTGACGTCAAGCACTGATGATGGAGATGGAACATACATCAAGCTTTCAAATTCCTTTTTCTTCTTCTCATAAGCCAAAGCAGCTTCTTCCACAGTGTTGTAAGTTCCAAGCCACATTCGGGTCCTGCAAAACGGGTCTCGGATCTCAGCCACGTAGGTCCCCCATTAACGATGTCGTACTCCTCTTGGCAAGCCTGGCGATTTCCGACGATTCGTCCCCTTATTAGCATTGCTGGTGCTGGCCACAAAACTGGGACCCACTACTGATGCGCAAAATTTGGTCGGAACAAGAATCTCCTTTACAAATCTCTTGCAGCCATTGATGATCTTCAAAGATCCACCACCATTTTCTTCTTCTTCGCTCGAACAATCTGTAGCATCTGGGTCTGTGTAAATCACTCGAACTTTTCTCATCACAAAGCTCGTCTTCTTTACTCTTTCTCGGTGCGGCTTTAGAACATTTCTTGGTGATGAGCCTGTCATTTTTCAGCTAAACCCAGAATTGAAAGTCAGAACCAAGAAAAAAAAGAGAGAGAAAAGACTAAGGGTAAAAGAGTAATTTCACCTAAAACTAAGGGCAAAACAGTAATTTTACCCGAGTTACTGTTCACTTCCATCCAAGTTAACGGTCAACGTCTGGTCAACTAACGGCCCGTGGTATTTTTGCTCCTAAAACGTAATCACATGTGTACTTTTGCTCCAGAAAAAAGCTCGTGGTGCTGGACGCTCCTGGGGTAAAGCACATGTATAAAATTACTCCTTTACCCTATAATATATTTAGACATAATAATATAATATTTTTTAAATAAAATGATATATATAGAATAATATTTATTTAAATATATTTAATTTTCCGGGAAGGGCCAAATGGGCAGGACAGGACCCCCTGCCCAAAGCCCAACCTTGCCCAGTTATTGGCCCAGCCCAAAACTGCCTGAATTTTTTTTCGGGCCACTTTTTTAGGGCTGGGCTGGGCAATTTTTTACCGGGCTTGGGCGGGCGTACCGGACATCTGGGCACCATACTCACCCCTAATTCTGGGGAAAATAATGAGCAGAAGCATCTCAATAATTTATAATTTGACAACACGGGCTACCACTTGGATAGACCTCTAGACCACTTTGACGTCCGGAGTTAAACTAAATTGGGCTTGGATTTACTATTGGGCCTCAGTCATACAATCTATTTGGGCCTAAATGGACTTCTGAGTTGAACAGCGTTTCATCAAATTATTGAGCTTGGGCCTAACAATTTCGCTCTTGTCAGTAACCAAGAAGCTGGCAAGTAGGTAAAAAACAATTTTTTTTAAAAAAAATCATCCTTCAGGTGATCACGTTTCTGTGATCTGAGGAATTGCAGGCAACAAGACGTCACTCAAGTGTGAATAGCCTACGGGGAACAAAACTTCTTTGTCAAGAAAAGTATGCAAAAGAGAAAAGTCCACCCACCCATTTCCCCCAGCATCACTCTCTGCTAATAAAGGATGGAAAAGAACCTTCCACATCATTTGTGTTATTAGCATCCTATTACGATTTGCCCCTTCTTTGCTTCCTCAAATTCTCTAACTCCAAAACCACAAAACCCATTTCATACAGCAGAGGAAATAGTATATTGATGCATGTATTAACTAATAGTATATTGTGCCATAAAGAGGAGGTCTACGAGACCATGCATGTAGGGAAATACTTCAGAGTTTATGTTTGCGTGCGGGTGTAAAAAGGGGGTGAGGAAACTTGTAATTTGAAGCGCGACAACTTTTCTATGGTCTAGTTGAGCATTAAAAGTAAGGGTCTTAGTATTGTAAATTTGAGTGAAGAATAATTCCAAAAAGAATAGTCAATAGGAGATTGCATTAAGAGATTATTGCAATTCGCAACAGTCACTGTCCCTTGAATCAATTTCCTTAACATCCCGCTTCGTTGCTCCCCCTTTGAATATTCAAACACCCAATTAAAAACAGAACAAACATGTCCTATAAAATTATCAATCGCCAGAAAAAAAAAAATACTGGCACTTCTTGCACTTGGTGAGCAATTTAAACCATGCCCTTTATCAGGCAGAAAGCCAAAGACAGGTCGTAGGGACTAGTTAAATGTGTCATATGTACAAGGTAAACTTTACGTAGAGGCCTATATATATATATATATAAGAGAATACTTTTCAAAGGGGTTGAGCGAGGGAACATGATATGTGTTTGATGACTTGTCAATACGTATTGACTTTTGACCAAAAAAAAAAATACGTATTGACTGACTGACTGACTGAACGAACGACGTCGTCTCCCTGACGGCGATCAACTAATTGTAGTTTGAAATGGTTTTAATTAATCTAATCAATGAGTGTGAGTTGTGAAACAACACGCTGGCTGGCATTCACATTGCGGAAAGAGAAATAAATAAAAAATGAAAGAAATAGAGGGCATAGATATATATAAATGGGAATGAGGGAAGGCAAAGGAAGATCATGAAAAGAATGGAGAAGAAAAAAAGAGATTGAGGGGATGTTGTCACAGGAGATATGGCACTGCATCATGTTGTTGTTCTTCATAACTAAACAGTGCCGTTCTCCTGTGACAATATCCCCTGTTCTCTCTCTCTCTTTCAAGGTTTTATAGTATCTGAACCCTTTGATTGTGTTTGCAGCGGCTTCTCTCTGACATTATTGCTCCATCATGGTATTACATGAAAGTTAATATGAACATTCCATCACTTGTTTCTCACAAGCACCTTTTCGCTCCAAGCGCTATCAAACCACTTACATGCTACCAGGTCATAGTGTCTAGTCTAAACCAGCAAGGTGATATCATCATCATCTTCACTGCTCAAACTTCATCACATTTAGTGCATATTTGGATTAATGATGGAAGCTGCTTTTACGAGGTGATTTATAGTATACGAGATAAATGCATAAACGTGCTTTTTCAAATGCTAACTCAAATAGTCATTTAATCTTAATCTTAATCAAACTTCTACAGCCTTATCGCATATGGGGAACTTCAACAAGAGGGTCTTCCAATCTTCGTCTTCGGGAAAAACCCCCATACAGGAGGCACCTGGGTTTACGGTTAACAAGCCATCCAATACGGAAGTCTCAGTAAGCAAATATCTATATATAGAAGAAGCTCGAGGAGGGATCAAATCATGAGGGATGGAAAAGGGAGATCATGAAAAGAATGGAGAAGAAAAAAAGAGATTGAGGGGATGTTGTCACAGGAGATATGGCACTGCATCATGTTGTTGTTCTTCATAACTAAACAGTGCCGTTCTCCTGTGACAATATCCCCTGTTCTCTCTCTCTCAAGGTTTTATAGTATCTGAACCCTTTGATAGCGTTTGCAACGGGTTCTCTCTGAAATTGTTGCTCCATCACTTGTTTCTCATATGCACCTTCTCTCTCCAAGCGCTATCAAACCACTTACATGCTACCAGGCCATAGTGTCTAATCTAAACCAGCAAGGTGACATCATCATCTTCATCTTTACAGCTCAAATTAACTTCATCACATTTAATCTTAATCTTAATCAAAGTTCTACAGCCTTATCGCATGCGGGGAGCTTCAACAAGAAGGTCTTCCAATCTTCGTCTTCGAGAAAAACCCCCATACAGGAGGCACCTGGGTTTACGGTTAACAAGCCATCCAACAATACGGAAGTCTCCATAAGCAAATATATATATAGAAGAAGCTCGAGGAGTGATCAAATCATGAGGTGGCCTAATCCAATTTGTTCGAAGAATATTTCAATTGGCTTAGAAGATTATAAGTGTTTGTGATATGTTCAGTTAGCATTCTTGCAACACTTTTCTTCCTCTGATCATGACCCTTCCATGTGTTCCTCTTGTTTGAATATACTATGCTTGGGAGGCTGTTTGTTAATTAAGGGTGGAATTGAAATTGCACCCTAAATATTTTAGAACGCTAGATGCAGCTTAACCTTTGAAAAACTAAAGATTCTTTTCATGTGATGCCCATGAGAATACTCACTGGCAGGGCAACACGACTACTTTAAGTCATTCCAATTACAACAATATTAGAAGCCAATATAGTTTATTTTTCTGTTGAAATTCTATTCTTCATTGTGAATATATATATATATAAGTTCTGGTTTATAATATAGTATTGGAGAATAAAAAGAACTCCAAAAAGAGAGGTTATTCTGTATATATTCTTTGATAGGAAAAATGCATGATCCATTATTTTCTTGGATTATACCATTCTCTCCTTAATGTAAAAGTTAGATAATTAATTTATAGCCATTAAAAATTTAATTAGATTAGTTTGTAAAAATTATCAATTGATAATTAATTTATAGCCATTAATGAAAAACTCCTTATAGATATGTGTAGTTAATAAAGATACTTTTAGGAAAAATTATAAATTTGAGAGATAAAGTGAATTAAGGTATTAGCTTTAGACCAAATTAAATCTCTAACTAACTCTTATATATTTAGGACATGAGAAAGTAGTATATTTGGAGATGACTGACTAACAATGCGATATACTCCGATCCATCTGTTTTGTTTTCATACGCGATTTAAGATTTTAACATTGGATACAGAAATACTCAATGCACTTTCATTTTAAGGTAGTGCCTAAAGTTTAAGAAAATACAGTTGAATAATCTAAATATGATAGTAATCAATTTTGACATTATTTTTAATTAATTTTTAATATTTGTTTGATAATTCTTATGGTAGAACTGGTAAGAAAGACTAATCACCTTTTAACTAGATTTGTTTCATACACTTACTGTATTTTTTTCCCTTAAATTATTATTTGTCGCATGCTTTACGTGGATCAAGTAGGGATTATAAGATGTAACTAGTTTATAACCCACGCAATGTCCTGGCGTAAAGGAAAAAATATATAATTTTTAAATAGAGACCAAAATCTCACGATAAAAAAAACACACACACACACGTGTTATATCATGGACCAAAAACTTTATATTTTTAGGGTTAAGGTGTAAATTTGGCTCAGAAGATTTCGCTGAGGACCAATATTGCCCTGATAGTTTTTTCAGATTCAATGTCAGCTCGAAAATTTTAAAAAGTAGCCCCATACCATTAAAAAAAATAATGTTAACAGTTAACTTTTTAACGAAAAATGGCAACATTACTCCATTTTAACACTTCCCGGCAATATTGAACCTAAAAAAATTTCAGGGTGACATTTCTCCTCAGCTAAAACTTCAAGGAAAATTTGCACCTTAACCCTATTTTTTAATTGATTTATGATCTTTCAATTCAAGAGAAATAATTAATCATGGTTAGGAAGTTATAATATATCAATTTTGAAAAATTCTAAATTCCAATAATAAGTGGGAAGTATAAAAATTCATGCTAGTAAGGAGGCCTTGGGGTTTTTTTTTCAGTTGATTTTTGAGAAATTTGCAATATCCTTTTTTTCAACGGGCATTAAGTCATAACTATTTTATTATTTTTAAAAATTTTATTTTATAAAATGATAGGAAGCTATAATTTATGATAAAATTTCCTAATTTTATCTTTTGGTTTCAAATAAATTTAAATTTAATATTTAAAGTTATGATTAAAATATTCAAATTTCTGGATTCACATTATTGGCGAAAAAAATTTCAAATCCAAATCTTTATTGATTTCATTGAACTATATTTTCTTTAATTTTTATTCTTAACTCAATCTCATCATTATTCATAAAAATTAATAAAAAATTTAAATTTATTGATTATGTCTACAAATAAAATAAATTCAGTTTGAGAATACTTTAGTCCAATAAGATGGAAAAAAAATCCACTACATTCATATTAAATATATACTTGAAAAATTTTGCAGCTTCCTTACATATTAACTTAAAAAAGAGAGTTATAATTATTTATAATAAATAATTAATAGATAACTATCAAAATTCTTCCTTCAAATAGCATGGAGTAAGTCTGTAAGATATTAATCTAAATATTATAAATTCCTTTGCTCATTAGAAGATAATTGATATGTGAAACATATTTTTAAAATATTTTATATATATATATATATGATAACTTCCAACAAAATAGAGGTATGGGTAGATTCCAAATTGATTTAAAAATAATTTATAAAAATAATCAAATTGTTATGATACTCCTAAAAAAATTTAACTAACCGGAAAAAATTAATTAAATAGAGAATTCCAAATTAAAAACCGGAAAAAATTAATTAAAGAGAGAATTCCAAATTAAAAAATATAAACATTTTATAACAATAAAATCTTAAATAAAGTCTTTTATGAAACATAAATGTTTTATATTTCTAAATTGTGTAACTCCTAGAAATTAAAGTAGACACATCAGTCGATTCCCAACTGATTTTAAAATTTAAAACCATCAAATCTCAAATAAAGTTTTTTAAGAACCCGACCAATATATTTGGCCTTGTTAATGAAGGTCACATATTAGTGGTCCACAAGCACCTTGCAATCCGACTAACATTGAAATTAGAAATCACCAAATGTCTATGGTAGCGTTACACCTTATATCACACTTTGAACCAAATAAGCATGATATATATGTGTAAGAGAAGCTAATATGATTGTAATACCCTAAAATTCCTATTTATCATAAATACTATATTTTGATAAATAATACCTATAAAATAAAGGTGAATGTGTGTCTCAAATTTGTGTAATTTGTTAATTTTAATTTTAGGCAATTTTCTCTTGAAATTAAATAAATCAAAAGTCAATTTTGAAATTTCATTTAAGGATCATAAAAAACAATATAATTATCATAATTAAACCATGGTTCTTAAATAACCAAAAAGAGTAAGAAAATGATATAAAAACACTTAATCAAATTAAAGGAAATTAACAAAAATTAATGGGCAATTAAGTTTTCACTAATTAAATAATGTGTGTAAATCTTCATAATTAATCAAGGGGCAAATTAAGAAGCAACAATTAGGGAATCTCTTAATTAAAAATCAAGGATCAATTAAAGGACAAGATTAGCCTTGTATGTGGCACTAATGACCATAATTAACTAAGGAACCAATCGCAAATGTACCTAATAACATGTTAAAACACTACATTAGGGAAAGCTATGTAGGATTAAATGTTGAACCCCCAAAGTCAAGTGATAGGGATGAATTGCACAAGAAAGAGAGAGGGAAAGATTAAACAATGATATTATTAGGAGCACATGATATTATTATGAACCCCCAGAAATGCTGAAGGTTGTGTTTTTAAGGAAATAAAAGAGTATTTTTGGAAAAGCATATTCACCAGGAGTAAAAAGGTAAAAAGTGTCTAAAATATCTTTTAAGATATTATTTACAAAGGGAATAATGCGGTGATACTATTATAGGATATCCGGGAAAAGCAGAAATTGTACCGAACGGACGCACGTACCGCTAACTACACAGACTAAGATACGGACGCGTACTGTAACTCTAACTCTGATGCTTCTTGTATGCTTATATGCGATAGATTATTTCATAGAGTCATGAACAAGACTTTGTCTTGGGACATGCACCGTGGCTAGGACTTTGTCTGAGGTCACTATTTATACATTCATCTTTATACGAGTTATAGTCTTGATAATGCCGTGAGATTGTTTTCCTAGCGCTGAGGACACGAGAAGCTATCACTACTAGAAAAAGTCAAATTTGCTACGGATTTTTGCGACGGAAAAAAATCCGTCGCAAAAAAGAAAAATTTGCGACGGAAAAACATTCCGTCGCAAAATTTCATGACAGACGGACCTGTCCGTCGCATTTTGCGACAGACGAGGGCCGTCTGTCGCAAAAGGGCGGACTCATTCGGTTCGCGCGTTTCTGACGGACCGTCGATCCGTCCCCGATTTGACGAGACGAGACCGGACCGTCCGTCGCAAAAAAGTGCGACTTGACCGGCCCCGTCCTGCCGCAATTTGCGAAGGACAGGACCGTCCGTCGCAAAAAAATTTCTTGCTGCGACGATGACCGTCAAAGTCGCAAATCGCAGTAGTCTCTTAAATGAGACTCTGCGTCTTCCCCGCGCACGCTCCCCCTCACCCCCTCCGCGCAGCTCCCCCCTCCCCTTTGATTTCTCCGGCTGCCCTTCCGTTTCCGGCCTCCCCTCTCGTTTCCGGCTCCCGTGCGAGTTCCCACCCCCACCCTCGCGATTTCCGGCTCCACCTGCGATTTCGGCGCCTCCTTGCTTGTGTTGGTGCGGTGGTGGTTCTTCGCTTGCTCGTCGGAGTAGGTGGTGGTTTTTCCAACGTTCTTTGTTCTTCCCTTTATTCACGGTTTAGGTATGTTTAAATGTTTGAGATAGATTATTGTATATAGATTAATATGTAATTGATATTGATTAGTATAGATAGATTAAATATTGATTTGATTATGTAGATTAAAATGTTGATTAGTATGTTTAAATATTGATTAGTATAGATATAGTTGATGGGGATATTGATTAGTATAGATAAAATAAATCTTGATTAGTATGTTTAAATGTTTAAATATTGATTAGGGTAGATAGATTAAATATTGATATTGTTTAAATGTAGTTGTTAATAAATATTGATTTGCCTATGTAGATGAAAATGTAGTTATTATGGACATTGATTTGCGTATGTAGATTAAAATGTTATAGTTATTGATTTGGGTATGTAGATTAAAAGGTACTTGATGTTGATAATTTGTTAGAGGCTTACAAAAATTGTTATGATATTATATTAATTGATAATTGGTAACTAGATATATAATTGTATAAATATGATAGTTTTCAAATGAGAACGATAATTTGTGCCTAGTAAGATTGAGGGTTAAAGGAATTAATTAATTAACATAAAGTATAATTAAAGAAGATAAAGATTTAAAGAAAAAAATGACTATTTAGTTTTATGAAAAAAAATCTCATTTACATTCATTATTTCAATTTATCTTTAACAATTTATATAATAAATAAAGTTTGATAATTTCAAAAACTAAATTATAAATACTATTTAGATAAATAGGTAATTATAAATACAAAATATAAAATTCCTTTTGCATATTATATAATCTTGATTTGTTCTTATAAATTGGTCACTAATATATAAATTTACATATTTGTGGCATGTTGAGATGTTAATTAGGTTAGTAACTGAACTAGCTAAGAAGTATGGAACACAATTATGATAGAAGTTGGATGTACAATCGTCTAACCGATAGAAGAGAACTAACGCAAGCATTCTTGGCGGGTTTGGAAGAGTTCATCCAATTTGCTTTAGCGAATTCAAATACTTCAAGTAGGGAGATCGGTGTCCGTGTGCCAAATGTAGGTGTTTAAGATTTAGGGATACGGGCAATGTCAAAATTCATTTGTGTCAAAAGGGATTCATGAAAGATTATGAATGTTGGGAATGTCATGGCGAAGTCCGTCAGACACCGAGTGGTTATTATGGGGACAGTAGTCATCGAGAGAACCTTAATCAATATGAGCGATTGGTTATGGATGCCGCGGGACCGTCGATCGGCCAATATTTTGATCCTCGTTACTCATGCCGAGTCGTCATACATGGGAGAGGAGACCCGTACACATACCCAACCATCATACATGGGTGAGGATCCTCATCCGAAGCCGCTAGGTTCTACAAAATGCTTCAAGAAGCCCAACGTCCGTTATGGGAAGGTTGCGAACACTTTGATAGTAGTGAATATTCATCGCTATCGGCTACCCTGGCAACACTAAGCTTGAAGACTCGATCACCATATGAGTGAGAGGAATTACAACGAAATGATGCATATCATGAGTAAGGTTGTTCCCAAAGACACTAATTTGCCGAAGGATTTTTACCAAGCCAAAAAAAAGGTGAAAGAGCTTGGGCTTGGATGTGAAAAATCCATTGCTTGCCCAGAGGATGTATGTTGTATTACAAGGATGATCTTTGAATCGACCGATTGTAAATTCTGTGGAGATGACAGATATAAAGTTGTGGGGAAAGGAAGGAAAATGACCCGTCATGCGTTAAGTAAGATGTGGTACTTTCCTCTCGGTTCCAAGACTTACGAGATTGTATGCATCGTAACAAGCAGTGCTCACATGAGATGGCACCGGGAGCATCGCAGGGATGAAAACTTTGTGACGCATCCATCCGATGCGGAAGCTTGGCGTAAATTTGATGAGGCAAATCCTTTCTTTGCTATGGATCCCCGTAATGTCCGTCTTGGTCTAGAAAAGACTTCACGCGGAATGTTGTCGAACGAGCAGAGCAACCCCGTCGTTTAAGTGGCCAAGAAATATGGGACAGAGTCAAGTACATTCAAAGTGTCGAAGAGGGGCTGCTTCTGTGGAACCCGAGGGATACGGCGTTGATCATCATTGGAACAAACGCAGCATCTTCCGGGAACTACCATATTGGAAAGATCAATTGTTAAGACACAACCTCGATGTCATGCATATTGAGAGGAATGTGTTTTGCAACATTCGTACACCGTGATGGACACCAAGGGCAAGACGAAGGACACAACCAACGCAAGACGGGACATAGAAGCGATATGCGAAGGCCCGCTTTACATTTGGTGGGGAGTGGCACGGGACGGACATCCAAACCTAGAGCGCCGTACACATTCAACAAACAACAGAATTTGGAACTGTTGCAATGGGTTAAAGAACTGAAAGCGCAGACGGTTATGCGTCAAACATGAAAAGATGTGTCGACATGCACGAGGCGAAGTTATTCGGCATGAAGAGTCATGATTGTCATGTTTTCTTCCGAGATTGTTGCCTTGGGCTTTCAAAGCACTTCCGAAGCATATATTGTCTATTCTGACGGAATTTTCCATGTTCTTTAGAGAAATTTGTGCTTCTGAGCTTAATGTTGAAAAGTTACGGCACCTGGAGGCGAGCATGCCCATAACGCTATGCAAGTTAGAGATGGTGTTTCCTCCTAGCTTGTTTGACTCAATGGAACATTTGCCCGTTCACTTGGCCTACGAAGCAAGGTGGGAGGCCCACAACAATATAGATGGATGTATCCGTTTGAGAGGTAATATATATATTTCTATCGCGCTGTTATTAATTGACCGACACGGTACTTTAGTTTATAAATACCCTCTGATATTCCATTGTAGGTTTTTACGCACACTTAAGAACAAGATCAAAAATCCAAGGTACGTTGAAGGATCTATCGCTGAGGCATACCTTGTCGAAGAGGCCGCAAAATTTGCTTCATACTATTATCCCCCTGAAATGATGTCAAGATGGAGAGGGTACCTCGCAACGATGATGCCGGTGATACGAGGGATCAAAAATCAATATTTAATTTTCCGGGCGAGTCGTGGGAAAACGTTCTAGGTCAACTCTTGACGGAAGAGATAAGCGAGTAGCGGAGTGGTACATTCTAAACAACTGTGAAGAGGCCGCCCAGTATTTAAAGTAAGATTTCTTTTCTTTTTGTTGTTACGCTAAGAATTCCAGTATTAAGAGCATTTTTTTCTTCTTACAGTTACTTCTCTAATTCGGTCCGATCGGGAAATCCTTCAATGGCGGAATCCGAAGTTGACCAATTCACGATGTCTGAGTTCCCAAAATGGCTTCGATCCTACTTCGTGGAAAATCCATCGATCCCAATGAAGTTGCGTGGAGTTTGTCCTATGGAGCTGCAATTAGTGTTACCGGTGCAAGAAATACATAATCAATGGCTATCAGTTTTCAAACTGTCGAGGCGAATGCAGGTACACTATGTTGTAATTATGGTGTATGTTGTCGAGGTGACAAAGTTGATGGGGTGGAGATTGACTACTACGGGAAGTTAGTTGACATAATTCAACTGAGTTACCCGTGGGACAAGGTAGTGACCCTTTTCAAATGTGAGTGGCTTGATAACGATCGCGTGGGACAAAAATGGACAAACATGGAAATATTGAGATCCACTGGACAAGGAGATATACGGTTGGTTATGACCCATTCATCCTTGCTCAACAAAGCGGAACAAGTTTACTATACATCATACCCCACATCCCGCCTGAGTTGGAGGGGAGTTATTAAAACCAAAGCACGAAATATTATACCAAAGTCGAAAGAGCCGGAATCAAATGACGGTATGGCTGAACCATTCCAAGCTGATGTGGAACATGTACTGCCCATAAACATCTTCGATGACGAAGTACCAAGCAATCTCTTTGATTCTGCTGCGGTGTTAGAATTAATTCCTATACAAATTGACGATGAGGAATCAAACGATGAGGAAGAAGTGATTTACTCGATAGTGAATCGGAGTTCGACGACTATGAGACCTCCTCGAGGAAGACGTGCAAGCAAATGTTGATGTTGATGAACAAGAATCGTCCGATTGATTTCGTTAGTTCTTTGTTTGTGATGATTTGTTATACTACATACTTTGTTAATGCGCTACTTATTGTTATATATTTTTGACATTATGTCTATGAGTGTTTAGAGATGGAGCATCTAGGAGGACGTTCGGGTAGTGGACGGGGTAGTGGTCGAGCCCAACCCCGTCCTATCGAGGGGGTAGGGCGACGTCATCTCGCTCCTTATGGAGGTAGAGGGTCCAGCGCTTCCCGGATATGCCATCCTTTGATATGTCATCTTCACCGTCTACATATTTGTCATCTTCACCGTCGCTGTATATGTCGTCATCACCGTTGTATATGTCGTCATCACCGTCTACCCCCCACCGATCCACAAAGAGGGGATCACAGTTTACAATATAATTTCGATTGATTTACATAAGTTTAGTTACATATGATTTACATATGTTTATCTTCAATACTTCACATTCCTTCCTTAGCACAATGCGTCGCCTCATAGCCACGTTGGGGAAGAAGGTAGTTCCTCCGATCCACCAACTGGGGCTCCAGAGATCCTTCGACACGGAAGCTTTGGATCCGTCCCGACGGCGTCGGGTAAGTCATGCCAAGTTACCGGTAATGTTACAATTTTCTCTATGTAAATGGTTTGTATGGTAATATTTGCATGATGTCATCTCTCATCGATTTGAGCCTCATAATGAGGTAAGGGACTTCATCTCGGCCCAATTATTCCGCAATTACAACCATCCTTGGGCCAAGTGGACGAGACATTCCTAGCACTACTCGAGATGCTTGGTTCGATGAGTTCTTGGTAAGTCTTTTGTTTTATGGTTATTTAATTAAGTACTTTAAAAATTTGGAGCACTAATGGTTCGTTATTGATTTTCGCGCAAAGATATGACGTTACTGAACATCGTGCGGGCGAAAGCAAATTATAATCATAATGGAGGCCGATTTTTGCGTCAAAAGCTTTACGGCTTGAGAAATAAAAGAGGCAAGAAAGACTGGATTCCCAGACACACGTAGACGAATTATTGCAGAATTGGGCCACAAATGAAAAGTTTCAAAACATGAGCACGAAAAATAAGCAAAACAGAGCCAAAATGGAAGGACCGTCATATCTTGTGTTTGCATTCCTATTAGTGAGCATCGACGGAAAATTGTAAGTACACTCTATTTTCTATTTAGGTATTTGATATTTTATACTTTGAAGTAATTAATTAAGGTTCTCATCCGCGTTTGCGGGTAGAGTGCGGGAAGTTCTGAAGGATCAATTGAGTGGGCTACCTTTGAGCGGACCCATTCCCGACGATCGAAGGGAGTGAGAGACAATGGATTAACCAAAAGGCGCTGCAAGTAGCGGTTAGACATTTATTGCCTTTATTACTTGTTTTATGCACCACCATATTTATTTTATTTTACATGTCTAATAAGCTATGTATTTTTGTGCTTGTAGGAAACCTTTCGAAGGCGTCGCGAGAGAGAGGGTCGCAGCTTGGGTCGACCCCGCATCCTCTCGGTCGACAATGAGAGTCTGTTCTTTGAGGCCGCAGCGGATTTAACAAGAAAGGGAGAGTCTTTGGATACGGTGCCTCTGTTGGCCGATCAAGCAATCAAAGCGCTCCTCATCCAAAGGTGAAGGTGTTTGGGAGAGTATGCGACAGCAGATGGATCAGATGCAAGCGGAGATGATGAGACAGATGCAGAATCAACTCCTGTCTCTAATGACACAAAAGGGTTCGGGGTTGGCTCCTGGTGATGATGACCATGCGGGTGATGATGATGATGATCACAATGCTGATGTTTAGACTACTTTTTAGTATTTGTTCCTTACAACATTATTATATATATTTTGTTTTTTCTGTTTAAACTCTTTTTATTATATTCATGATACTTTTGCATTCAATTTTCAAGAAAAAAAAATTTAAAAAATTAAAAAATTTAAATTTAAAAAGATTCAAAAAAATTAAAAAAAAAAATTAATAATTTTGCTACGGAAATGATTTCCGTAGCAAATTGCTACGGATTTAAAATTCCGTAGCAATTTGCTACGGAATTCTATCCGTAGCAATTTGCTCTGATTTCATTAAGTAGCAATTTGCTACGGATTGTTTTCCGTAGCAAATTGCTACGAATTCCAATCCGTAGCAAATTGCTACGGAATTCCAATCCGTAGCAATTTGCTACGGATTATCATTCCGTAGCAAATTGCTACGGAAAACAATCCGTAGCAAATTGCTACGGAATTTTAAATCCGTAGCAATTTGCTACGGATTTTGAAAATCCGTAGCAAATTGCTACGGGGTTTTTTGCTACGGAAAAAATCCGTAGCAAATTCTGTAGCAAATCGATTTTGCTACGGAATTTTGGCATTTTTCCGTAGCAAAATCGATTTGCTACGGATTTTTTCCGTAGCAAAAATCAATTTTTTTTGTAGTGTATCGTGGCACTGGTTAGTGCAAACGTGGATAACTTTACATGTGATGTGTGCTATGTACTGTTGTGTTGTTATAACCTTACATCTGATGTGTGCTATGTATTGGTTAATGCTGTAATATTATGAATATCTGTCATACATATATTGTTTTACTTGAGCACGAGGTTAACTGTTACCTGGGGTCCGATGGGTATTGGACCTCAACACTTACCATAGCTTCAGGATCCGAAGGATTAGGAGCCGGTGACAAGGGTAAGCAGCACGCATGAGGACTTGGCTGGAGTTTTATTTTGGAGATGTATTTACATTTCTACGTAGTTAGAATTTTGAATACTAGGATAAATGTAACGCTATTGTAACCAACCGGATACGCCACAACTAGTATTTGGTCACATACTTATCAATTACTCACTCTCTTATCTGTTCTAATGCTCTACTCTGATAATACTAACTTATTCCGCTTTTGAAAAATGGGGTGTTACAATGATAACAACACAACTGGCGTGAGATCATGCAAAACAATAAGGTACACAAAAGTATATTTTTGAAACAGGCCTTTGCATCACGGAGGATCATTTCCATTGTGGCATTGCTACAAGCAACCTCATGTCCAGACATCATAAAGTTATGTTTGTCGAATGAATGCAACAAAAGCAAAGTTTTATAGGGAACTTTGAATTGGTTACCAACTCCACGATAAAGGACAAGGCAAGGCTAATGGTGTTGAGGCATAGAACATGGGAGGTGAAGAGTGGCGCGGTGAGAGGAATCTGCTCAAAAGGTATTTTTATGAAATATAAAAATGATTTTTAATTGCGAAAAATCATTAGTAGCAGAATCAAGAGTGGTGTAACCTAATAAGATTTCAAAATATTTTGAAACTACCTTTTTATTATCTCTGTATTTTTAATATATTTATTTTAAAAATATTTTATTTTATATTTTAATATTTCAAAATATTTTACAATTTTTAATTATCTCCCAAATCTTTTTTAGCATGTTTTATTTTTTATCATTATTTTAGTCACTATGATATTCATGGTATGAGGAGGGCGTGTAAAGAGGGACTCTCAACCTAAAATATTTAAAATTTTAAAACTTCTTGTAATTTGAAACAATATCTTGATATCTATGTTATTTTCTTTTAGAATATTTTATTTTTATATTTATTTTAGTTGTTATTATATTGGAGAAGAAAGTGTCAGAGGCAGGAGAAGGGACTCTCATCATCCCTCCTTTTATATAATCAATAGATTTATTTATTTTTAATAATCAATATAAAAAAGAAATTATATCTTCAAAACATGGATTTGACAAGATTTAAAAACATATAAGAATGGTCAAACTTATTTTTAAAAAAACTTACATCACACCGACGCATTTTAATCATAATAAATAAAGCACACAGGACGGTAGAATTGGTCAAGTCGGCCTTGTTATCAATAAGGGAATGCCCAACCAAGGAAAAGAAATGAAAAGGAAAAAAGGAATGTGCTTTTTTTTTTAAAGAAAATAATTATATTATATAATGTATCAAAGATAGAAATGTTCAAAATACAAATCCACTAGGAGAGTCCCTTTTGTTGTTATCACTTCAAATTACATTTCATTTTAAGAAAGTTACTTTTAAGGACTCAAATTTGATAAGAATTAGTTAAGTTCGCATATTTTAAAAATTATTAAACAAATAAAGAACGATATTATACGAATGAAGTCAAACTTTAATTTACAGATTTTTGAAGGTTATTTTCATGCACACAATAATATTAACGCTAATTATTCTCAAATACTCATTTTCCTATATCGTCAATTTTGCCAAGTTGCACTTGCATTTATCATCGAATCGCAATCCAGCATGTCGTACAAACTTTCTGGTAAGAAAATAATATTATATAAACAAAGGCCAGCCTGATCATAAGCATAAAGCATGTTTCGTGTGGCCATTAAAATTACGATTTAAACCTACTAAAACCTACATAAATGTAAGTTTTTGATAGGTTTTAAAACCTATATATATATATATATATATATATATATATATATATATATATATATATATATATATATATATATATATATATCATGTATGTATGTATGTTAAACAAAACATGACTTAAAATAAAAAAGCTTAGTCTATTTATTTAAGCCCTTCAAACAGGTTACTCCAAACAGGTGAGGCAGTAGGCCCCTAAAATGAGCTTGGCCTATTTTTACATCTGTCAAAAAGTTTCCTGATAAGAGGAACCAAAAGAAAATAATGGAACTAGTCTGGTTCTTTGTTTTGTGGTTTGTGTAGATAAATTGCCATAGAACGATCGATCTTAGGACGCTTTTTTATATATAATGTTTGCATTAAAACGAGATAAAGCTTTAATTAATTAAAGTTGATTCAGATGTTAACGATATAAACATGATCTGTTTTTTTTCCAACATTCATGCTTTTGTCTGCTAATACGAAGCATCATGGAAGTAAATACAAAAATTTTCCACATGTGAAACGGAAGAAAAAATTTCTGAAACGGCCACCTAATATAGAAACTGCTTTTTAACTTGGGTCTTTATATTCTACAATCAACTTTCTTTTTCGTTGCTCCAATATTCCAAACCCACAACCCCTTCGAAATTTCCAGCAAGAACTTTCTCTGGCTGCCCCCGGAATTTCATTATTGCTTGAAGACAAAATCATCGTAGATTTTTCTATTCAAACATGCGTCGTCAAGTCTTGCTGCAATATAAAATTGTAAATTATACTCATCTGGTCCTAAATATAAAAATTAAGGATTTTGCTTTGATTTCAATATACTTTATCTCATAAACGTATAATTTGTTACTTAAGGGGATTTTCATTTCCAATACAAATGATTAAAGGGGAATTTAGAAAACCAACATATATTTCTTACAAATTAAATTACTAACTTAACTAATTTTATTAATTTCTATGAATTAATTATGTAGCTCCTATGTTTAGGACTAAGGAGTATATTATGACTATAGTGATTATCCTTGTAACTTCGCGTCTTTTTGCTTTCCTAGCTTGTTCTTCCTAGATTGGAATATCACCGCCTGCCACATGCATAAAGAATTGCTTGGCTAGTCCTATTTGACAAATCAACAACGTTAATTTAACAATAATTTGATCCTTTTCTTTTCCCCACTCGTTGGCCGCCAACAATATGATCCATTCATATCTGTCAAATATTAATTAATTAAGAATTGAATCCAAATTATTTCCTTTTTATTTGAGTGATCACTATATTTAGTTGAAGTTAATAAGATTTTTGACTCCGTCATGGAGTAAATTAGATCCTCTGTTGCTCCTCACTCTAATGTCCCTCTGATGTGCCCAAGAGCTAATCCTTCTAGTTCTCATATTAAAGATCTACTAACTATTTTAAATAAATTAATAAAAGTAATTAAAAGTTGTCAAAGACTTTGCATAATTTTTCAAAATTATTCTTCATCTAGAATCACATAGGAAGGACTGAAGGATGGGTTTCCACCAAAAAGAAAAAGAAAGGGCAATTTTAAAAATGAGTAAAAGATATCCCGTTAAGCTTATTTTTATGAATGGCTAAAACTTTATTTTTAGTCTTTTATGTTTGCATGATGTTTCATTTTGGTCCCTTAAATTTACAACGTGTACCCTTAGTCATATAATAGTTAGTGTTATTAATGGAAAATGTTGACTCAACAAACTTAAATAATGATTGCTTATGTATTTAAATGCTGACATATTAATTTAAAATTGAAATATCTGTAAATTAATTGAAAAGTATTTAAAAACCTAATAGGACATTCAAGGTGTCTTCACCTTCGTTCTGAACTTTTGAAGGAAAGAAGAAGGAAAAAATAAAAATAAAAACCCCTCATTTAGTTTTCGGATCTATTTTGAGGAACTATCTTTGATTTCCATTTTATTAGCCCTAAATTTTTAGAGCTTCACATTTATTGATTTTGTAATTGAATTTCTGTTTTAAATCTTGTTCATGTCATGGGATTTTCTTATGTTCCATAGAATTGGTAAAGCTCAGGCTTCGACCAAAATATGAGGAATGGAAGATCGAACAGTGTTAGTGGTTGAAGTTGCAGCGATCAATGACGTGGGTAGGAGGAGAGAGGCCACGGTGGAAATAAAAGAGGAGGAGAATGAAGTAGACCTGAAGGTTTATTTTAATTTTAAAATATAAATATATTATACTAAAAAAATAAAAATTTAGAGACACTTTATTAGCTATACAATTATCACTTAATTAAGTTTGTTGGATCATATTTTTTGTTGGTGACGTTAATGATGTTAAAAATATAGGATTAAAATTATACTTTATAAACTTAAGGTACTAAAATAAAACTTTATGTAAATTTTAATGACTAAAAGTATATTTTAGTCTTTATAAATAGGACTGGAAGGAGTATCATTTAAGACTAATAAATGATATTATGTCAAAAGTTCAATCCTTGGGTAGGGTTTTTTTGTTGTGGCAGCAGCTCTCGCCTCTCACTTATTTTAGGTTTAGGTAATTTTTAGGTTTTCTTTACATTGTTGTGTATTTGGACTTTCTTTTTGCAAACCTTTTATTTTAGATTTGTATTTCTCATTTGGTTAGTTTTAATGAAATACTATTTTCTTGAAGAAAAAAAAATCTTGTTTCAAAAGTTTTTTGTGTAGGAATATATTGTGGGTATCCAAAAACTCTTCTTAGATCAGTTTTACCCTAAAGTGTCAAAAAAAATGAGTAAAATTGCCTTAACTATTAGAATACTAATTAGCTTTGGCTTTTAATATTTTTAATGCCCTATAGCTACGTTGTTCCTTTTCTAATACTTACGGGTCAAATTGACACCAAAAAATTTCTAAATGCTCATAACTCCTATGTGAATCAACTTTTGGGACAAAATTAGACTTTACTTTATCCTAAATACATGGATGTAAATGTCTGTGTCAGGGACAGCTACTGGCTAAACATTATTGTCGTCTTAACGAATTAATTCACGTGGTGATGAATTTTTTATTTTCCAAAACTTGTTGGAATCCCACTATGCCTGTGATGCGGGGTAGGAACATAGTAAAGGTTTGGTAACTTCATTAATCAACACAAGTGTTAATTCTAGAAGAAGAAGAAAAGGTTCATGCACCGACGACAAATTTATATATGAACTTTAATTTGTAACCCAAATTCTACCTCCTGGAGTGATTCCACACCTCACAGTGATCCCCAAAAGAACAAACACTCTCTTGACTCCCAAGTGTCCATCATTAAGATCACAATATTATTAACTTTGCTTAATTACTTGTGGTGGCCTGTTAATATCTCATCAATCCGTATACGTAAATTGCTTGAAAGTTTCGTGTATGTGTGGAATAATAAAACCATGACGCACAAAATTTCAAGGGAAAATCTCAATGAGGTTCTATATACTAGAAAAAATATTAAAAAAGTCTCAGTGCAGATTCTTCATCTATTAAAAAAGTCCATAAAGACATCAGTGACATAGATGGGCTTGTGGCTTGTCAATGGTAACTTTATGGCTTGTCAATATAGTAACATACAATTGTCAATAGAAAATGTTTTAGTTAACATAGATGAGCTTTGTAATGGCTACTCTATGACTTGTTAATATAATAACATAAACTTGTCAATGGGATTGGAGCTCGTTTATTAACATAGATAAGTTTATCAATGATCACTCTATGACTTGTCAATATAGTCGCATATACTTGTCGATGTGAGCTACTTTATTTAATATATATAAGCTTGTCAATAATCACTCTATGACTTGTCAATATAGTTACATAAACTTTTCAATAAGATAAGTTCATATTTGGAATTTACATCACTGAAGTCTCTAGGAACTTTTTTGACAAATGAATCTACACTATTACACTAAGATTTTTTTAATACTTTTTCTGATCCTTGGACCTTAGTGAAATTTCCCAAATTTCAACGCCTCCAATAATAATATTTAGTGATTCCCAGTTTCAGGAAGCTGGCCTGTCTGGCTCTAGGCAACTTCGCAGCAATTGAAGTAAGCTGTCATGCTATTCTACCGACCCGAAAGGAAAAACTAAAAGAAAATTATATACATATATACAGTACGTATACGAGCGTCTATATAAACACACACATATAGAGGTTCATGAATGTGTGGAAAACTAAGAAAAGAAAGAAAGAGGAGTGAGGGTGTCTTGTCGCAGGAGCGGTGGCACCAGCTCATCTCTTACAAGCTTCGATTTAATTCGTTGCTTTACAATAATAATGTTGCCGGTGCCATCCTCTTGCGACCCGATTCCCTTCGTTCTCTATGTTTATGTCTTTTAATTTTTCTTCATTCTCTTATTATATTATCCACACACACACAGATCAGAGCAATACTTTATGAGTTATGATCGTGGCAGATTCAGTTGTTGTGGTTTAAAGAAGAGGTAGGGTATATGATTTGTGTATGTACTTTCATTTTATTTCAATATGTTTTTGTTTGTAATGTGTCACTATTGTCTCATCATCTCTTCTTCTCCTGGAATTTAGATTATATTAATCATCCTTAGGTTAGATGTTTGGATTTTATTCGTTTTCTCCTTTTTCTCTATTCCCAAAATCATGGATATGTTATTATACTCACTCCACTGGAAGATATATTTATCTAATTTTATTAGATTAAAAAAGTTAATTAAGTTAGGTAATGATATTTTTTTTAAAATACCTTAATTATGTTCCTTAATTCACTTCATCTCTCTTACTTGATTATTGTTGAAGAAGCATCGATAGGGATAGACTAAAAAAAATAACAAATATGACAAATATGTCTTATATTTAAGACTAAGATCAACTCCTCAATTAAGTCTTACGGAAAAGGATCATTTTCTTTTTTACCTCAGGAGGAGTATCATTAACTTTTCTAATATATTCGTTTTCTCCTTTCTATCATTCGTTTTGATGATCACTAACTCAATTTTGGCTAAGCTTATTAATCTTAAAATGCATTATAACATATGCTTTTTACTGGAATGAAGAAACTAATTAATGGTAGAGTGTCCTTTAGTGTCAATTATTGTCATCCTGCTTTCTGTATGATGATTTGGATCTTTATTAAAGTATAGCTTGCATCTTTTATTAAAGTAGTTTAGTCTGCAGTATTTTGACTATAAATTAGGGTTTTCCTTTTGTAAACCATCACGGAATTGAAAAATGAAAATTGTGTGTTGCCTATGAAATTTCCTCAAGAGCTCTTGAGCTTTAATTTTCCTTCTTCTGGAAATCTTCCGGTCCATTTTCTTCTCTTACCACTATCATCACAGAGATATTCTTATGAGGCATTCTCAACTTATCCAAGAAATTTGCAAATCAGAACGTAGTACACCATTTGATCCTTAGTGTCTTTATTGATGGATATATATATCAAGGATAATTATATAACTCACAATAATATTATGTTACTCTTATATTTTGAAGTTTATGTTTTGGAAATTAAGTTTTTCTACCCTACGGAACTTGGAGATCTAAATTGAGAGAGAGAGAGAGAGAGAGAGAGGAGATTAACCAGATAATTCGTAAAAATTTTCTTGTACACATATGCCTAAAAGATTGATTTTATGAATCACCATGAAAACTTAAAGTAAGAATCTTAATTGTGCTAAACCTTGTAGGCATCGAAACTAACTTTTCAAAAAAATAATAATCCAAACAAGTTTCACTTTTAAAAAAATCAATTATGCTACTGACAATCCAAACAGAAATCATATTGCACAATCTGACTTTTATCCAATTTTAATTAAGTTTGTTGTTATGGAATCAAATGTTATGCTCGTCATAGGTGTGGCCAACAGGAGACATCTAATACATTTGGGCTTCGAGGCACAAGAGGCCCAACAAGTCCAAACCTTAACCCTAAGGTAGCTTCTATATATAGTAGGTTAACCTAAAAGGTACACGTCTCTTAAGCTCTCTCCTTTACGATTCAGTCACACAGAGCACACACCCCACCTCCTTTGGTGAAAGCCTCCATGTGTGCGCGAAGATCATCGATCCTCTCAGGTATCTCATCTATGGATACCTTGGGAGAGAGCTATTTGATCCTACATCAATATATCAGTCCACCTAGGACTAGACACTTATGTTCTACAACAGAACATTTGTAAAAGTTAGATTGTAAAAGAATCACTTTTATCACCGATGTTCCAAACACACATAATTAATTGATGACAATGTTAAAGTAGCTGTAGTACATATATATGGAACATTTGAATACTATTTGACACTGTCTTTGATTTTCCGTCATTAGTGATGATTTCATTTCTTCACGCGCAGCTAGTAATTTAGTTTTACCTTCTTATGATCACTTTTTTACCGTTTTGCGTGCCAATCATTATTTCGCTGCCATGCCATGTTTTTTGGAATAAGATCATACATATTGGGAAAATGATGTATCACTCTGGTTCATTTATAAGTCTCTTTTGACCAAAAAATTTAGTCTTATTTATAAGTCCATTTTAACTAAATAAATGAGATTGTGCTAATTTTACCAATATTAATTGTACCAATGAAAATAGAGAGAGAATAAAGATTTGAAAGGTACACATTCATAAATGATGGTAAAGTTGAAAATTTACCCCATAATCATTAAGCTAACTACCTCTCCTTAGTATGTGTGATTTGGTCAAAAGGGATTTATAAATAGGACCAAAGTGGTATAGAGATGTTGGATTTTATTAACTGATCGAGGCTGCATCCAATTCTATATGCATCCAGATCCAACTATAACACAATATTTTCTAAGTCAATTAGCCATTTATTTCACAAAAATCATTCTTCATGCACCAACCAAAAAGACTAGCACCAATTTATGATGAGCAAGTATATGTCTAAAAGGAGAGTCCTGCCAATTCCAAAAAATTAGTTTATTGGGGGGATAATTTTTGAACTTATATATAAGCCATACTCTACTGCTAATATAGGACTTGTAACTCTCTGAGCCTTGGTTGAATTAGCCTTTGGAGAATAGTTTCTGAAGAAAAAAATGGTAAAAATGTGTTTTTAGAATAGATTATGTGAAAAAAGTGATTTTTGATAAAATGGCAGTGTTTTGATATTGTTATCAGAATAGTTTTTTCATGCTCAAATTACCAAAAAGAACATTAGCCTTAACGATAATTGCATATAAAGGATCATGTTTTATTTTAAATATTTTTAACAATAAATGCCAAAACTTACATAAATTTGTGTACAAAATTAAAATACTTTAGGGTACTGACTAGTACTAAAAAATATTTTAGGGTATTGATTGGTACTGGAAAAAACTTCATGATCTTGAAAATTTATTTTACGATCTTGAAAAAATATTTCAATGTATTAACTGATATTGAAAAAATATTTCAAGGTACTGATAGGTGCTAAAAAGATACTTAATGTAATACCCGGATATTTATCTGGAATATTATAAATAAAAGTTGGATATTTCTGATAAGTGAAATTTCAATCTCCGGTCTTGTATAATTATAGTCTATTTTCTAAGTAGAATTTCTGCAAGAAATTAGGGAGTTTAAGGGCCAAAGTGCCAAAATGACGAAAATGCCCTTAAGGGCCAGGAATAACTTAGAAAAATTATGAAAAATCCTAAAAGGCAGTAAAATGCCCAAGTGAATTAGGAGAATATAATATCTCTAATTATGGTAATTTAATAAATTATGAAATTGGAGAAATTGTACAAGAATGTGCAAAAGGTAATAAAAGACCGAAATACCCTTACAAATTATAGAATAGTGTAAGAGGCATGAAAATACTAAGGTTAATGCAAGAGTATGAAGGTAATGAGGTATTGTAATTAAGAAAATTATCAACAAGTGATAAAAGAGTAATTAGGTAATATTGAGCTAATTACCTAAGCATTAACAATGGAAATTCAGTAATAATTATGGGAAGCTCAAAAATTAGTGGAAATTGGTTGAATATTAGTAAAAATATATTTACTAATTAATTGGAAATTTTTGTGAAAAATAGTTGAGTTTAGGTATTTTTAAGCCTAAATACAAGAATGAACCAATTAGGGATTTTGTGGAATTTTTGGAAAAAAATAAATAAATAAATAAATAAATAAATAAATAAATAAAAAATAAATATTTATTAAAATAAAAATAAGGCCAACCGAAATTTTGGTCCAAGAAAAATAAAAATAAAATAAAAATGAAATAAGAAGCAAGTGGACAAGTTGCAACATTATTTTAATATTATAATTAATTAAAGTAAAAATTGTGAATAGTAAATTAAAAATTAGGAAACGGATCCTATCTAGAGATCTAGGGATAGGAATCCCAAGGTCAAGGTAAAATATTGATCAGTGAGTTTTTACCTTTAAGTGACCTCTTAGGAAGTTAATTAGAAGCCGTTTGTGCATTTTCCTAATAAAACAAAATAGGGAAAAATGCATATAGGCATATTTTTGGAAATAAGGAAAATAAATTCTAACTCAACATTTAGGAATGGGTTTGAATTTATTTTGACATATTTGGAGTCAGTGAATTATTTCCAAGAGATTAGTAGTCCCGAAATCGAATTCCGACACCGGACACGATCGGACACGTTTTCGAGAAAACTTCAATTGGACTGTATTGGAGCCACGTATGGGATCAAAATTTAGGTTAATTTGGACATTTCTAATAAGTGAGGAAATGCTTTCAAAGTTGTAAATCCAGAATTTTGAGATTTCTCCGAAATCACGCGAATCGGGTACCGATCGGGGGAAATGGTTGAACAAGTTGCAATTAATGGGTTATTACAACTTTGATTTTCCAAACAAAGCCTTAAACTTGCCAAACAAGGCCCTTGTTTTTGCCTATAAATAGATGCCTTCCCCTTGAGAAATTTCACACCTTTTCTTCCTTCTCTTGGCCGAAATTTTTGGTTGAGAAAGAAGAGAAAGGAGCTCTGGGGGATTGTGCAGCGAAGCCCTGTAGAATTGTCCGGAAAGTCTTCAACGGGTAAAGTCTTTCGGTCTTTAGTTTTTAGTCTTTAGTTTTTAGTTTAGTAGTTAGTAGAATTGTTAGTTAGGTTTAGGAAGTAGGTGACAAGATTCCTACAAATGTTTTAGAGCCTTGTTTGCGTTGAAAAAATATGCAGAGGTGTAAACATAGTAGGGATCGAGTCGCTGAAAAGTTGAAGCTTTAGCTTTTTTAAAAGTAAGGGTAGAATTTGTTAGAATAGCCTTTAAATTTCAAGTATGATTGGGTATCATATGGGAGGGCTATTTTAGTCATTATTTTCGAAGATCATAATTGCGTCGAAGTTACGCGAAATTTCGGGAAGAAAATTTGTCAGAGTAACGAAGTGCTGGCGAAATTCCGCCAATTAGGGGTAGAAGGGCAAAATGGTAATTTTTACCTAAAATACCAGTTACAGTGTCAAATCACTAATGGAAGTGATATTACTCTTATAGGACGTCAGGAATCCTAATTTGTTGCCGTTACGCCAGAAACATCTACGTACATCAACGAAGGTACGGATGCGTACTGTAACACTAATCCTATAGCTCTCATATACATATATGTCATAGATACGTTCATATACCGGGGCTCATCTTAGGGTCGTCGTTATACATACAGCCTTGTACGGGTTATAAGACATGATAATACCGCTTTGAGTTTTCCTAGCGCTGAGGACACGTGTTCGTGGCACAGGGTAATGTGCGAGCTATATTTGTGTAGGACTTTACATACTGCTTTATGCTTATGTCGTGTCGTGTCACAATATTGTTGTGTAGGACCTTACATAATTGCTTCATGCTTATGTTACATACGTGTCACACTTCCCGATGAGATGTTCTTTGTTATGTCATGAATATCTATTGTCTATATACTGTTTTATTCGAGCATAAGGTCAACCGTTACACGAGATTCAATGCGGTGAATTGAATCTCGGCTATAGCTTCGAGGATCCAGGAGGACCACGGATCGGTGATAGGGAAAGCGACGGGAGTAGGCTTAGCACGGATTTATCTTATCACTCTCGTACTTATCTTTTGAACAGTAGGATCTCTGTAATGTCATTACTCTATTACACTATGGTTCATATTTTGTTATGATCAGTTACTCTTTCGCTCCCATGCTCTACTCTGATTGAAAAAAAAAAAAAAATTCCGCTTTAAAAATTGGGATGTTACATTTTATGGTATCAGAGCATGACATTCTGGCATGAATTTAACTATGTTACTACGGACAGTTTGGTGCCGAAGGCAAGGCTAGTCTACGTGGGTGTGCCAATCAGTCGCCGTATAAGTCGGTGAGGCCCCATGGTAGGCACTTACACGGCCATTCTGTTCGGATAACGGAGTTAGGTTCTTAAGCCTTTTAAGCTTTGAGCACGTTTTGAAAATGAGTACTGATATGACCTTGGTGTGATGTGTAGTGATGAACAGAAACGAAAAATGATATACCTTCTATCCCGTAATAATGAGACGTAACGCTCGTAGATCCGTAGTTCTAGAGACGGCGGGACGAAGACGAAACCCTGATATTTCTGATGACCCCAAACCAAAATATGATTCTGACCCAGTGTACTACCCTGAGTCAATGGCTAGAATACCTTTAGAGCCGGAGAAACCGGTTGGCTCAGATCATTCATCTGATGACAACAGCGTGGGATATACGATGTAACCACTGGTCATAAACCAGTTGGATGATGTAATATACGTTAGCATGTACATTACATCTAATGTGAAAATATATATGTCTTTGATGCCATGTGTTGTGTTATTTTTCTGACACTTAGCCGTTATTTGATATAAAGGAAAAGTTAAAACATGGCCATCATAAGAGGTGCCGGTGCACCGAGAGGTAGGGGCCGAGGCAGAGGCCGAGGTCGAGGCGGACGAGGAGGCATACCCAACCAACCCAGGAACGAACGAAGTACAAGAACCGAGGAGAACACTCCAAGAGCGAGAGGTTCTCATAGATGCTCTGTTGGCAAGACAAAATCAACGGGATGAAGAAGCCCAAAGACAATTGGAAGCACGGCAACACGAGGAGGAAGAGCGCAACAATGAAGAAAACGAGGAGAATGACGAAGAAGAAGAAGAAGAAGAAGAGGAGGACAATGACAATCAAAGTGAGGAAGACCATGAGGAAAATGCTGAGGAATCCGATAGATCACAATCACCTCCACGACGAGGAAGAAAGGAGAAGAATACCCAGTATTGGGTTAATCAGTTTTGTAAGTTTGAAGCCGCCAACTTTTCGAGGAAATTTGGATTTGGCGGAGGATTGGTGAAGAGACTAGAGAAAGTATTCAGGTGATTGAGCGCCCGAGAATCGCAAAGCCCAACTAGCGATTTACCAACTTGAAGGAGATGCCGACCGTTGGTGGGAAGTCACGGCGAAACCCTACGAGACCAATGACTCGTCCCGTGACATGGGGAAATTTTGGAGAAATTTCATGAGCAATATTTCCCTCCTTGGTGAAAATGAACAAGGAGTCGGAATTTCTCCATATCCGACAAGGACAGGAGGAATCTTTCGACGATTACTACGCCCGGTTCACCAACTTTGTCCCGATACTCAGCACATCTTCAAGGGGCGGCGATGAAAGCGATATGGTGAATATACTGATTCACGGGTTAAAATATGAAATTGGTGAAAGGCTCACGTCCAGCGATTCCGAACTTGACAAGCGCGGTGGAAACTTGTCGGATGACTGAGCGCAACCTCAGAGGATTTCAGAGATCAAGGAACTTCAACAACAATAATGCTGGTCGAGGTGGATCCAACCGCGATAACTCTTCACAAAAGAGGAAGGCGCCCTGGAGTAATCCCCGTGGTGGAAATAAAAGGCCATACCAAGCTGTCATAAGCCAGGACACTATAGCGAAGAGTGTGCGAGAAGATTGAGAGGCGAGACCTCAGAGCGTAGGCCGCATCTTTGCACTAACGAACACAGAAGCCAGACAGTCCCCGGAGATGGTCCAAGGTACTATTTACCTTAACGGAAATCTACTTGAGGCATTGTATGATTCGGGAGCAGTCATTCTTTCATTTCTTATGATTGTGCAAGTCGCCTAGGAATGCATGCCCGTAGTTTACCTTTTGACCTTGTAGTATCTACACCGCTTGGTGTAAAATCCTTAGCTTCGATGCATGTATGAATTGTACTGCTAACGTGGATGGACGAGTTTCTAAAGTGGACCTTATCCGTCTACCTCTTCACGGCATCGACGTCATACTCGGTCTAAATTGGCTGACGGCCAACGGTGCGATGATCGACCGTGGCAAGAAGAAGATATCATTTCCTGAGAAAAGTTGAAGTGAGCACGAACTTTCTCTCCGCTACGAAGCCGATCGGTGCGCGATTTTCCTGATGTATTTCCAGAGGATCTCACTAAGTTACCTCCTATCCGAGAAGTGGAGTTCAACATTGATTTGATGCAGTACAGTGGTCAATATCAAAGGCGCCGTATCGTATGGCTCCTAACGAGATGCGGGAGTTGAAGAAGCAAATGGAAGAGCTTTTGAAGAAAGGGTTCATTCGACCCAGTGTATCACCGTGGGGAGCCCCAGTGTTGTTTGTAAAGAAGAAGGATGGAAGCTTCCGACTCTGCATTGACTACCGTGAATTGAACAAAGTAACGGTCAAACCCACTTCCCCGGATTGATGATCTTTTGGATCAGTTATCTGGTTCCACTGTCTTCTCCAAAATTGATCTGCGTTCGGGATATCATCAGTTGCGAGTTAAAGATGGTGATATTTCCAAGACAGCTTTCAGGACCAGGTACGGGCATTATGAATTTCTTGTGATGCCCTTCGGATTAACAAATGCACTGCGGTATTCATGGATTACATGAACCGTATCTTCCGACAACACCTAGACCAGTTTGTGGTGGTGTTTATTGATGACATTCTCATCTATTCCAAGAGCAAAGAAGAGCACGAAGAACATCTGCGAAAGGTGTTGAGCATACTCAGGGAGAAGCAACTCTATGCTAAACTGAGCAAATGCGAATTTTGGCTGCTAAGTGAAATTTCGGGCCATGTTATATCTAGCGACTGAGTTGCAGTTGATCCAAGCAAGGTAGATGCAGTTACGGAACTGGAAACGGCCGAGATTGTGACGGAGATCCGTAGTTTTCTTGGTCTCAAGGGATACTACCGCAGATTCATACGGGATTTCTCGCGTCTAGCCCTTCCATTGACAAAGCTTACGAGGAAGAATCAACCCTTTGTATGGGGAGATGACTGTGAGGAGAGCTTTCAGAAACTGAGAGAGAGATTGACTACAGCACAAGTGTTAATCATCCCAGATTCAGATGAAAAGTATGTTGTTTACAGTGATGCCAGTGGGCAAGGGTTGGGATGTGTCCTGATGCAACAGGCGAGTGGTGGCTTATGCCTCTCGTCGGTGAAGCCTCACGAGTTGAACTATCCTACACACGATCTAGAGCCGGGCTATCGTGTTCACTTTGAAGATATGGAGGCATTACTTATACGGTGTAACCGTAGAAGTGTATTGTGATCACAAAAGTTTGAAATACTTGTTCGATCAACGAGAACTCAACATGAGACAACGTCGTTGGATGGAGCTGATTAAAGACTACACCACGGAGATCAAGTATCATCCGGGTAAAGCAAACGTCGTTGCGATGCTCTTAGCGGGAAGACGGTGCGAGTGGCATATATGATGATACAAGAATGAGAAATTCTTGGAAGATTTCGAGAGATCGAATCTATCCAATCAAGTACGCATGGGTCTTCATGCACCGGTGATGCCTATCGGTGAGACCCAAGACCATGACCTATCACTTAGTGGATTGGTCAGGTACAAGAAGCGAATCTATGTACCGCCAGTTGATGAATTAAGGCGGAAGATAATGGATGAGGCTCACAAGAGTAAATACACTCTGCATCCAGGCATGGTCAAGATGTACCAGAGTATGAAGTCCAGAACTTTGGTGGCCGGAATGAAGAAAGACGTTACAGTACGTGGCCAAGTGCTTAACACTGTCGAGAAAGTGAAGATTGAACACCGTCGACCCCTGGTCTTCTTCAAGGACTAGAGTTGCAGGAATGGAAATGGGAGAACATAACCATGGATTTTGTGGTAGGTCTGCCCAAAATCGGGAATCATGATACAATTTGGGTAGTTGTTGACAGTTAACCAAGTCGGCACACTTCATTCCCATCGGTATCCACTATTCTCAGGAACGATTGGCGGGGATTTATATCAAAGAGATAGTGAGATTACACGGTGTCCCTAAGAGCATTGTCTACGATCGGGATACGCGTTTCAAATCCGTTTCGGCAAGCGTTACATGAAGGTATGGGGACTAAGGCGAGGTTCGATTCGGCTTATCACCCTCAGCCGACGGTCAATCTAAAAGGGCGATTCGAGCCCATTGGAGGATATCTTTGAGCATGTGCCCTTGATTTCAAAGGAAGTTGGGATCGACATCTTTCGCTAGGCGAGTTTGCATATAACAACGGTTATCATGCTAGTATACAAATGGCCCGTTCGAGGCATTGTATGGGCGGAAGTGTCAATCACCATTATCTGGACAGATTCATCGAAAGCAATTACTTGGGCGGATATGCTTGAACAAACCTCCGAAGCAGATCGCATTGATCAAGAAGAGACTCCTAGCCGCACATAGTAGACGAGGAAGAGCTATGCGGACAAAGGAGGAGACCCTTGACGTTATCATGTCGGCGACCATGTATTCCTAAAGTTATCTCCGTGGCCGTGTCGCGAACGCTTAAGAGGAAGAAACCGAGTCCACGATACGTAGGACCCTTTGAGATTTTGGCGAAGCGCGAGAAGTAGCTTATCGATAGCTTTACCCCAGAACTCGAGTAATCTTCACGACGTTTTCCACGTGTCACAATCGAAGAAATACCAACCAGGCCGAAGTCATGTCATTGAGTACGAAGACGTTGAAGTACGACATGATAATACCTTCGTGGTTGAGCCGAAACGGATCATTGATCATAAGGGAGAAACGGCTCGAAATAAGACTATTACGATAGTGAAGGTGAGGTGCGGAAGGGTTTAACACCAGAAGAGGCAACTTGGGAAACTTGAGAGTGACATGAAGGAGAAATACCCAGAATTCATGGCCCGAAGTTTAGTTAGTATAGATTAAATTTCGAGGGCGAAATTTTGTGTAAGGGGAGAAATGTAATACCAGGATATTTATACGGAATATTATAAATAAAAGTTGGATATTTCTGATAAGTGAAATTTCAATCTCCGGTCTTGTATAATTATAGTCTATTTTCTAAGTAGAATTTCTGCAAGAAATTAGGGAGTTTAAGGGCCAAAGTGCCAAAATGGCGAAAATGCCCTTAAGGGCGAGGAATAACTTAGAAAAATTATGAAAAATCCTAAAAGGCGATAAAATGCCCAAGTGAATTAGGAGAATATAATATCTCTAATTATGGTAATTTAATAAATTATGAAATTGGAGAAATTGTACAAGAATGTGCAAAAGGTAATAAAAGACCGAAATACCCTTACAAATTATAGAATAGTGTAAGAGGCATGAAAAATACTAAGGTTAATGCAAGAGTATGAAGGTAATGAGGTATTGTAATTAAGAAAATTATCAACAAGTGATAAAAGAGTAATTAGGTAATATTGAGCTAATTACCTAAGCATTAACAATGGAAATTCAGTAATAAAAAAATAAATAATTAAATAATTAAATAAATAAATAAATAAAAAATAAATATTTATTAAAATAAAAATAAGGCCAACCGAAATTTTGGTCCAAGAAAAATAAAAATAAAATAAAAAATGAAATAAGAAGCAAGTGGACAAGTTGCAACATTATTTTAATATTATAATTAATTAAAGTAAAAATTGTGAATAGTAAATTAAAAATTAGGAAACGGATCCTATCTAGAGATCTAGGAATAGGAATCCCAAGGTCAAGGTAAAATATTGATCAGTGAGTTTTTACCTTTAAGTGACCTCTTCCGGAAGTTAATTCCGAGGCCGTTTGTGCATTTTCCTAATAAAACAAAATAGGGAAAAATGCATATAGGCATATTTTTGGAAAAAGGAAAATAAATTCTAACTCAACATTTAGGAATGGGTTTGAATTTATTTTGACATATTTGGAGTCGGTGAATTATTTCCAAGAGATTAGTAGTCCAGAAATCGAATTCGACACTGGACACGATCGGACACGTTTTTCGAGAAAACTTCAAGCTCGAATACATTGGAGCCCTGTATGGGATCAAAATTTAGGTTAATTTGAACATTTCTAATAAGTGAGGAAATGCTTTCAAAGTTGTAAATCCAGAATTTTGAGATTTCTCCGAAATCACGCGAATCGGAGTACCGATCGGGGAAATGGTTGAACAAGTTGCAATTAATGGGTTATTACAACTTTGATTTTCCAAACAAAGCCTTAAACTTGCCAAAAACAAGGCCCTTGTTTTTGCCTATAAATAGATGCCTTCCCTTGAGAAATTTCACACCTTTTCTTCCTTCTCTTGGCGAAATTTTTGGTTGAGAAAGAAGAGAAAGGAGCTCTGGGAATTGTGCAACAAGCCCACAGCAAATTGTCCGAAAGTCTTCAACGGGTAAAGTCTTTTCGGTCTTTAGTTTTTAGTTTAGTAGTTAGTAGAATTGTTAGTTAGGTTTAGGAAGTAGGTGACAAGATTCCTACAAATGTTTTAGAGCCTTGTTTGCGTTGAAAAATACGCAGGTGTAAACATAGTAGGGATCGAGTCGTTTGAAAAGTTGAAGCTTTCGCAGTTTTTTAAAAGTAAGGGTAGAATTTGTTAGAATAGCCTTTAAATTTCAAGTATGATTGGGTATCATATGGGAGGGCTATTTTAGTCATTATTTTCGAAGATCATAATTGCGTCGAAGTTCTGGCGAAATTTCGGGAAGAAAATTTGTCAGAGTAACGAAGTGCTGGCGAAATTCCGCCAATTAGGGGTAGAAGGGTGATAAGTAGATATTTTATAATTAAATAAGGCTAGATTCTGGGATATATTGAATTGAATTTATTGATATTTTGTACTTATTTAATTATCTTTATGTACTTATCTATCTTTTAATTAAATATAGGATAAAATGAGATTATAACAGAAAATCTATTGATATCCTACTTATTTGTGCAGGAGATATTATGGGATGCAACAAATTAAATTGAAAAGATATATTATAATATTATATATATTATATTATAATATAATATTATATGATATTAGAATGAGAAAAGGATAGAGACGTACCTGCATCTTGAATGATTCGGATAGAGACGTGCTTTCAACAAAACGAAAAAGACAAAACATCCCAAGAATAATATATATATATATGGGACAGAGGGGCGACGCAAAATTTCATATGATCTTGGAAAGCACAAGGGCTGCCTGGATCATAACTAGTACCCAGAAAACTCTCAATAAATTAGCAAAGATCAAATGGAAATACATATACCCCTAACCCAAGATATACGAGTATCCCCTATCATGCACAACATCAAGATTTGCAAAAATTTCTATACAGAGTGTACTAGAGCTATCAAGTAGGGAAAGTTACCAATGTCTTCCATTAGCGAAGCCGGATGATTTCTTCTATTGGGTTGTGGTATACTAGGGTAGGAACAGTCAATCACCCTCTCGGGGACAAAGCTCTGGGAAGAAACCAGACCTGCATGACCCTTCCCTACTTGCTTGTGATAGAAACTTGGAACCTCTAGGAGTGGTGTGAGAGGAGGAAGAAGCTCGAGCTCTTTTTGAACCAAAGAACAGGAGGGGCATATGGTGGAATAGCCTTGTCTTTGTCCTTCCCCTTGCTCATTGTGCCTTTGGACCTAAATAATAATTAAAAGAAAAAGAAAAAGAAAATAAAAAAAAATGGAGGGGGGTTTCGACGGAGGGAGGGGAAAATGGAGGAGGACGAAGGGGGGTGAGGGGTCGGGCGGTGCAAGGTGGTGAATGGAGGAGGACGGGGGGGTGGAGGTCTGGTGTGAGGAGGGGAATCCGGGAAACAACAAAGAACAAGACGCGACGCAATTGGAGAATAGAAAGAAGGAATTGGAGAAAGAAGATCAAAGCAATTGTAGAGATCAACCTTCCCCAAATCTCTAAAGAACAATTCGGTTTTCATTTATTTTATTAATTTTTACCTAGCCATGCTTGGCTAATTTCCTTTTAGTAGTTAGGCGAGGATGAACCCTATGTTAATTTAAGTATTTATTTGAAATTCTCGATTGAATGTTATTTACCATATTGAATGAGTTATATTTACTTAAAGCCTTCTAAAAAGACTCGATCCCCTTTAGATTGCCCATAGGTTAGTGCATGACAATAGAGATGTTGGTGCACTTAACTTAACCTTTAACTCATCATAAAATTGCATGACCTAGACATAGGCTTACAAATTTGTGTGATCTTATAATTCCTGTTTACATAATCTTTCTAAATAACACTGAGACATTAGGTTATTTTTAAAGATAACGACTAAGGTAGCATCAAGACATTGGGACTTAGTTAAATATTAGAGAATTGATCGTCGCTATGGGAATAACACCAATTAGGAATTTAATTAGAATACTTAGAGGAACATAGGGGAATTCTATGCCCTAGCTGCGTTTTTCTCTATAAATCATCTTTTCTAAAACATTCTTGAAATTCTTGAGATTCTTGATTCTTAATTTTTTATTTAATTATTCAAAACCTTTTTAGCTACAATTCACCCCTATTACTCTATTTCATCCAACTAAAGCTTAAATAACTAATTAGTGGTCAGTAATACTATTCTCGTGGGACGATATCTTTCTCACACACTTTATTACTTGTAACGATCGGTGCACTTGCCGAAGTCGCAACAAGTTTTTGGCGCCGTTGTCGGGAATAGAAATATTTCAACACTAAGTAGTTGTTAAAACTCTAGATTGGATTTCTTTTTCTTTGTTATCTAACTCGTTTATGCGAGGTACCATAGACAGTAAATTCGCTGCAGCTTGATCCCGAAATTGAGAAGACAAAGAAGGAGAAACCGGAAACTTGCTCAACGAGTAAAGGAAAGGCTAGTAACTCTAGTACTGGGACCGAACCGGTTATAATGGCAGAAAATGGTGAAGATCCTCTTCGCCTTCCTCCTCCAAGAAAGACCATGGGCGATTATATGACGCTTAATCCAGCCAGTGGCAGCAACTAGCATTGTCAATCCATTTGTAAATGCAAATAATTTTGAAATCAAGCCATCCTCATAGGCTTGGTTCAACAACGCTCTTTTAGTGGGAGTGATTTAGAGGATCCTAATCAGCATATTGAGACTTTTCTCGCAGATTTGTGATACCATCAAGATGAATGGGGTTTCAAGGGGCTATTCGTGCGAGACTGCTTTCCTTTCTCTCGACGGGAAAGCAGGAGCTTGGCTTCGTTCTTGTCCTAATGGAAGTCTCTCCACTTGGGACATTATTACCACAAAGTTCCCGGAGAAATTTTTCCCTTCTTCTAAGTATACAAAGTCGCCGTCGACATCCGTTGCTTTACTCAAGGCAATGGGGAATCATATTGCCAAGCTTGGGAAAGATTCAAGGAGTTGCTTAGGAAGTGCCCACAACATGAGCTGCAAGACTATGATCAGTGAGAATATTCCTCAATGGGATGCTTCCGTCCTCTAGGATGATGATTAATGCCGCAAAGAGTGGTACGTTAAAAATAAAACTCCAGAGGAATCATTGGAGTTGTTTGAAGATATGGGGTCCTTAGAGAATGAAACTAGTACTCCACAACCAAAGAGGGAGTTCTTCAACTAGACTCTTACAATACAATGTTGGCCCACAATGAGAACATTGCCCAACAAAACAAGGTGATCCAACAAAGCAGCTAGCTTCCATCACTAAACAGCTTGCCTCTTCTCGTGTGTCATCTAATTCTTCTCACCTCCTTTGCTTTGTGATTTTTGCAAAGGGGAACACGCTAATGGAGATTGTGCAGCATTCATTAATGGAGAAACAAATGAGGTTAACTACATGGGTAATCCTCCCGAAATCAGCTTAATCCATATAGCAACACATACAAACTCGGGCCGGAAAGCTCACCCAAACTTTTCCTACAAACCCCAAGCAAAGACCTCGCCAGCTCCACGAATCCACCACTACCGATCCGGAAAAGGCTTTGACACGCTTGACTCGTACCACTACCGAATACATACAGGATCGAAGCTTTCCGAATGAAACAAAGTCTGCTCTCAAGAATCGGGGCTTCGATCCGAATTTGGAGAATCGATTGGTCAATTATCAAAGCAAATAGCGAGAGAAGCCAAGGGTCCTTCCCTAGTGATACAGAGGTCAATCCAAAGGAGCATTGTAAGGCCATAACTACAAGGAGTGGTATAGTGGTGCAGCTGGTTGAGAAATCTGTTCCGATGAAGGACAAGTCCGAGAAAGGGGAGGAAGAGGTCGAGCAATGTAATGTGCAGCAGGTTCCAAAGGAGATAGTTACAAAGAAGTCTCCCACTCCTTCTTATGCAAAACCTCCTTATCCCCAAAGGTTGAAGCAACAGATTCAGAAGCAACAATATGCCAAGTTCTTGGATATTTTTAAGAAATTGCAGATTAACATTCCTTTCGCGAAGCTCTTGAAAATATGCCTAATTATGCAAAGTTCATGAAAGATTTGCTTTCCAAGAAGCATAAGTTGCAAGAGGCGTAAACAAAGGGCATTGACTCAAGAAGTGTAGTGCCATCATTCAAACTAAGTTGCCACCAAAGCTTAAGGATCCTGGCAGCTTTAGCATTCCTTGTGCAATAGGGAATGTCAATATGGGCGAGCACTTTGTGACTTGGGAGCTAGTATAAATTTAATGCCCTTATCTCGTGGCAAAAGCTCTCGCATTAAAGAGATGAAGCCTACTATGATGTCATTACGCTTGGCGGATAGATCCATTAAGAAGCCGAAGGTGTCATTGAGGATGTGCTTGGTGAAAGTGGACAAATTCATCTTCCCTGGATTTTGTGGTTCTTAACATGGAGGAAGATGCTGAACTTCCTTTGTGCAAAAGAAGGATTATGATGCACCACCTGTTGCTCCTAAGGTAGAACTAAAGGAGCTCCCTTCTAATCTGAAGTATGCTTTTCTAGGAAAGGATGACACTTATCCCGTTATTGTTAGCGCTGAGTTGTCACCTACTGACGAAGAGAAGTTGCTGAAAGTTTTGACTACCCACAAGACCGCTATAGGGTGGTCTATATCTGATTTGAAAGGGATTAGTCCCTCATTCTCGCACTCATAAAATTCTAATGGAGAACGATGTGAAACCAAGAAGGCAGCCCCAGAGGAGACTTAACCCGACTATGAAGGAAGTGGTGAGAAAGGAGGTGATGAAACTGTTAGATGCGGGTATGATTTATCCTATCTCCGATTCAAAGTGGGTTAGTCCAAGACATGTAGTACCGAAGAAGGGTGGAATCACCGTAGTACGTAATGAGAACAATGAATTGATACCCACTAGAACCTGCCACGGCCGGAGAATGTGTGTGGATTATAGAAGATTGAACGATGCCACTCGTAAGGACTTCTTCCCTTTACCATTCATGGACCAAATGCTTGAAAGGCTTGTGTGTCACTCTTATTATCGCTTCTTAGACGGCTATTCTCGGTTACAATCAAATAGCAAGGATCCAAAGGATCAAGAGAAAACAGCTTTCACTTGCCCCTTTGGTATTTTTGCTTATAGACGGATGCCCTTCTGCCTTTGCAATGCCCCACCTACTTTTCAGGTGCATGTTGTCTATCTTCTCTGACATGACTGAGAGATTTATTGAGGTATTTATGGATGATTTCTCTGTTTTTGGCACTTCGTATGATACTTGCTTGACTAATTTGTCTCGTGTACTCCAAAGATGTCAAGAGAGTAATTTGGTGCTTAATTGGGAAAAATGCCACTTTATGGTGAAAGATGGGATAGTCTTGGGTCATAGAATATCTGATAAAGGGATAGAAGTGGATAGAGCCAAGATTATAATCATCAAAGACTTGCCCCTCCCACCAATGTACGTAGTGTTCGCAGCTTTCTTGGTCATGCGGTTTTACCGAAGGTTTATCAAAGATTTTTCCAAGATAGCCAAACCGCTTAGTCAGCTTGTTGGTCAAAGATGAAGACTTTAACTTCAACAAAGAGTGTCCGATTGCATTCAAATTGTTGAAAGAAAGATTAACAACCGCACCTATTCTCGACAGCACCCGATTGGGATCTACCGTTTGAGCTGATGTGTGATGCCAGTGACTACGCCATAGGAGCTGTTTTGGGGCAAAGGAAGAATAAGTTGTTACATGTTATATATTATGCAAGTAAAGTTCTGAATGAGGCACAATTGAACTATGCAACAACTGAGAAGGAGATGCTTGCAAAATTTAGACAAGATTTGATTGGTTCCAAAGTTATTATTTTTACGATCATGCTGCTCTAAAATATCTCTTGACTAAGCTAGACGCTAAGCCAAGGCTTCTCCGTTGGATGCTGCTACTCCAAGAGTTTAAGATTGAAATCAAAGACAAGAAAGGGGTAGAGAATGTGGTAGCCGATCACTTGTCTAGGATTCAGGTTAAGGAGCTGCAAGATGATTCAGAAATGGAGATTCATGATGAATTTCCAGATGAGTATGTCTTAGCAATTAGCAGTGCTCCTTGGTTTGCTGATTTTGCTAATTATAAGGCCATTGGGATGATACCAGAAGGACTAACATGGCAGCAGAGGAAGAAGTTCATGCATGATGTTCAGCGGTATATCCGGGATGAGCCCTTCTTATTTTTCAGTGTGCAGATGGAATGCTCCGCGCCGTATCCCGCAGGAGGAAACTCATAAGATCCTCCGGCATTGTCATGGTTCGGATTATGGTGGACATTTCACTGGAGAACGCACCGCCGCTAAGGTACTACAAAGCGGTTTTTATTGGCCTACATTGTATAAGGATGCTAGGAAGTATGTTGAGCAATGTGATCGTTGCCAGAGAACAGGAATATCTCTAGGAGACATGAGATGCCACTCAACAACATTCTTGTTATTGAGATTTTTGATGTGTGGGAATTGATTTTATGGGGCCATTCCCAAGCTCTTTTAACAACAAGTACATCCTTGTAGCCGTGGACTATGTTTCAAAGTGGGTAGAGGCAATTGCTCTTCCCACTAATGAAGCTAAGGTGGTGATATCCTTTCTCAAAAAGAATATATTCAAGCGGGTTCGGGGTACCGAGGGCCATTATCAATGACGGAGGCACTCATTTTTGTAACCGACGTTTCAATCATTGCTTAGCAAATATGGTGTCACTCATCGTGTCACTACTCCATATCACCCACAAACTAGTGGGCAAGTGGAGATTTCTAACAGGAATTGAAGCAAATTCGGAAAAGACTGCTGGGAAGTCAAGGAAGGATTGGTCCCGTGCTTGATGATGCTTTGTGGGCATACCGAACGGCATTCAAGACTCCTATCGGCATGTCACCGTTTCAGCTGTTATATGGTAAATCTTGCCACCTCCCAGTGGAGCTTGAACATAAGGCGCTTTGGGCAACTAAGTCGCCGAACTTTGATGTTAAATCACGATGAAAAAGGCTACTTCGGTTGAATGAGCTTGATGAATTCAGAGTTTTTGCATATGAGAGTGCTAGCCTCTACAAGGAGAGAACCAAGAGATGGCATGACAAGAGGATTCTTCCAAAAGAGTTTCATCCGGGACAGCAGGTATTACTTTATAACTCTCGTTTAAAACTTTTTCCAGGAAATTGAAGTCTAGGTGGTCGACCGTTTATAGTGAAAGAGGTTACACCTTTTGGTGCAATTGTCATTGCACCAATAGGTTCAGATGACGCTTTTAAGGTAAATGGGCAGAGATTGAAGCCTTACCATGGTGGAGACATTGACAGAGGAAGAACCTCCGTGGCACTAGAAGCTGAGAATTAAGAAACTATCCGTCTGCTCAGGACGTTAAACAAGCGCTGATTGGGAGGCAACCCAATAAGTTTTTTTTCATTCTTAGTTAGTTTTAGCAGTTATTCTAGGATAGGAAGGTTGTGAAAAGTATGGAGCAAACTATAAGCTCAAAAAAAAAAAAAAAAAAAAAAAAAGGTTTCAAACAAAGTTGGCGCCTGTGGCGCCAAATTTGCCCCACAAAAAAAAAAAAAAAAAAAAAAAGGTTTCAAACAGAAAGTTGGCGCCCAGGGCGCCAAATTTATCTCTCTCACTTATCGACCAGGATGGTCGAGGCCCTTTGCATCCAACGAATATTGACCCACATAGTTGTCAACCAGCTGAGGACGACAACGAATTCTGCTTCTCCGGTCACACAAGAGGACGCCGATGACCACTCCGATGACTTTTGACAGGAGCACTCCACATCAGAGTTAGAGACCTAAACCAGGGGAGTACTAGTTCCTTTCCTTTTATTGATTGTTCAAACATTGAGGACACTGTCGATTTATGTGTGGGGTAGGGATATGATTTCTTTGTTGTTGCTTGTTCTTATTCAATTGAAAAGAATTCCCTTGAAAATTTTTTGAGTTTGTTTAAATTGACCTTAACTTTGAGTTTTCCCATCTTAGTGAATATTATCAAGTCAAAAATTAAAATAGAAAAGAATGTTTCAATTAAGTCTCTAAGCCTTGAATTTTTGTAGCGAGTCTTGAGATGGACTATGAGAATAGGGAATAGTTTGTAATAGGATCAACAGATTATTAGTTTTTGAATATTTTGCTACATGATTTCTTTAGAAAATTAGATGATGACCTTGCTAGCTAAGTAAACATTTTGTTCAGGGAAATGAAAAAAAAAAAAAAAAAAAAAAAAAAAAAAAAAACAACAACTCCGCTGACATCTCTAGACTTGACTTAGTAACTTAGGTGCTTTGCATCACCCATGTGCGTGGTCGCGTCAAACGGTAAAGTCCAAGAGAGTTATGAGTTGGGCTAAAAGCCTCTTGAGGTGCCTGTTGGAGTAACTGAGTAACCGGTCTTTTGCATCACCCATGTGCGGGGTCGCGTCAAAGGGGACCTACAACGGCTCAAGACAAAAAAAAAAAAAAAAAAGAATGAGTCATTTCCTACCTGAGGATCCTTATTAAATTAAATGAAAAGCTTGGTTTAGTGGGGGCATTTGAATTTTTCTGGAAAAATTAAGTAGCGTAATATTCTTCTACTAATCTTATTGTTGATCTTATTATTCACCGATCCTTTGATTATGGGATGTTAAGAGATTATTATAATTGTTTAAGGCTATTGACTTAGTGACCTATTCTTATAAGACATTAACTTAAATAAGATTTGATGATATGATCTAAGCGTGGTGGTTTATTGCTCTCTGTTTAGGAATTCCATATACAATGTTCCTTTCGAGATAATTAATTCTGTTTGTTTTGCTTGAGGACAAGCAAAGATTTAAGTGTGGGAGAGTTTGATAAGTAGATATTTTATAATTAAATAAGGATAGATTAAGGATATATTGAATTGAATTTATTGATATTTTGTACTTATTTAATTATCTTTATGTACTTATCTATCTTTTAATTAAATATAGGATAAAATGAGATTATAACAGAAAATCTATTGATATCCTACTTATTTGTGCAGGAGATATTATGGGATGCAACAAATTAAATTGAAAAGATATATTATAATATTATAATATTATATATATTATATTATAATATAATATTATATGATATTAGAATGAGAAAAGGATAGAGACGTACCTGCATCTTGAATGATTCGGATAGAGACGTGCTTTCAACAAAACGAAAAAGACAAAACATCCCAAGAATAATATATATATATATGGGACAGAGGGGCGACGCAAAAAAAAAAAGAACAATTGGAAAAAGAAATAAAAGATTAATTCGGCCGCACAGCAAGACGCAAGGATTGACGCTACGGAACAACACAACGCTGGGGAACAAAGAAGCCGCAAACGAGAATTAAAAGAACAAGACGCGACGCAATTGGAGAATAGAAAGAAGGAATTGGAGAAAGAAGATCAAAGCAATTGTAGAGATCAACCTTCCCCAAATCTTTAAAGAACAATTCGGGTTTTCATTTATTTTATTAATTTTACCTAGCCATGCTTGGCTAATTTCCTTTAGTAGTTAGGCGAGGATGAACCCTATGTTAATTTAAGTATTTATTTGAAATTCTCGATTGAATGTTATTTACCATATTGAATGAGTTATATTTACTTAAAGCCTTCTAAAAGATGATCCTTTTAGATTGCCCATAGGTTAGTGCATGACAATAGAGATGTTGGTGCACTTAACAGAGAACCTTTAACTCATCATAAAATTGCATGACCTAGACATAGGCTTACAAATTTGTGTGATCTTATAATTCTGTTTACATAATCTTTCTAAATAACAACGAGACATTAGGTTATTTTTAAAGATAACGACTAAGGTAGCATCAAGACATTGGGACTTAGTTAAATATTAGAGAATTGATCGTCGATTATGGGAATAATGACCAATTAGGAATTTAATTAGAATACTTAGAGGAACATAGGGAATTCTATGCCCTAGCTGCGTTTTTCTCTATAAATCATCTTTTCTAAAACATTCTTGAAATTCTTGAGATTCTTGATTCTTAAGTTTTTATTTAATTATTCAAAACTTTTTTTAGCTACAATTCACCCCTATTACTCTATTTCATCCAACTAAAGCTTAAATAACTAATTAGTGGCTGTAATACTATTCCTCGTGGGACGATATCTTTTCTCACACACTTTATTACTTGTAACGATCGGTGCACTTGCAGTCGCAACAAGTTTTTCCAAAAACTTGTTGCGACTTGCTAAGTGCACCGATCGTTACAAGTAATAAAGTGTGTGAGAAAAGATATCGTCCTACGAAGGAATAATACGACCATTAATTAGTTATTTGCTTTAGTTGATGAAATAAAGTAATAGAGGTGAATTGTAACTAAAAAAGGTTTTGAATAATTAAATATAAAAACAGAATCAAGAATCTCAGAATTTCAAGAATGTTTTAGAAAAGATGGTTTATAGAGAAAAACGCGGCTAGGCATGGAATTCCCCATGTTCCTCTAAGTATTCGAATTAAATTCCTAATTGCTGTTATTCCCATAACGCGGCATCAATCCTAATATTTAACTAAGTCCCAATGTCTTGATGCTACGCTTAGTAAGTTATCTTTAAAAATAACCTAATGTCTCGATGTTATTTAGAAGATTATGTAAACGAGATTATAGATCACACAAATTTGTGAAGCCTATGTCTAGGTCATGCAATTTTATGATGAGTTAAAGTTACTGTTATGCACCAACATCTCTATTATCATGCATAACCTATGGGCAATCTAAAAGGGGATCGATCTTTTCGAAGCTTTAAGTAAATATAACTCATTCAATATGGTAAATAACATTCAATCGAGAATTTCAAATAAATACTTAAATTAACATAGGGTTCATCCTCGCCCTAACTACTAAAAGGAAATTAGCCAAGCATGGCTAGGTAAAAATTAATAAAATAAATGAAAACCCGAATTGTTCTTTAAAGATTTGGGGAAGGTTGATCTCTACAATTGCTCGAATTAATCTTTTATTTCTTTTTCCAATTGTTCTTTTTTTTCTCGCTGCGTGGCGTTCAAATTGCTTCTTTTTATTCGTTCGTCCTTTCTTCGCAGCGTCAATTCTCCCCCTTGTGCGTGGTGTGCCTTTAATATATATAATTGATGTACCTCCTCCTCTATTCACGTGATCTCTCATCCGAATATAATATATTGTTATATTATATTATAAAGGGCAAAATGGTAATTTTTACCTAAAATACCAGTTACAGTGTCAAATCACTAATGGAAGTGATATTACTCTTATAGGACGTCAGGAATCCTAATTTGTTGCCGTTACGCTGTCCAACGTGCCGCTGTCGGACAAACCGCTGTGTCACAATGTTGTTGTGTAGGACCTTACATAATTGCTTCATGCTTATGTTACATGTCCGTGTCACACTTCGATGAGATGTTGTTGTTATGTCATGAATATCTATTGTCTATATCTTGTTTTATTCGAGCATAAGGTCAGGTTTGTTACTGAGATTCAATGCGGTGAATTGAATCTCAGCTATCTTTCGAGATCCAGGAGGACCACGGATCGGTGATAGGGGAAAGCGGCAGAGTAGGCTTGGTAGGATTTATCTTATCACTCTACGTACTTATCTTTTTGAACAGTAGGATCTCTGTAATGTCATTACTCTATTACACTATGGTTCATATTTTGTTATGATCAGTTACTCTTTCGCTCCCATGCTCTACTCTGATTGAAAAAAAAAAAAAAATCCGCTTTAAAAATTGGGATGTTACACTTAAAGATACTAACTGGTACTAAAAAAACACTTCATGATTTTAAAAATTTATTTTAAGATCTTAAAAAAATATTTCAGGGTACTGATGAGTACTAAAAATATACTTAAGAATACTGACTTGTACTAATGAATAAAACCATGGTTTTCCCCAAAACCATGGTTTTGGCTAAAAAACACTTTCAGCAAGTGTTTGGCTATTTTTTCTCCAAACCATGGTTTGCCCAAAAAAAGTGTTTTTCCATGGGTATCCAAACAGCACTTAATGTAACTAATTTAACGCATTTTTAGATGAGACGAAAACCCTCTGCATTTTAAATTTTCAAGGGAAACCTTTAATCAAAAAAAAAAATTAATTCCGATCCATTTTCTTCTATATGTTATATTTAACAATAACTTTGTAACTATATGGATATAATAAACTCTAAAAAATATTTAAATATTTGGTCCTAGTTGAATGTAGTCCACGCAAGAATTATATTTACGTTTACATAAAAATTTATAATTTTGGTATTTGAAGCTTAAGAAATGAGTAACAGTATCAATCGCTTCTAATTCTTTCACTGTTGCACACATGGTTCTTCTATATATCTATAGTCCATCCAAATTTGTGGTTCGGACATTGTTTTTCCAACTTAATGTTAAGTTCAAAATTCTATACCTATCTGTTTCTCCTATGTGAACGTGGATATTTTAGTCTATTTGTTTGGAAGTCAAACAAAGATTTATAAGGTTCTTAATTGACATTTTAAAATTCCAAAATCCTAAAGCGCCAATATCTTCCTCATTTGATTCCAAAGTGTCATTTTCTCCAAAACTTGTGGTTGATAAGAACCCAAAAATAATGGAATCAAGCTGGCTTTTAGTCTATTTTATCCTTATTGTCTGATTAATTAACACGTTGTAGCTAAGTTTCTAATTCTATAATAAAGAAGAGGATGTAAATTACCAGTGAACTTCTGATGAAGTTCCTTTCGCCTCCCACCTTATAATTTCAGAATTACCTTATTGTTTGCTATAGTTTTGTCAAACCAGAAATGAAATGAAATAAATTAAGAAGGAAGGAAGCAAAAGCATAGTATTTTCCTTGTAAATGATGGTCTTAGCTTCACCAAGCAAACTTCTTTGACATAGACAGGCAACTAATAAATACCAAACCCCTACTTTATCTATATGGACCACTATTGTGTGGCATGCAGATTAATTTTGAGACTAATAATGTAAACAACTAAACGTGATTAACATGATTAATCAATGTTACTTTAATTAATTTTCATTTTTGGGGCCAATAGTCCTAATTACTTTTCTTTTTGAACCGCGTCTTTATTTGTTTTTTAATTTGTCATTATTCAGCATATGCTTCCGAACCCCAAATAATATTTTTATTTAATATTAGCTTTTAGGTATCTTTCTATAATTTATGGTTTAAAAGCTTAATTTGTTTTAATAAGTTTTATTCAATCAATAGCATAATGATTCAATATAAAAACCTACGATACATAATAAAACTTTTATGGGACCATTTTAATTCCTAACCCATAAACTTAGCTTTTTCCAAGTTTTGAGGGCTTCTGTTAATCAGCTTTCTTTTCTCAGCAAATTTTCTTACAGAATAGAAATTAACTAAACTTTTTATGATGTGTTTGATCTTTTATAGCGCAAGTCGGTTTATGATAGACCAAAAATATACTGACTATAATTCTTATAATTCTCAATTGGATTAAAGTTGTTTTTTAATTGTTTAAATTATATGGGTGCATCACTTCACAGTTCACACCCACTTAAGCTTGTGGCAACTTTAACGAGCTAGCTAGCTTTGCTTCAATAATTCGTGAATTGGTATATCAATTGAGAATAGATGTTAACCACTATTGGCTTCTCAGTGTCACCCATTCCCACACTCATTCTCTTGTACTTTAATAGCCATAGCCCATATCCATTTAACGAGACCAACAGAATCCGAATATTTCAGATTTCAGTGTCTATGATCTACTCTCTCTTTTGATAGAATATCATTTGATGGCTAAAGATTACATATTACAGTGAAGAAACACATATTGTGCTGCACTTTCTTAATTTGAAGAATAGGAATTGTTGCCTAACCCATTTTACTGCTTACATTAATCATGGTAAAATTTTATATATATATTAAACGATTCTACGTACTATTTATTCCATCTTCGACCCATCACCGTCATCTTCAGGAGGCAAGGCATAATTAGAGTGAATAAATAAGGTGTACAATCTCCTTTCTTTTTTTCCAATCCCCTCAGTAAAATTCTAATTAAATCTCCGGAGCCAGAGTATGACTTAAATGAAACGTTTCGAAAAAAACGCATAAAATTATTGAAAAAGCAACTAACGATATTATTTAAATACAGAATTCAACGAAAAAAATATTACATGTGTGTTTGTTATTAAATATGAATATTTTGAGATGATGGTGGTGTATTTGTAGCCATCATCTAATTATTAATTATAATGTGAATCCAAGTTGTCATGTATAGCTAGCGTCATGTGATTATACAAGCATTGTGATGGCAGCACAACAATACGATCGAGTGGAATGAATATATTCATTTGGATGAGTTGAATAGATCATATATATGAAATCTCATGGGAAATAGTGTAAAATGAGAATGTTGGTAATTAAATGAAAAGTCGAGCCTAGTCTATCAACTTTCTCTGTCAGAAGGAATCAAAGTAAATAATAGAAAGCAAGGAAACAGTGGAATGGTAATGTTATTAGCATATTATATGGTACCACTATTATTGAAGCGGGATCAATATGTATATAAATAGAGTGAGGGACGAAGAAGAAGACCACAAGAGTAGTTCAACAAAGAGAAGCAATAGATATATTGCGAGTTTGATCCAAACAACAGATAGTGTTAGGGTAAAAGTGGAGCCATGTCGCACGAGGGATGACACTTACTTTTCCAATCAAGGGAAGGCTGGTAGGTGTCATCTCTCTGCGGCATGCCTCCGCTCTTCCCTTTGTCCATCGATCCCTCTTAACTATGAGAGATGGATTCAGCCAACAAGTGGTAAGACTCCATCTAACTTGTCTCTTCCTGAAAAATTAAATAAAATAGTGTCATTTTCATTTTCCTTGATATAATAGCTAATTCACTAATTTGGGTATATTAAAGACGTTGAGGCGTTGCCTCATCAACAGTGATTGAGCCATGTTATGGTCAGTTGGGGCCTTGACCCAATTGACCTTCTCTTATCTTATGTATCTATATATACGTATTACATAATATTTTATTTTGGCCAATAATTTGGCTTCAGTTAATCTCTTATCTTTTATATAATTATACTCTTTTTTATTAGGACAATGTTTGGTTTATTACTCATTGGGATGTGAGAAAAAAGTAAAAATTTTGTTTGAGATACCTATTGAAAAGGTTAGTATCATCTTATATTCAATGTTGTTCATCTTCATTTTAAGGACTAAATAGGTACTCAAAATCACTTCTTTTCACCTCACTCCTTTTATGAAAGTTATTCTACGTATTTTTATCTTTCTAATGGGGGTAATATTGTGTTGATTAGTGAAAATTTTGGGGTTATGATTTTGGGAGAGTCTTGAGTTTTGACAATAGATGGCTATATATATGTAGAGGATGATTAATGACTAATTTTAATGGGTTTGGATTTATTATTTGGTTGTCTTACGATTTTATAATGAATTTCTCTTTAAAAAATAGATTATAATAGGTTATTTGCTTAGCTGAAATTGATAATCAGATTTGTATGTTTTTTTTAAATATTTTTTGGGGTTCATATTATATTTCTTTTATTTTCTCCAATTATTTTATTGAGGTAGGTGGAATGCGCATTTAAGTGTTAGTTTTGTAGATTAAGTAGCATTATAAAAATTAATGTTTAGTGACACAAGATACTAATTAACATTGAGATATCAATATATATATATTATGGGTCATCAAATTTGTTGTAGATTGAAAAAGATGAGTAAGGATAAACAGAAAGCATAAATGTATTCTTTAAAAAGAAAATAACTTTAGAAAGTGATATTTTTAAGAAAATAATTTCTGAAAGTGATGCATCTTGTAATGAGTCTCCTTCTAAACATTATAGAATTTTTGTTTACTATGTTATCTTTTGATTTATAATTGTCGGTTATTATTTATTTGTATTTTTAATGTTATGCGATATTATTTAGTAAATAGTTCAATACGTTTATTTTTTTGCCCAAGTTAAAATAATTTCCTAGTTCCGCCACTGCTGATCAACAGCAGCCCTCGCGAGTCAAAAAGACGTAAAAGGGTATATGTGTATTTGTGTGTTGTCTCACAATCAAAGAGCATGTCGTTTGAACAAGCAAGCACCTTAATACCTTGTCCCTTTTTGTCTCAGATTTGTCCTATTCAAGAATACGTGACTCAGGTCTTCAAGATTAGGTACATCTACCTGACAAATTTGGTCCCACAAATGATCTACATGCGATGAATCTTCTTACAATTATTCAGATCGATCACGAGCAAGAAGATCAGTCTCCAAAGCTACAGTACAGGCTCCCCTCAGCTTGTTCACACCTGATAGAGAAGTCAGAGGAAGAGAATAGGCCATGAAAATATTAAGTTTATTATTATTATATATTCAAAGTGTCAAAGTGTCAAGGGGAATATAAAAATCGCTTTCGTAGGCATGCCGGGTTGTTGGAGGAGTAGCGAGCATCATTTCCAGCTGTGTGACGCGCGGTTGACAACTTAATAAACAAATCATGCGTACAATCATTCGCTAAAGTAAAATGAATCCCCCATATTTTAAACAATTTAATATATGTTTTTGTGCTCTTCATTTAACGACACTAATTAACGTCTGTTTTTAAAAAACAGATGGTAAAAAAGAGGCGGTGGCATTTTAAAAATTTCGACTTAATTTTCAACGATTATTTTTAGATAAACAGTTGTTGAAAGTTAACAACGATTGTTTTTAAAAACAATTGTTGAAAAAAAACTTTCAACGCCTAATTTTCAAAACCAATCGTTGTAAGGCAAACTTATTCATATTTGTCGACCTCATACTCTCTCACCTTCGACATTTTGTTCTTCACTTTTTGTTGCGCCTCCCCCTCCTTCTCCAATCTCTAAACCACCTCCGAGCCCTAGTCAAAGCAAATCACTTCTTCTGACCCCCTCTCCGACTTTCGTCGCCTCTCCGCCAGAGCTCTCATCTTAGCTTCTCTCGTCATCTCTCATGCCTCTAGCCTCTCATCGAACATTTGCCCTCCTCTCCGCCAGTGTGTTTTGTTGGATATGATTAGTTTTAATGATGTCAAATATATATACCAAATATTATGAGCAAAAAGTTTATATAATATATTTATCTCTTACGTTAACTAATTCATATACTTAATGTAGATTCAAAGATTATAAAATATGAAGTTCAACTATGGAGGATTATGAAGAAGATCAATAAAAAAAAAGTTATTGAATTAAAATGATTAAAAGAAAGAAGACACAAGAAATTGGTTGGGGCTCAAATTTCAGAAATTACAATTTGGTACCACGAATTTCAAAAATGACAGTTTGGTACCATGAATTTCCAAAAAGGCCTTTCACTTGAGTAAGGTTTGGTTATTCGATGATATCTCTCAAACCAGGGATTTGATTGAGGTGAAACCAATTTTATATGAAACTATACTCTCAATGCATCATTTTGGAACCAAAATAAAGCCCAGAGAAGTTCAGATGAAAAATCTATGAATTTCATAATTTACCACATGAATTCACGCCACACAGCAAACACAACTTTTGTACTTTGGGTGTATCTCACAAACTACACATCCAAATGAGATTAAACCAGTGGCATTTGAAACTAGACTCAAATAAATTTTCAAAAGAAATCAAGATCAAATAAATAAAAAATCAACTGAGAGAGATATGATTTTTTGAAGTTCACAGTCAAATCAGGACATTGCAAAAACGTTGGTCAAGAACAGCCTTTCTTAATCTGATCATAACAGTCAAAATACAATGAGTTTGGAGCTTATTCTTTTTTCATTGGAAAGAGGACTTAAAGATATATATGGGCATAGGTTATTTTCCAAATTTGGAGCTATATTGAAGACGTTATGCTTACTGGAGTTTGACCTTCGTGCTGTCAATGTTCTTGCGTTTCGGAAGTCACTGGATTCTAGAAGTTAAGCCTTGTACTGGAGATCACTCATGAAAATGAAGCATGATACTCGCTATCTCTTATCATTACTCGAGCTTACCAAAATATTTCTATGAGTATGATACTTACTCGAGTAAGTAAGTGATTACTCAAGCAAGAATATCCATTACCATGCTCTCTAAATCTTTCATGGTTACTCAAGCAGGCATATATATTACTCGAGCAAGGAATTGTTGTGCTCGAGCATATGTGTGTTGATCACAGTGGCTTGCTCATTTCTCCCTGTTACTCGAGCATGGCTCTGTCCTACTCAAGCACATTACTTGAGTAAGGTGAAATTTCTACTCAAACACATATGTGTTTTAAAAGCCAACCTTTTGCCTTACACGGGATGTTACTCGAGAACTCAGAAGACTTACTCGAGCATGTTACTTGAGTAAGGCTATATTCTTACTTGAGTAAGCTTATCTGTTAAACTTTCTCTGTCAGAGGCGGAAGGTAGTGATGGCCAGCTGGGGCCTTGGTCCCAGCTGGCCCCGGCTGATCTTATAAAATTTGTTAGTATATATATGTATTTATTATATGATATTTTATTTGGCCTCAGCTAATTTTTTTATCTTCTCTATAAGGATAATGTTTGTTTCATTACTCATTGGGCTGTAAAAGGAAAGTAAAATTATTGTTTGAGATACATAAAAGGTTAGTATCATTTTATATATTGTTTTTATTTATAATTATCGGTTATTATTTATTTTTATTTTCAAGGTTATTTGATACTATTTAGTAAATACTCCCCTTGGTCCTTATTTAGAACCAACTAACAATTCTCACAAGCCAATAAAAACAGTTAAAGTCATTAAATTTGTCCAAAAATTTAAATAATTTTCAATATTATCCCTATTAATTATACTAAACTCTAATATCATATTAGTTATTACTCTCACTCACAGCCTTTTTAATTATGGGTATACATGAAAAAAAATATTTAATGCTATTTGGAAACAAGCAAGTGTTTTATAAAAAAGATCAAATATACTTGTTAGTTGGTGTCTTATAATAAGAACTAAATGGAGTAGTTCAATATATTTATCTTTTGGCCCGGGCTAATTTTTTTTTTCTGGTTCCGCCACTGTTCTCTGTGAAAGAATTTGAAAGTTGCTCGAGTAGACAAAGATTGTACTCGAGCAATGTTCTTATAGCTACTTCAAAACTTCGTCTTCTTCGTCTTCGTTAATTCAAATTCTTTGGTTAACATTCCATGTCATCTTATTACTACTCATTATTATTCTCAATGCTTCTAAACCTATTTGTTAATAAGTTTCACATGATTAGCGATAGGATTTTGTGTAAATCTTCAAAGAGAGAAGAATATCAACGAAGCCAATGACAAGAGTTTGTTCCTTCACTATCAAAATGTCAATGCTCTGACGCTTATATCACTTACTCTCTATTATCTCAATGATTATATAGTTTATCATAGAGAGTGAGATTATTTGTGATGTACTTCAGTGTTCATTTTATTCACTTCTGAGAGAGAAGGTTAATTGTAATCCTTCATCACAAAATTTGTATCCTTACGGTGTGTAAGGCGAAGTATCTCGGTGAGAAATTTGTGAAAGGCTACACAAGTGCCCAACTAAACTTATGGGATTGTAGAGGCTTCTCTTGTGCCCAAATTAAATAAGAAGATAGTGGATTGAAAATCTCAGGAGGAGCCTGGGGACTGGACGTATGTCATCGTGGATTTGGACAAACCAGGATAAATCACAGTTTGCATATTCTCTTCCCTAAACTCATATATTTCCAACATATATGTTTGAATGACTGACTATCGCTTTATAACTCATTACTGTCATACAAACTTTTACTAAGATGCAAAAAGATTTTCAAAGTTCCTAAGTTTTTATCATATACTCAATTCACCCCCCTTTTGGGTGTTAGCCAATGCTAACATGTTTGCTGCCGTGTCCTCCAGTCCTCTCGGCCAGAGTTGTCTTAAAAAGGTAAGAACTTTGCAACCTTTACGGGCTAGTCGTTGATTAAGCATGAATATATTGCTCGCAGTTTGCTGCCCCTGCCAATTGTTTACCTTTATTTAATATTATCCTAGGATGATTAGCTTACTCAATTTTATGGTAATATTTAATAAACAAACCAATAACAATAATGGTCAAAAGAGATTCATATTTTATCAACAAAGACTAATATATTGTAAAATATTAGTCTTTAAGCCTTATTTGTCTATCCTGTTAAACTTAATTCATTATTTTACATAGTCACCTTTTAAATCATTCAAATTGAATTTGTATCATTTCCTCTTAATCATGGTGTCTGTCTTAAACAAATTGTCATAAATTATGTTGATGTCAAATAAGTGTCACTTTTGTGAGTGTTCATAACCAATTTAGTTGAAGCTTCATAGTGGTTGTTTCTTGTCTTCTACCAATTAGCTTGACACTATCACAATGTTATTATAACACTTAACCTCTATATAAGTCATATTTTTCAATGTAGGTGCATGACTCTAATTCATTTGAAAAGTGAAATGTTCTTTTAATATTTCTGGGATTAGGTCTTGTATTAGGAAGTGTAGTAGTAGTATTATCTGCCAACCCAATTTTTTCTGCCTTTTCATTGGGACTGGTTCTTGTTTGTATTCTTTATTCTATATTTTGGATGTCTTACTTTTAAGAAGAAATACTGCTAAATTTTTTAAAAATGAGTAAGGTATCCCCTTCCTTCACCCATATTCACTTGTCATAATGACAATTGTTCTAATTAAGCTTGAGTGTATTGTTGAATTTGGATTAGGTGGTAATAAAATGGATCATAATTGGATGAATGCATAGAGAACTATGAGAATAGGGTGGAAGAGTTTATTGAATTTGCTAAAATGAATGCGCCTAGTAAAAATGGGAAGTATTTTTGTCCTTTTGTTAAGTGTTTAAATGAGAGTCGATGAGATGTAAATGATATAAAAGATCACTTACTTTGTGATAGAATAAATCTTTGGTACACAAGGTGTATATGGCATGGTGAGAAAGTAACTGCTTGTGCATCCCACAAGAAGGAAGTTTTAGAGGTCATACATGATGATAGAATGGAGAAAATGATTCATGATGTTGAGGTAGAATCTTTTGCACAATTGTGTGTATATGACAGCGTGCGGAGTGATACAGAGACACCTTTGTACCCTTAATGTACTAAGTATACACGCTTGTCAAGTATTTTACATTTGGTCAACTTAAAGGTAACTTGTGGGTGGACTGATAGTAGTTTCACATTATTACTTGAATTGTTGTGTGATATGTTTCTAGAGGATAATGTACTTTCAAATCGTATGTACAAGGCCAAGAAAATCTTGTGTAGGATGGGTATGGAGTATAAAAAGATACATGCTTGCCCTAATGAATGCGTATTTTACAGAAAGGAGTATGAAGGACTAAGTAAGTATCCAAAATGTAAAAATTCACGATAAAAAATAAAGAAAGATGGTGGTTGCACAACCTTTGAAGGTTTTGTGGTATCTTCCTATTATTCCGCATTTTAAACATATGTATGCTAATATGAAAGAAGCAAAGAAGTTGAGATGGCATTTTGATGATAGAATATGTGATGAAAAATACCTTCGGCACCTACTGACTCTCCTCAATGGAAGAAAATAGATGAAATATTTACTGGATTCAGTAGCGAGCCAAGAAACCTTCTGCTTAGGCTTTGCATAGATGGAATCAATCCTTACAGTACTCTTAGTAGTACACATAGTACATGGCTGGTTATCTTGGGGATTTACAACTTACCTCCCTGCTGGTTGTGTATGAAACGCAAGTATATGATGATTTCGAGACCAAAACAGCCCAGGAATGATATCGATGTCTACTTGGGACCTTTGATGGAGGGACTTAAAGAAGTTTTAGGAGGATGGAATAGATATCTGATATGTGAAGTAGGCACACACTTCCATCAACTTAAGCATGTAAGAAAAACTGTCTACTTTAGTCGTAGGCAATTTCTTCTTCGATTCCACCCATACCGTAAGCTAAAAAGAGTTTTAACGGTTTGTCGAAGCATGGAATGGCTCCGAAGGTATTAACTGGATAGGAGGTCTATAGTCGAGTGGAAAGAATTAATGTCACATTCGGTAAGAATCAAAGGACTTCAAGTGAGAAGAACATATGGAAGAAGAGGTCAATTTTCTTTGACCTTTCATATTGGAGTAGTCTTGATGTGAGACACAATATTGATGTGATGCATGTGAAGAAAAATGCATGTGATAGCCTTCTTGGTACACTTTTGCACATGCCAAGGAAAACTAGTGTGAGAGTAGGCTTGGTTGAAATGGGAATAAGAGAATTGCTACATCCACAACTAAGGGGTGATGGTAAGAGAGCGTATATGGAGCCAGTAGTGCATACGTTGTCAAAAGACAAGAAAAAAAGTTTGTGTGGGTGCTTACATCGCATTAATGTGCCACAAAGGTATTCTTCTAATGTGAAAAGGCTTGTCTCAAAGGAATATTTGAAGTTGGTAGAAATGAAGTCCTATGATTGACATGCACTGATGCAACAACTATTACTAGTAGCTATTAGAGGCATTATGAAAGATTATATGTGGAGCACGATAACAAAGTTGTGTCTTTTCTTTAATGCTATTTGTAGCAAAGTTGTTGAGATTGAATAGTTGGACAAATTGGAAAAGGAGGGTTATATTATTCTATCCCAGGTAGAGATGCATTTTGCTCCTGCATTTTTAATGGTGCATTTAATAGTTCATTGGTAAGGGAGATAAGACTATGTGGCCCAGTTTATCTAAGGTGGATGTACCCTTTTGAGCGATACATGAAGATCTTAAAAGGGTATTCTATAAATCCTTATCGACCTGAAGCCTCAATTGTTAAGAGATATGTGGTTGAAAAGGCTATGAACTTTTGTAAAGAATATCTATCAAGTTTGAAGGCTCAATCTCGTAATGAAAAAGATAAAAGTCAGGGAACACAAGGGCTCAAAGTGAAGAGTATGTGTCGTGAAGAGGAGTTGCAAGCACACTTGTATATCTTGAATAATATAGAAGAAGTTCAGTCGTACTTAGATGAACACAGAAAGAATTTAAAGTAGTTCTATCTAAGAAAAAATGACATGCAGATAGATAATGAGCAAAACAAGACATTCATAGAGAGGTTCAAGGAAAAGGTTTTGCACAAGACCAGTGTGTTTGAGACAATCAAATGGTTAGCTTATGGGCCTTCTTTTGAAGTTGTCATGATCAAACCATATTTTGATGTGTTATTTCATGATTAATTTGAGATTTAATCATGTTAATTGGGCCAAAATTACATTATTTATTATTAATTTGGATTAATGAGTGATTACATGAAAAATGTGTTAAAAAGGGGTAAATTGTCATAATTATTGTAATTACTCTTATTCTTTATTTCTTAGGAAGATTTGATGTTAGCTTGATTGGTTTAAATTGTAGGTGCTTGAAGAAATTGAACCAACTTTGAGAATGGAAGTTTGGGCTCAAGTTGTAAAAATTTCAATTTAGTCCCTCTACAAAACCTTTTAAACTTTTCACTTAATTCCCTGTGTAAAACTACTGCGTTTTGGCAAAGTTTAGGTCAGCAACTTGCACCTTCTTCATTGAGACACATACGCGAAAGACTTATATACAAAGCGCCGCGAAATTGAAAGGGGGGCTTGGATCTTTCTCCTTCCTTCCCTTTCTTCGTTCCCCTCGTCGACGGCATCATCCACCACCAAGTCTGCTGACGAGCTTCACCGTCACACTCACCTTCATCGTCTCCGACCTATCAAACTACCACCGGTACTGCATAACCACCGTCGGCTTCCTCTGTTTCAGACTCACCTTGACCAGAAACCACCACAACCTACGCGACCTTCCCTTTCCCCACACCAGTTACCACCATTGATTTCACTACTGCCTCAATCCTCTACAATCACAGCTACCATTGTCATCTTCTCCATTCTCATTCACTACCTTCCCATTGGTTTCCTATTCCTCCCCATTACATATCTGATGATTCCAGTTTTGCAGCTCATGTGGGATTCTTTAGTGGCTATGCTTGGTTGATTCGTTTTGCTTCTTAGGGTGGGACAATAGCTTGAGTTCCAAAGCTTCAATTAGGGGAGTTTATTTTGTTCAATCTATTTTCTCTAATTATATTGAGATTTCCTAGTTTTAGGGATATTGTTTTGTATTGTTGAGACTTAGTTAACCCGTTTGGATAACTTTGTGGATTGAACTCATGTGATTGGATTGGATTTCTTATAGCTTGTTTGATTTATATATATGTATTTCCCTTATTGATTCAATGATATTGTGCTTTCTACGTGTTATTGTTAGATAGTATGATTGAATTGGATTAATTGAGTGGCGTGTTATCGCATTCATATCAAGAAGAAGCAAGTTACATTAGTCTAATCCTAATCACACACTAAGCGTACTTCAATAGTGCCTTAAGAGGTGATTGCTAGCTATGTTAGTAGGAGTAATCACTAATTAACAACACTAGACTCAAGCGTTTATTTGGGGTTTTTCATCAAGACTTAGTGAAAATTTATTCCTACATTTAGTTGAATTATGATAGACACTACTCCATTTCCAAGAGCATTCATTCATACCCATTTTCATACTCATTCCATTTTATAAAAAAAAAATACTAAAAACAATAGTTAGCATTTAATTTAATTGCATTCATATTTTACTTTATTAATTTGAAAAGCCAAAACCAATTTTTCCCTTGTTTTCATTGTATTTGCATGACATTTAGATTACTTAGGATTCAATAAAAGGCTCCTCAAAAAGAGAGAATATCCTAGGTTTGTCTATACGCTATCCTTGGCTAATTTTTTATTGTGGACCCCAAGACTAACGAAAAAAGGCTTTCATCACGTCACTTTGAGCGGTTATGATATAAAGGGGTATTCTTTCTACACGAAAGCCCAGGATGATAGAAGTACTATGCAAAATAGTGGGATGATGGTGGTAGCTGAATCAATACACTTTTCTAGTTCGAAAGATAAAAGCCCCATATTGGCATCTATAGCCTATTATGGAGTTATAGAAGATATATGGAAGATAAGCTACACCAAGTTGAGAGTTCCTATATTCAAATGTCTGTGGGTTAACAATATTTTTGTTGAAATAGATCAATTTGGATTTACCTCAATTGATTTTCATAGAGTTGGTTATAAAGATGAGTCATTTATTCTAGTAAGCCATGCGAAATAAGTGTTTTATGTCACTGATCCTGCAAATAAAAAATTGTCCATTGTACTCCAAAATAAAAAAAATAGAATGATGGTGATCCAATTTTGAATCTTGACGACACACCACCTTTCACTACAAATCCACTTATACCAAGTGAAGTAGAATTCATAGATGATGAAGAATATGCAGCTAGAAATGATCATTTTGAAGGAATATGGGAAAACACATAAAGGAAGATTTTAAGGAATAAAATTGGACTATTTGATTTTCTTACATTTGATTTTTTTTATTTTATTCATTTAATTGCAATTTACTTATCCTATATCACCTTGATTTCTTAGTAGGAACAAGGTTGTCTCAGATAAGGGAAACACAAGTGCGGGGAACTCAGGTGGATCACCTGTAAGGAAGAAGGCTAGAGGAAGCACAAAGCCGTGACCACTGGTTGCACGTCATAAGAAACAAAGGGAGAAGGTACACGTGGATTTTGATGTTGATTTGAATCCAATCAGCAGAGAGGAAGACATGTTCATTAGCTATATTGGCTATTTGAGCCAAAGTAAAGTTGGCATTCTATGGCCTAATTGGAAGGAAGTTCCAACAAACACAAAAGCTATGATTTGGGAACAACTTTTGGTATATAACTTTATTTCTCCATTTCTATCTTTATTTCTATTGGTTCTTATATAACTATGTTATGTTTTTCTTTGTAGCAAACATACGATGTCCCCAACACTAAGCAAATATACAAGCATTGGATGGGGGAAGTTTGTGAGCGATGGAAAGACTTCAAATGCAAGCTCACAACCCAGTACATTCGAGGGCCAAAGAGAGATAATGATCCTTGTCAAGATTATCCTCATTTCCTCCAGACAACTGGAGATTGTTTGTGGCATCATGGCATGATTCTAAATTTCTGGTATATTTTGCTCATCATAGTATGAAACATTTTATTTGAATTTACTTGACCTCACTAACTCAATTTTCTTTATTCTCTGTTCATAGGAATTAAGTGAAGCAAAAAAGAGAGGCAAACTAAAAATAAATATGTGCTTTGCTTATCTCATGGGGGTTATCAGAAGCTTGAAAAGAAGATTATGCAGTCTGATTTGCAAAAAAAAATGGAGAAAGCAGTGGAATCAAATCCTAGCATTGTCATGCAAGCCCCGCCTCCTTCCCCTGTCACAAAAAATGGAAGGTTGGGAGGATAAAGGGAGAAAAATACATAAATCCAGTCATTGAAGAGATCATTGGAAAGATTGTGAGTAGTTAATATAAGGCTTATTTAAGTGTGTTTCATTTTCCATAAAGATTATGTAATTAATTTATATTTATCAACTCTACTACAGGATGACCTTGAAGAGCAGAGTCAGCTAGGTTCCTTCACTCAAAGTAGAAGGATGGAATCTTAGCAATGACGCTTGGGAAGCTAGATCACCCTGGTCGTGTTAGAAGGGAACCAAGGGAGTCGGTCCCATAAGATATTTTGGACAAACTTCTTCACATTCTGGATAAAATAAACCCAGTAGAGAGCTTGTGGCCAAGGTTCAAGAGGAAGTTCATCAATCAATTCGAGAGGAAGTCTGAGAAGAGCTAGAGGTGCAAATTCACCGATCACTTCAAGAAGAGCTATTGAAAGAGCTATGTGGTGAGATGAGATCGATGGTGATGTCTAACATTCAAGTCAGGATGGGTCCAGAGGAACATAGATCTCAGGTTTGTAAATAATTTCAATTAAGATAACATTAAGTTTTTCCTTTAAGTTAGTATAATTATTTCTTTCATTTCTCTTACCCAGGAATCCCCTACCTTTCCCAGCACCAAAGGCAGTTACAATCCCCTAGAGTTGGTACATGGCAACCCTACTCCTCCACCAGAGGTTGGAGAACCTTGCTCTCTTTTGTTGGATGTATCGTTGCTACGTATTGTTGTCGATGTTGTTGTACACATGCATGCTACCACCCACCATCATGCAAATTCAAGACGATCAACGTAGGGTCAATATTACAAGTGTTTGAGAGGCGAAGGAAGGTGTAGACATCATGTTCCCTGATGACAAGGTTGCCAGGCAATAGGATCTTTCATCATTTGGTCTCAACATCTTGTTCACATGGCGACAACACCTCCAATGATAGAAAACACCTTACTATTAATTACTTGAATTTTCTTTGACATACTACTTATAGTCTTTAATTTATGTGTTGCTAGGATCAAGAACAAGCAGCAAAGTTTCCCTTTTCCGTACAACTCCAAAATATCCACACAAAAAGTAACAAGGTTGATTTGCAGATGCCTTGTGGGATTGTGGGTAATAGGATCTCGTATCCCTATGCAATTGATAGCAAAGATATTATAGAGTTCTTATCTTTGGAGGAGATAGACATCGAATGAGTTACATTTGCAATCAAATGAGTTTATTTTTTATTTTTAACTTTAATTAATGCACTAATTTTTAGGATTATATATTCACTAAGTCATTTCTCATTTTTTCTATGGTAGCTGCTTCCACAAAATATGTGTCAAAATGAAGAGAAACATTTCCTATGGATTCTTATGTCTTGCGCATTTGGCAAGGCGTCATAATAAGTTGGAAAAGAGAATGAGTTATGTGGCCTATACAATCAAAGAGACTCAATTGTCGTGTTATCTAGCACCATTTGTTGAAAGGCAAGTAACTTTATTTTATCTATTTAAGGCATACTTAGTGTTTAAAGTTAAGAAGTATCATGTTATCTAACCTCATTTTAATCTATATATGTTATTATAGTTATCATTAGAGTCTGTGTGTTGCTTACCCCTTCATCAACGTCATCTTTTGGTTTGATTCCTTGAGTCGCAAGCCAAACGAAGCGATAAAAACCATTTTCAACATGTAAGTTAAGCTGTTTGTAAATCATTGGTTTTTGACTTGAATAAATTATTTTAATGTCTTATGCTTTTCATTTTAATGATAGTTCACTCAAGACATACTATTTAATGGGTGGGAAGCGTGAAGGTAAAAGTGCTAACATGAACTGGTTCTGGTCAAAAGTAAGTTGTTTAAATTCAAATTCTTTAATGGACAATCACTTTATTTTTTATTTATTCATTTTTACCATTTTCTTTTGATGTATAGTGCAATTGGCAACTAGAGAAAACTGAGTAGGAATACTACGTTTTACTTAATATGTATAACACCATTGTTAGTTGACTTACTTCAAATTTTGAACAAGTGATCATTTCTTCATTCTCAAATGATTTTCATTTTTATTCTTGTAAGTGAATTGTTAGTTATTTCATTAAATTGATTGGTTTATATTAACTTGTTCTTCAATTTGTCTGCATATTTTTAGTAATGAGGAACCCTACACAATTGAAGACATTAATTTGATCTGATACCTTTTGACGGGACATCTTCTATAACAGATAGAAGATGTGTAGAGATCAATAAAAGGTTTCTTTTATATAGTGTACGTAATGGTTTAGAGAACTTGTGGGCATTTATTTGATTTATAATAACCATGTAAAATTTTGTAGCACATTACTTTTTTATAGAAATAGTTGTAGACATACATGATTATATTAACTTGTGAACTCTTGCACATTCTTATATTAACCATGTTTAGAAAACTTTTATATATATACAAGGCGTTATAATGTGATGTCACTCAAGTTTCTTTATTCTCTGTTCTGAGAATTGGTTGTTTTTTACTCAATTTTCTTCATCTCTGTTCTAGGTTGTTTTTTAAAGGTTGTGGACAGAAAATATGAATTTCATTTTTTGCTTTTAAAAAAAACTTTCAACGTTTATTTTTTAAAAACCAGTCGTTGTAAAAGAATTACAACATCTGTTTTTTACAAACCATTCGTAAAAGAATTACAACGATTGTTTTCAAAATAGTAGGAAAAGCCAATTGTTGTAAATCTTATACATAGCTTACTTACAACGACGGTTTCAAAAAAAAAATCATTGTAAGTCTTGTTGTAAGTTGATTACAACGACGGTTTTACATTAAACTAACGTTGTATGTTCTTACTTAAACCGACTACTTTCTTAAAACAATCGTTGAACGTAACTTACAACGATAGTTTAAAAATAGACACTTATTTTAAAACTTTCAATGACACTCACGTACATTATCCCCTGAAAATAGACATCTAAAAGTTCTAAAAACGGACGTTAAAAGTTCCTTATGTGGTGGTGGAGGAATCATGACAGATAGGGGCGGACCCAGGAAATTACAGAAGGGGGAAATTTTTTTTTTTAAAAAAAGTTTTAAATGCATCAAAAACAAAAGAATATAAACAAGAAAAAAAATCAAAAAAATATTTATGGAATCAGGTGAATATTGATGATGTAATAAAAGAGGAAATTATTTTACAAACTTGTCATTTAGAAAAGCAAGGCTAAATACTGTTAGAAATGCAGCTACATAAATTACAATGAAGGGTGGGCACTCAATAAATTCAAGTACATATATTTTAATAAAAAAAAGTATATTATATTATAATAAAAATAATTACAATGTCATCCTTCTAGGCCTTATGTTTTGGAATTCCATCATAATTGTCTTATTATCAATGCTATCAAATACATATTTTTCAATATAAGGTACTAAACAATCATTCATCCCCCATCCGATTACGAAGTGCAATCTTAATGTATTAAGGGTGGACAATTAATTTAAGGGTGGACAATCATTCAAACATGTATTAATTCAAGGAAAATAGATAAATAATACTAATGCTAATGAAAATTTAAAACCATTATATTCAAGTTATTAATTCTAACTCCTTCAACTTGAATTTTTTCTTTTTAAAAAAAATCCCAAATTTTTGGGGGGCACTTGTCCCCCAACAATGAACCTTGGTCCGCCTCTGATGACAACCAATATTGTTATGTATCATGTGTGTATAGGGCATCAGGAAGGAGCTGCCTCGATCATTGAGTGGATGCCATCACGAAATATCACCTTCCCCGGCCGGTATATATTTTAATATTGATATATGGATATAGTACTCAAGTTTTTAGAGGTAGAGAGAAGATTGCTTCCTTTATAAAAATGTGGTACTGTCAAAACCAAAGAGCAAGAGATATCTATGAGAATTGTAAAGCAAAAAGTGCATATAGATCATATGTATAATACAACAAGAGAGGTGTTAGGGACTTCGGTCGCAGGAGAGATGACGCCTACTGTTTCCAGTAGTTGCCATCTCTCCGCCACTGAAGCCCCTCTCTGTTTCCTCCTCCAATATCTCTTTTCTTCTTCTTCTTCTCTGGTTTGTATGCAGACAATATGTGAGTTATAGCTAGCATGACGGGAAATTCTGTGCATTACAGATATATATATATATGGGTAATAATTCTTGAGTTTTTCCCCCTTGTTCTGGAGACGTAAGCCTCTGGCTGGGCCGGAAGAATCACTGTTTGATTATTGTTTCACGAATGTTTTTGTAGATGATGCCACGTTAATTCCTCTCCTTTAATTTGTTTTAGATGATAACTTTAATTTGCTAGCACACAGGTCAGTTATATGTAAGATCTTCATCATGGACTGCAATCAATCTCATCTACAAAGTGATCGATAAATTTGTGCTGGTTTGGAATGGCGAGTAGAGTCTTTAAAAGCAGCTTTATCAATTATTATTTATGATGTATAAGGTAAGTATATAAGAAGAGTTTTGTCTCTGATGTGAAGAAGCACTTTTGAGGTCGCCAGATCAAAAACAAGCAAAAAACTTAGGGGTACAAGAGGTGTTATATTTGCCATTTAATACTTTATGTTTACGATTAAAAAAACTGAATGATTCGGATCTCTCCGGCTATAACGCAGAATTATATGTAGAGTATTAATATTTTTTCTAGTACTGAAACGGACCCCCAGGGACCAACGATGCTCAAGTCTCAATTGATTTTTTTAATGTTATGAAATATCAAATCCAGTGCACATGTGGCCATTAAATAACTTCATTTTATTTGAACCATTGGTGTTGTAATTGCGTGCTAGCTACAGTTTTCTTATCCAATAATAAACTTTTTTCAATGCTCTCTGAATCTCTGATGATAGAATGAAAAGGAGCTGCTCTACTTGCTATTATATTTCAAGTTGGCTGTTGATTGTTTCAACATTAAATTAGAATCCTAGGATTGTTTCTAAACTATTTACATTGGATTTTGTGCTTTCAGCTTTGTTTTTCTTATAGACCCACCACCATCTTACAAATCTGAGGGGAGTTATTCTAGTGTTATTATATTGCAGCTTCTTACCGTGCTCTGAGCTGTAAGGCACAAAGTAAAACCCTGGCACGTGAATTCTGAAGAAAAAATCTTCATATAACAATCTCTGCAGGTTTATCAGAAACATGATGATTCCTTGCTTCCTTTAAATTGAGTGCTTCTATCTGTCTAGTGTGAAATTAAGAATGATCAACTTGCATACAGTTCTTATCAACAGTGGGGCTTTCCTTTAAGTTAAATGCGTAGTATTAGGTGCTTGATATCCCGTGAAACTATCTCCTGGCTACAAGCAAATAAACTAAATTTAATATTTCATTTTTTCTTTAGGAGATCCCAAAAACTTCCTTAAGTCTTAGGACCTGTTTGTTACAAAGAAAGCTTGGGGAGGGAAATGAACTTTAGAGGAGGGAAAGGAATGGAAAGAAATATTTGAAAGATGAGGGAAGATGACTTGAGTTGTTTGGTAGGAAGAAAATGAAGAGGTGGTAGTTGGTAAGGAATTAGGAAATGTCTATTTTACCCTCAAAAGAAATTAATTCAAGGGAGAATCACACTCAGGTCCCAAGGAACACAAAAAATTACAATAAGGTCCCAGCAAGAATTCACATTACAAAGAAGTCCCCAGAGACTTTTTTGTTAATAATTCATATTAAGAAAAGTCCTTATTGCCCTTCCTACATTAGAAAGGAAACAAAACGTTCTGGAATCAAAACGTGCTGGAACAAAACGAAAAAGTGGATAACAGGGAAAACCATGCGCACGAGCTGGAATGAGAAGTGGAAAATCGGAGCAGGGGAAAAATGGAGCCACACGTGAGCAGCGGTGAATCGAATCTCCACGTTGAAGGCATTGACATTTTCATATCTTGGGCAAAGCTTAGATTGTAGCCGTCATCTTCTCTTCTCTGTTCGAATTCTATGGGTGTATGTTCAGGGTTGATGAAGGGTTGAAGTTTGAGCTCATTAGTGGACTATAAGCTCATATCTAGATAAGTAATGCTAAGATTTTGTTAAAGATATCATCTTTATTGTTGAAGTTGGGGTTTCATGTTCTTGGGGAGGGTTTTCAAACATTATGCTCTGTTTTTTGGGAAGGTAACAGAGGGGTAACAGAGGGTATGCTCTGTTTTTAGTGGTTTTTGGTTGATATGATTATGAATCGTTGTTTAAAAAGTTCTGATAAAAGATAATAAATTTGTTGTAAATACGTACTTTTATTGTTGCTAATATATACTTTTTCTGTTGTAAATACAATCCTCTTATTGCAGATTGTCTGAAATATGGCAACACATGATTGTCCGCGTGCGATGCCCCAATGGTGACACATATGTTAACACAAACATTCTTGGAGCCTCCCATTACTACAAGGCCGTCGGGAGACCAAAAGAAAACGCATTGAATCTCAATTTCAAAACAAGAAGGAGTATCATTGTGGGAGATGCCATGAGTCCGGACACACAATGAAGACATGCAAAAATCCAAATCCTAACTGAAAAGAATATGTACATGCTTTTGGTGACTTAAATGTTTTGTCATTTTGTCTATATACACCTAGGGCAAGTGACTTCATGTAACCCCTTTTTGTATTTTGATGGGTGGGAAAGAAGTTGTAATTATAGCATACACCTAGGGCAAGTGACTTCATGTTTCACCCCTTTTTGTATTTTGATGGGTGGGAAAGAAGTTGTAATTATAGCATACACATGGAAGTCAAATTATATGATATTAAGTTCAATGAGTGGGTGCAAATAGCCACTTACTCATACAACTTAATACTTTGAAATTATATGAAATTATATTCTTTGTCAAAATTCTCAAATTTGTTGTAAATATATACTTTTCGGTTGTAAATTTATACTTTTTGTGTTGTAAATAGCCTCTGGAAGTCACAATGGAAAAACGAAGGTTTTCATATTTGTTGTAAATATATACTTTTCGGTTGTAAATCTATACTTTTGTGTTGTAAATAGCCTCGGAAGTTACAATGCAAAAACGAAGGTTTTCGATTTGTTGTAAATCTATACTTTTTCGATTGTAAATCTATACTTTTTGTGTTGTAAATAGCCTCTGGAAGTCACAATGCAAAAACGAAGGTTTTGATTTGTTGTAAATCTATACTTTTCATTGTAAATCTATACTTTTTGTGTTGTAAATAGCCTCTGAAGTCACAATGCAAAAACGAAGGTTTTCGATTTGTTGTAAATCTATACTTTTCGATTGTAAATCTATACTTTTGTGTTGTAAATAGCCTCTGGAAGTCACAATGCAAAAACGAAGGTAACGCCACAATTGCTATGTTTCTTATGTCTCTTCTTCTCTCCAATTGCTTTCTTCTTCTCTAAGGTGGGAATAAAGAACGTATTAAAAATCTCAAGATGCATCTTATCACCAAACAAAAATCTCAAGATACATCTACAATTGTGGCGGAAATGTAGACGAACACGATAATGTGCGGACCTGAATTTGACGGCCTATTTTGGTCCACATCGTTGAACAGGGCTCACTAGTAATGCCTCTGGATAAATTGAGGGAAAGCATATTCAGAACGGAGAGAGAGAGAGGAGAACGGAGAGAGAGGAGAGAGAGGAGAACGGAGAGAGAGGAGAGAGAGAGGAATTGGAAGGAAGGACAAATTGGTAATTGTACATTCACAAATAATTACAACCAGGTCCCTTGGGACTTCTTTGTAATGTGAATTCTTGTTGGGACCTTATTGTAATTTTTTGTGTTCCTTGGGACCTGAGTGTGATTCTCCCTTAATTCAAAATAATAAAAAATATTTTTTTTGCTAAAATATATTTTTAAAAAATATTTTATTGTTAAGTTCGAACTTTTGAAGAAAAAAAATTTCGCCAAATTTGAACTTTCCTGCCAAGTTTAAATTTTCCCGCCAAGTTCGAACTTCCCGCCAAATTTGAATTTCGGGGTAAATCGTCAAAAACCATCTTCCGGGAAGATGGCAGCTTCCTTCCATTTTCGGAGGAAAGCATCTTCCCTCAAATAAGGGAAAATGTCCAATTCCAGTGAGTTGCTGACTGGACTTTCTGTGTAACAAACAACCAAAATCCATGGGAAGATTGAGATCTTCTCTTTCCCTCCCCAGGCTTTCTTCCTAACAAACGGGTCCTTAGGGTCTGTTTAGTTCAATGCAAATAGAGGAAGAAAATGGAAAATGGGCATTTTCCGTCAGCGGTGGCTATTTGGTTTACATTTTCTTAGGAAAATGTTTTCCGTCAGCGGCGGCATTTTCCCTTATCCATGGGAAAATCGGTTCCCAACTATTTTGGTGGGAACCCATTTTCTGACAGATCAAGAAAATAGAAAAATACCAACTTACCCCTCTTTAGAGCCAGAGGAGGAAGAAGTCAACGATGGTGACGATGCAGAAAAGGGTGAAGGAGGAGGAAGAAGAAGCCAACAGTGACCTCTTTGCCACCGCCACTGCAGATCTATCACTGCCGGAGGGGGAGGAAGAAGTCGATAGTGGTGATGATGCAAAGAGGTAACGGAGGTGGAAGAAGAAGTCAACAGTGTTGACAATGCAAAGAGGGTGACAGAGGAGGAAGAAGAAGTCGACAGTGTCCTCTTTACCGCCGTCCCTACAGATCCATCAGTGATGGAGGAGGAGGAGGAGGAAGTCGACGGTGGTAATGATGCGAAGAGGGTGACAGAGGCTCCTCGTCGTTCTTTCACGGCACCTCATTGTTCTCGGACGGCTCCTCCTCCTCCTTCCTTCGCCTCAGCTTTGTTTTCCTCATCAAACTCACGGAGCTCTGCACCTCATTAATACAATTCCTCTATCATTAATACATGGAAAAAATAGTCTTTTACCTCATTTTCCTTCTCATTTTTTTCCAATCAAACAAAAATTTTCCTATCAACCAATTTTTTTGTCTAATGCGAATCAAATGTATCGGAAGCAAAATATGTTCCGTTCCTTTCTATTTCTACCTCTTCTTTAATCCAAACGGGCCCCTTCAATGAGAAGTTGTGAATTTGATTTTTATATTATTTTACTGAAATGTCCTTATAAATAGCCTAAAATTTTAATGTTTACTTTTAAATATTCCCTATATTTTAAAATAATTACTATCGTCTATCCTAAATGTAGAAACTAATTAATTCATTTTTTTTATTTTAAATATAAAACATCAAAGTTTTTTTACCCTATTGGTGGCATTTATTTTTTTTAGATTTCAAGTATTTTTTTTTTTTTTTTTGTCAACGGACTTCAAGTGATTTCAATGTAAATAATTAAAAGGAGATGTATTCTAGAAAAATGAACACATTTTTTATTTTTTAAATAGCCAATTTAATTCATATTATTAATCTATGGGAATTGGCTGATAAGCCCCTGCATTTAAAACAGAAGGAGTATCACTTTGGAATTCTTTTTAGTTTTCAAAATATCTGTTTTTAAATTTTAAGAAAATATTAATTATTTATTACTGTATTTTACCATCATTAATAATTCAAATTATTTCAATAGTGCATTAGCTAGAGTGTTGAGGAAAAATTAATATCTTATCAAAAATATCATTAAATTTTATTGTAATTTTAGGTTATTTAATATTTATTTATTTTTTTTGTATAAAAGCCTCAAGGTCACCGTCGCAAGTGAAAGGAGGGCATTATCTATTTGTGCACTACATTTTTCAAAAATAAAATGATGAAATTACTTCTTTATCCTTCTGAATTATTATCCTTGCTAAGAATGAAATAGCCTTTCTTTAATGTTTGAACAGCTAACTTTATTCCATTTGATAGTCTGAAGTCAAGAGTTGCGGTTGGGGGCTTAGTCAAATCGGGAGCAGATTCCCTCAATAGCCAAATTCTCCTCATCTCAGTATCTTTTCATCCTAGCCGTTCAATATTTGATCTAAACATCTAGAGAGGGACACACATCTATTTCAAATTACGTCACGCAGTAAAAACTACCTCACGCGGTGGAAATGAAATTTTAAAAAGTAGATAATGTGTCGTTCTTTGGATACTTGATCAAATATTGAACGGCTAGGATGAAAAAATACTGAAAGATGAGGAGAATCTGGCTACTGAGAGAATATGCTCCAATCAAATCCTATACAGATTTGTTGTAATTGGGAATCCAATTTGACCTCAAGATCCCAAAGAGCGAATGATGAATTCGCTGCATTTTTGTTTTCAATTCATCTCCGTTGGGTAATGGGAAAATCATTGTAAAATCTTACAAATTACAATAAGCAAGCAGCATGTAATAACAATTTTAAGGGTTCATACAGCTGACTTGTTACTAAGATTTTTTTTCTCGGATTTTCCCTGATATTTATTCATCAATGGGAGAGGTGAAATGGTCTCCGCGGATCTTCCAAATGAGTGGGCCTCAAATGAGGTCATTCAGTTGAAGACCTGTACCCAATAAATAAGTTCAGTAAATCTCACGTTTCTAAAGTACCCATCATCCATGACCAAGTCACATGTATGTAAATACACGTGTCCGATGAATGATAGGAGCTCTGTAGGTAGGCTGGCCTGGTCAGAGATGGACCATTCGACATGTTCTAGAACTCGTTCAGTCATTCCATGTCCATGCCATATGGGGGGACAAAACAACTTTAACATAACTCAAATGCCAATTTGATTGGCATTCGCCACTCAATTGCAAAGGTGTGAATCGCCTAGGAGATGAGCACAGAAGAAAGCCATAATCTATGAACAGCAAAAACAGAAATGACATAATTGCACATTAACGTAATTTTATTTCATTACATCATTTTTGCTCTCTTCTAGTTTTCTTTTGGCGTCTTACTCGAATTCCTCCACTTTTTTAGCCTGGGGGAGGGTACAGCTAATCCCTTTTATCTTTGACTTTTGCCTCAAACTTGTTCCACATGTGAAAGAGAGCAATAAAAGCTAAAATCAGCTCACCCATTTTTTATTGTTAGTCCTTTGATGAAAAATATAACACAGGAAGGAAGCGGTGACTACTTCACTAAGGGCTACATTCAGTTCTGTGACAGTGTCAAGTATAGGTGTGTATACAATAGTGACTCCCTTGCCTTCTCTCTAGTAGAGATGATGCGTATAATTTCACATTTTTTCACTAGAAGAAAAAACATCAATCCAATGAGTATGCATTCATGCTAACTAAATTTGCACGTACAAAATAAGGCCGACAAGCAGCAGAACAAACACAGCTGCCAGTTCATGGTCATTTGCACTGTCTTGGTCGGAAACTTTCATTCGACAACAATGAGCTGATCAGAGTTTCCAGCCTTTTTGCGCCCGGACCAGGCCTCAGGGCAGTAATATTACCAATAACAGAGCAGGGATCAGACCCATTCTCCCGGCTACCAATGCACCAGCCTCCAGGAACAACCATGCCAGGACCTCTGGATAGAAGTTCAGCATCAACTCTGTCCAATACTGGATCAACTCTAGGGAATTTCCTTGCAAAGGGAGCATTGCTATTGATCATCCGATCCATGTCCTCAACCCTAAGGTAGTGAGGATGTTGCTTGGGAGGATTGTCCCAAGAAATGAAATGGAGGTCGCTATTCACAGTTGTGTTACTGAATTCCTGGGCATTACAAACGACAGTGTGGAAGTATCCTTCAGGAGAAGATAAGAAATTTGCATAGTACATTAAAACAGTCCGAGGTAGGTTATCCCATCCCCATATGCAGTAGTCGATGAAAGATCGAGTGAGTACCATCCAAGCCGAACCTGAAACAAGAGAGAAGATTAAGGCAACCATTCATATAACGTTCTAAGGTGCATTTGCCTGAATTTCAAATTCTAAAGATTCTGCAGTTTTAGTGTTTTGTTTTCCAGGAATGGGGGAAATTCAAGCTTATACAATACTTGACTTCAAGACAAATGCAGTTATCTCCAGGTAAAAGATCTCGTGCACAACCACCAAGAGGCAGCCCAGATAATAAGAAAAGAGTGCAAACTCCCTTGATTTACTCAAAGTACATGGTCAAAGGAACATGAAGACCATACATCAAGGTCTTAGGAGAGAGATAAATATTAATATAGTTATAACCAATAAAAGAATCCCAAAGCACTGAACTTGGATCTGTAGCTCAAACTTACAATCAAATTTTCAGTTGAATAGGCTGTTCTAAGGAATTTAATCCCAACTAGGACCATGAGCGGATTGTTGTCCTTCAGCAATCATATTAAATAAAGTGCAAACTGAAAGAAGTCAACACAATTCATGCCCCCTTTATTCCTCTCTATTGGGAATAAATGAACTCCAAAAAAAAAAAAAAAAGCTTACATGACAAAAACATGTAATATAATTGCAAGGGAGCAAAGAGCTATAAATCGACATGGTATGTGTTTTCTACCCATCATACTGGCAGAAAAAAACATGATGATTGGATGTACATGAACAATATTAAGCAGGTCCAAGAATAGTTTAATGAGGAATATAAATGAAGTAAAGCAGTCGTTTTCCGGGCTCTCTTTTTTTTCTTATTTTGGTGTCTGCAAAACCAAGATATTTCCTTTTCAAACCACCTTGTAAACTCTGGCGCACATGAAGCCAGCCAAAGTAATACTTCCAGTGGAGTCACACATTATCCCATAACCCTTTTTCCTTACAAAGTCGGTATCTGTAGAACTAAGAATGCAGTTCATTAATTTTCTGTTTGCCACATTATAAGGGAGATAAACATCAGCAAGACCGAGCCTGCTTCGAGAATGACCCAATCCGATGAAATAAAACTTCCTTGAATTACAGCCATATACAGTATTATTAAAATATACCTGAATGTTTATCTTGCACAATAGTTTGACCACGCAGCCTTGACAAGAATTAGAACATTGAGATGGACATACTATAGGACCATATGAGATTATTTAGCCTACACTACCAAGAATTAAAATAACAATAACTTCAATGCAGATTAATCATTACTTTTCTCTTTGGGCCAACCAGATTAGCTATTACCTAAGAAGCCAGATCTGAAATATGTAGTGCACGCGTAACTAAATACTCCCCTGGTCCTAAATATAGGACATAGTTTGTAATACAATTTGCACTACAAACTTATATCCTATATTTAGGACCGGAGATAGTATTACTTAAGAAACCAGATTTGAAATATGTAGTGCATGCGTAACTAAATAGCTGACAGCCATCAATAATACTAGTATATAGTCAATTTGTCATGCCTAATTAAAACAAACACTAAAATCAGTTGGTCAAGCCCAAGGGAAGGAGCAAGGAAAAGTCTACAAAGGCCCTAGGAAACTAGAGACAGATTAACATCCAGTTTCAACATATTTTTCAAAACTGCAAGAAGTCAGATTTCAATTTATGACATTTAATGTGATCTAAAGATAGATTCAATGTCTCACTCAATTTGTTTTTTACTCACAGCAAAGTATATAAAAACCTGCCAAAGTTTTTCCTTTCAAATTAAGGAAAACCATTTTCCACGTCTTCAATTCTCTTTAACGAATATATTGATGAAGTCAAGGCTGCATGGCCAAACACTTTAATATCATACACAATTCAACTAGATATATGAAGTGAAGAGAGAATTGTGCAAATTGGGACACATCAAAGAAGAGTTAAAGTAAACAAAACAGAAGCTGAGATATAATTCAGGTCCAAACTTTAAAAGATTATTATATTCCTTTAGAATCGCAACATGATACAGGACAGAGAAAAAACAGCAAAGCTTACTTCTGTGGACATAAAATTAAGAACTGAAGCTATGCCACCACATGTGTGAATTATTTCTGAAGATTTGATCATTTAATATCATCCCAATCCATCAAAAAAGAATATCATATTTCATCACATGTTCAAAGAAACTTCCTTCGCCACAGAAGTCCTGAGCTACCCGTAACTAGTTTCTTATTTATAGTTAACAACAGATGGGGAATCATTAGTGCGTATTTACAAAACCTGTGAGCAACATAGGAATGGCAATCAACAGTAAAAACTTAGAAGGGAGAGGGGGGAAAAGACTAGATAACATAATTTACCTGTGAAAAGTTTGAAGGCAGTTGGTCTACTCCTTCTCTGAGTAACCCAGAACACATCTTGTTTTTTGGACAAATACAACCCCGGATCAATTATTATAGGCCTCGCCCTTTGATGACTGTGCACAAGCACAGAACCAGTCAAATCATCATCATCAAAGAACAGAAAGGGGGAAATTGTAAAGCAAATAACAAACCCCACTCACTCTTTCCATCCAATGTCACTGGTATGATCAATGAAATTAAGCTCGCGAGGCAGGTAAGAAAATGTATGCAGCAGATCTGACGACGCAAAATTCGCTAATCAGTCAGTGATACCACATTAAAGTAAATCACTATTGCCAAAATAGGAAATAAATCACTAACCATCCTGGGTAACGAGTGGATAGTCAGAGGCACTTAGATTTATGAACCAGTCCCACTCACCACCTTCCCTCAGCAGGATCGCGGCGGCGTGAAGGGTGTTCGCGACCATTGTAGGGCCCCGGTAAGTAATCAGATTCGCCTTCTTGATTACCTTTACATTACCAAATTTCCGGAAAATTGGGTGATTCTTCACAAACTTGTGCAGATCAGCCCGCTCCTCAGGCGGCGATTCAAGGTCCAAATGCACGATGTAGGAGTTACGAGGATGGTAAAGTGCTAAAAGCGTGCGTTTGAGAGCATTGCCGTCACCGACAGACCCAGATATGAGGTATGCAAAACTTGGTGGGGGAGGTAGATAAGAAACGGGTATAGGGTGAAGCTTAGATTCAACAAAAACAGAATAAGTAGCGGTTAAAGAGCGATAAATGGGAAAGATAGAAGTACCATCGGGTGATGAAAGAGTGGCGAGGCAGAGAAGGAAGAGGGAAACAATAGAGCCAATAGCGAGAGGGAAAATCCACTTCCGCTCAAATTTTGGCTGGTGCCTCAAGTGCACGTAGTAGTTCTTCAATTTCTTCATTTGCAGCAAGGTGGTCTGAGTCTCCCTCTGTGTGTTGGGCAAAGTAGGACGGAGTAAGAAGGGGTTTAAAGAGGGAATGTCAGGAAGCCATTGCGCAGGCGAAAGTGGAGATTGATGAAATGTTGAGAGACTTTGGATGGGAAGTTGGGTGAGAAGAGGCTTTACCGATGAGTTTGTCACTCTTTGTCACGCCGTGACTGAAGGAGAAATTTGGTAGAAGGTTGCTTCACTATTGTTGGCCGCTACGGTTTGGTCGTACAGTACAGAGAGACTCTTGTTGCCTTGCGATCAGATGGCTGAGAATCAGAATGGCTACCAAGTAGGAATCGCATTTAATTCAGAGAGACGGTTTGCCGGCAACCTTTTTAATATCTCTCGTGTTTCCTTCTTTTCTTTTTTACCATGTCCTCCTGCCGTCATCTTTTTCATTTTCCTGCCCTAAAATAAAAATTATCCATTCAAGTTAGGTGCTTGACAATTAAACTATCTTCACTTTTAAATATAAAACATAATTTATATGTAAACTATTATTTTAATTCTTTTTATAAATCAATTTTACATAATTCTCATATACAAAAACAAAGATACTTAAATATATAAACTGGCAATTTTTTTCCTTATTCTACCCTTATTTATGAATAGATATAAAAAATTAGTGTTTTTGTAACTTTTGCTTCACCTCTTTCTTCTCTCTTTTCATTTAGTAGAGGTAAAATTTTGCTTCACCTCTTTCTCTCTCTTTTCATTTAGCAGAGGTAAAATTATAACATTATCATCATCAATTACTCTCTAGAGAAATTTATAATAAGAACCAAAAGTTATTTACAACTAGAATTTGTAAAAGGGGTGAGGGCGGTAGGTCTTACATTTACATTTAGAAGTGGAAGAATAGTATTTAATAATTTCCACAAAGGATAAAATAAAATTTTGGTTTTGTTTTCTGATATATTGTTACATTGCCCATAGTTGCAATATGTTTTTATTTTTCCTAATCTGTAGCCCATCTTCTTAATATCCTCACTTGACTGGAGTCACAAGCTAACACAGTTGGTGTATTAAGTTAACTATTTGAGTGTGTTTAAATTAGTTTTTTTTCACATTTTCTGTAGACTCTATTTTTCAAAAACATATTCCTCTAATTCTTATTATAAGACACCAACTAACAATTCTCACAAACCAATAAAAATAATTAAATTCAATAAAGTTGTCCTACAATTTAAATAATTTTCAATATGGCCTCTACTAATTGTACTAAACTCTAATATTATATTAATTATCATCTAACCCACTACCCTTATTAATTATGAGTATATAAAAAAAATTAATGTGTTTGGAAATAAACAAGTGCCTTATAAAAATGATCAAATAAAATTGTTAGTTGATACCTTATAATAAAAACTAGAGAGAGTATTATTTAATGATCTGATGTGTTTTTGCCTAATTTCTAACTCTTCGTTAACATTAATGTAACATGTTGTGGGTTGACCTGGCGACTCGGGTAGGTTTGGGGTCGATGAGCAGCTATAAAGTCACTTGTATATTATTAATATTTGCTTTAAAAAATCAGTATTTTAAATGCACCTTCAACATTAATTAACTGCAAGAAAAATCATATACGCACTGCAATACCGCATCTTTTATTCTTTTATCACGACAGGAAGTGTGCGAAAGCATACTTTGCGTCATTAATTTGTATATAAATAAATAAATTGTGCGACCAGTAAAATTAAAAAAACAAAACAAAAACAAAAACAGGGGTGTCAAAAAAATGTAAATAATCAATATTGCCATTATTAATTGTTCATTCGTTTTCCTCGCTGGTTTACTACAATTCAAATAAATGAGAAACTGGAAATTTTCTATGCATTCATTTGTTTTCTATCTCGTAAATCACGATTGAAAAATTATTTTTGAAGGTTCTAATCGTATTCGAAACAAATATTTTAATGTTACATATAAATTTAATAAATATATCTTGATTACGTTGGCATAGAGAAATTAATAATTCATTTGGTGCTTCTTTAATCACAAGTCACACTTGCGTGTAAAGAAAGTTATATTGAAAACATGTTTTGAGGAATTAATCAATTCCACAGACGACTATAAAAATGAAAATAATCCTACTCAATCAATGCCATATCTTTTGAAGTTACCGTAAAATCACCACATTTTTGGGATGCAGAAAGATAATGTCCTTGATCACACCTCTTTCCTTTGTTCCTATGTCCCAGCCATACAGTAAAGATCACAACATGTCAACATTAAATAATGCAACCTATCGTAAATTAATAGTTTAAGTATTACTTATATTCAATTTTACTTAGAAACAAGTTCTTATATTAAAGATCGAAAATGATATTTCTAAGTCAAATTCAAATTGAAAGTATTAGGATAATTTACAAATAGGCATGATACAATAATATTTTATACTTTCTTGGAATAATTTATTTAGGGTTATTGTGTAATTTTACTAACAAAGTTTTTTTCGAAGGACGTCTAACACAAATAAGTTTTGAGTTAGACTTTTAAGTATCTTAAAATGAATATATAACAACTAAAAAGTCTCACAATAATAGAGTAGTACTGTGTAATAATAAGCTCTAATATAGAAAATGACGACAGTTTTATACTAATAGCTTGTCATTGAAATTATTTCATTTATTACATTTTTTTTCTTGGTTCTTATGAAAATTTGCTCAAAATTATATAATATCCTTACATTATATTTTGTTTTGCAACACTTCGTGTTTGTTTGAGTTAATGTTTCAGAAACACATTCACATAAATCGATGTAAAACTGCCTTCACATTATAGTTTGTTTTGCAACAATTCGTGTTTTTTTTTTTTTTTTTGATAACCGTCAGAAAATGAAAATTTAAATTTGAAAAATCACATGGCCGGAGTCCCAAATTGACAAATTCTCATAAGTTATCAGATGGAGACAATCCTACACAATGGCGATAAGAAGCAAACATCCAAACGTGGACCCGGAATCATTTCCCCTGCCTGCCCCTACTTTGTTTGGTCTACCAACAAGGCAATAATAAATAAGTTGAAAATCCAAACGATCCTAACTGTCAAATAATTTTAAATTTTTTAATTCATTTCAGGTTTGGTTCTTTGAAAATTTCATTGAGCCCTCGTATAATTTCAGTCAAACCCTGAAAATTTTTAAAACTTTATTGTACTCTCAAAGGCTAAAATGAAATTAAGTTGTGGGTGAAAATACAATTTCTTTCATTTTCTTTAGAAGAGTATTTACAAGACAACTAAAGGCATTTGAAAGATAAATAAAAGGATTCGAAATGACCTATAAAATTAAAAATATTTTAGTCATTTACACGACAAATAACAATTCTTAAGATAAATATATGTATTTACAAAAAAAATAAAGTAAGGGTATTATTATATTTTCTCCCTTAAAACTTAATTTCATTTTAATCTAAGGAAGTGCATTAAAGTTTTAGAAAATTTTATGGGTTAATTAAAATTATGTCAACCTCTAACTAAAATTCTCTCTTTTGTATATTCTTCTAATTGAGATTTTGACAACTCGTTTTGTTGGGAAATCACCTATTTGAGATTTTGAAATTCAAATACTATTTTCTTAAAATTCTCCCTAAAAATATTGGTACTATGCAAAGTTTGTATAAGTAAAATACTAGCACTTCAATCTACTTATTCACATCACACCAATAAAATATTAAAATTATTAATGTTGGATTTTTTTTCCAAATTTTCTCATAATAATTTATTTATTAATTAGGTCCGGTTTTCATATATCAACGTATATATAATGGCTACTGAGTATTGATTATGGCTTTATAGCTTGGTTAATCTCTCATATAGATGTAAGGTTACAGGTTTTATCTCATTTATAATTTCATGTCATGAATGTCTTCCCCATTGATTCAAAAAAAAAAAAACTCTTTTCTATCTTTTAATATAATTTTATATTATGTGTTTTTTAAACACAACCTTTTATTTAATTATTGTGGAGGGAGTCTTAATAGAGATAAACTAAAAAAATTAATAAATATAAAAAATAGGTTTTACATTTAAAATCTATATTAACTCGGCAAATATGGCAGGCAAGTGTGTGGTAGATTAAGCATCCAAAGGGATTATGTAATATGGTGGGGTATTGTTAAATGGATATGGATATTAAGTACTACTTTCAGTCCTAAATATAGGACATAATTTATAAGGTTAGGGTGTAAATTTGCCAACGAACTATTACTCGAGGAGCATCTGACACAAAAAACAATTGAGGATATTAAAATTACCAATAAACAATTAAAAATTGAAAAAAATACCAAATAACTATCAAAAAATAACTATAACAATTGCGTTAAAATATGAGACACTGGCGTTGGACGGTGGCGGAGACGCTGAAAAAAAGAGCGGTTAAGCCTTCTTGTTGGATAAGGCAAACACCAACAGAGATGGGACCCATGCGAGCAGGAGCTGTGGACTACTAGATTTGGTTTCGGTGCGTGATTCTCACCCTGAAGTTGCATACGGACCTTGATGAGTTCAAGAGAGTGAATGGAACACCCAACAACAATAGAAGCCTTGGAGACGCCGACGTTGCCGACACTGTGATAGTCAATGGAAAGCGAAGACACCACGACAGTGACGGGGTAATAGTTCGTTGGTCAATTTGTACCTTATTGTGTTCTTTTTCACTTTTTAATTGTTGATTAGTAATTTTGACACTCTCAATTATTTTTTGTGCCAGATACTCCTCGGGTAATAATTCGTTGGCAAATCTGTACCTTAGTCCTAATTTATAAAGCAATTTGTACTATAAATTATATCATATATTTAAAATCTGAGGTGGTATAAGAGAATAAGTGGGAATCCGCAACCTGGCCGTAGTTGGATTTGGAAAATGAATGTGATGTACTAATAAATAAAGTTTTTTAAATGATGAAAATTTAAAAAGCCGTAGAAAGGATTAAAATACCTTGATGAATGTTAGGGATGGTTTGAAAAATGACCGGATTGCTTATAAATTTTTTAGAATTTTTATATGATTTTTAATATATATATATAGAGAGAGAGAGAGATTAAAAGTCTCCCACAATTGCCAAATATGGCTGAGCGTTTTCTTTCTCGATAAGAGGAAAATAGCTGAGTGTGAGAATTTGCAGATCTGATTTTTTTTTTTTTTTGTCAGAACCCGTGATCTTTCACCTATAGCAGTTCTTTTCTCTCTCTTTTTTAAGCCTCACTTGATTCAATTACACAATTTTTTGTAATTTAAAATAGATAAGTTGCTTGATTGATTTTGTATCTTTTGATAACGCTAATCACGGAGTTCTCCCCCTTGTCTTGTGTTCAGTTGATTTTTATGGCAATCAATATTGATAATTTATCAACATAGAGTTACTAAGTTTTGAGTTTGAGTCTCTAAGATAAACACTTATATACTCTAAATGGGGTAGTCATGAATCTCAAACTAGATACCACTCTGGTTTTATTTATAAGTCCATTTTGACTAAAAAATTTGGTCATATTTATAAGTTCAGTTTCATGTAATAAATGAGACTGTGACAATTTTCTTATATTAATTGTACTCATGAAGATAGAGAGAGAAGAAACAATTGAAAAATACTCAATCATAAAAGAGGACAAAGTTTAAAATTTACCCCTATAATCATTATATCAATTACCTCTCATTGATATGTGAGATTTGGTGAAAGTGAACTTATAAATAAGATCAGAGTGGTAACTAGATAACAAATGATAAAAAAAATATATATATATATATATATATATATATTGGTAAGTTTCATTCCACATTTCATCGTAATCAAAGAGTCATTGACATCCCTCATGGGCAAGATATCAAATCATTGATGAAATCCAGAAAAAGAGATATTCAAACCCGTGGTACGAAAAAATTCTTACAACAGATTAGCAATTCAACGCTTACCTTACACTTATATGGAACTATACATGTGAAAATGGATTTGTCCAAATTTGTACACGCAATTAATTTAGTAATAATAATAAAAAATAATTCCATGGCTTGCTATAGTTTTGATTTTGTGTATTTTCTTTTCGATGAAATTATTCTGTTTCCATCATCCATGGATCCTTAGAAAAATCATACGATTGGCACTTGGAAATATACCTTTTTTTCTTTTTCTTTTTTTAATTTGGAAGGAATCAGATATACTCCCTCCGGTCCTAATTATAAGACATATTTAACCGATTTTGTGAAGATTAAGGAAATAAGTTAAATTAGTTAATTTTATTTATTTTATTTATTTTCCTAAAATGTCCTTATATAAATTTAAAATAACATAAGTAAAAGTGAATTAATAATTCCTGTCACATACCTCTCCAACCTAAAATTTTCTTTTCCATACACTATCTAATTGAAATAATAGTCTATATATATACATATATATATATGTGTGTGTGTGTGTGTACATATACATACATATATGTGTGTATACATATATCTACACACATATATATGCACACACACACAAAGATATATATGTAGATATGTGTGTGTGTTTATATATGTACATACACACACAGAGATATACATATATGTGTGTGTGTGTGTGTCTATATATATTTTTGTGTAGACACACACACTTACTTGTATATACATACACACATATACAAGGGCGGATCCAAAAATTTATGGAAGAGGGGGCACGATTGGTAGGGGATGCGGGGGTTCGGGCCAGCGCCCCCAAATTTTTTTTTTCCACTTGTCATAAAAAACACAAAAAAATAATCCAGAACCATTGACATAGTTAAACCTACACTACTAGAAAAACTCAAATTTGCGACGAAATTTTGCGACGGAAATCAATTCGTAGCAATTTCGCAAAAATTTGTGATGGAACTTTGATTCGTCGCAAATTGCGACGGATCAAAGTTCCATCGCAAAATTTTTGCGACGGATCACGTGATCCGTAGCAAATTGCGACGGAACCTGTAATCCTTCGCAATTTGCGACGGATCACGAGGTTCGTCGCAAAAGGGCGGACCAGCTTTTGCGACGGACCTGAGGATCCGTCGCAAATTGCGACGGATCCCGTGGTCCGTCGCGGGTATTTTGCGACGGATCGAGTCCGTCGTAAACGACTTTTTGCGACGGACAGCCAGTCCGTCGCAAATTTCATTAATATTGCCCCCCCGCCCCGTTTTTTCATCCCTCCCCCAGCTCGAATTCCGGCCCCCTCCCCTCCACCATTTCCTCCTCTCCTTGCTCTGGTTCGGTGGGTGTTTCTTTCAAGAGGTCCAACGTCCTCCCCTTGCTTGTTGGTGCCGGTGGTGGTTCTTCCAACGTTCTTCCCTTGCTCGTCGGTGCCGGTGGTGGTTTTTCCAACGTTCTTTCTTCTTCCCTTCCCTTTGTTCACGGTCTAGGTATGTTTAAATGTTTGATGTAGATTATTGTATATAGATTAAAATGTAATTGATATTGATTAGTGTATATAGATTAAAATGTAGTTGTTATAAATATTGATTTGTGTATGTAGATTAAAATGTTGTTGTTATTGATATTTATTTGTGTATGTAGATTAAAATGTTGTTGTTATTGATATTGATTTGTGTATGTAGATTAAAATGTTGTTGTTATGGATATTGATTTGTGTATGTAGATTAAAATGTAGTTGTTATGGATATTGATTTGTGTATGTAGATTAAAAGGTGCTTGATGTTGATACTTTGTTAGAGGCTTACAATAATTGTTATGATGTTATATTAATTGGTAACTAGATATATAAATGTATGAATATGATAGCCAAAATATGAGAAAGATAATTTGTAAAAGTGAGATTGAGGGTTAAGGGAATTAATTAATTAACATAAAGTATAAAGAAGATGTCGGTTTAGGGAATAATGAAATTTATATGTTTTATGAAAATTAGTTAAATTGGCTAGTTGAGTTATTGTTTTATAAAAATGTCTATTAAGTTTTATGAAAAAAATATCTCATTTACATTAATTATTCAATCTATCTTTAACAAATTATACAATTAATAAAGATTGATAATTTCAAAAACTATATTATAAATACTATTTAGATAAATAGGTAATTATAAATACAAAAGATAAAATTCATTTTGCATATTATATAATCTTGATTTGTTCTTATAAATTGGCCACTAATATATAAATTTACATATTTGTGGCATGTTGAGATGTTAATTAGGTTAGTAACTGAACTAGCTAGGAAGTATGGAAGGCAATCATGATAGAAGTTGGATGTACAATCGTCTAACTGATAGAAGAGAACTAACGCAAGCATTCTTGGCGGGTTTGGAAGAGTTCATCCAATTTGCTTTGGCGAATTCAAATAATTCAAGTAGGGAGATCAGGTGTCCGTGTGCCAAATGTAGGTGTTTAAGATTTAGGGATACGGGCAAGGTCAAAATTCATTTGTGTCAAAAGGGATTCATGAAAGATTATGAATGTTGGGAATGTCATGGCGAAGTCCGACAGACACCGAGTGTTATTACGGGGACAGTAGTCATCGAGAAAACCTTAATCAATATGAGCAGTTGGTTATGGATGTCGCGGGACCGTCGATCGGCCAATATTTTGATCCCGTTACTCATGCTGAGTCATCATACATGGGAGAGGAGACCGGTACACATACCCAACCATCTTACATGGGTGAGGATCCTCATCCGGGAGCCGCTAAGTTCTACAAAATGCTTCAAGAAGCCCAACGTCCGTAATGGGAAGGTTGCGAACACTTTGAAAATAGTGAATATTCATCGCTATCGGCTACCCTAGCAACACTAAGCTTGAAGACTGATCACCATATAAGCGAGAGGAATTACAACGAAATGATGCAGATCATGAGTAAGGTTGTTCCCAAAGACAATAATTTGCCGAAGGATTTTTACCAAGCAAAAAAAAAAAAAGGTCAAAGAGCTTGGCCTTGGATGTGAAAAAATTCATTGCTGTCCCAAAGGATGTATGTCGTATTACAAGGATGATGCTGAACTGACCAATTGTAAATTCTGTGGACATGACAGATATAAAGTTGTGGGGAAAGGAAGGAAAATGACCCGTCATGCGTTAAGCAAGATGTGGTACTTTCCTCTCAGTGCCAAGACTTACGAGATTGTATGCATCGTAACAAACATTGCTCACATGAGATGGCACCGGAGCATCGTAGGGATGAAAACTTTGTGACGCATCCATCCGATGCGGAAGCTTGGCGTAAATTTGATGAGGCGAATCCTTTCTTTGCTATGGATCCCGTAATGTTCGTCTTGGTCTATGTTCGGATGGGTTCGCTCCTTTCAACAATACGGGTAGGACTTATTCCTGTTGGCCTGTCATTGTGACTCCGTACAACCTCCCACCTTCTATGTGCATGAGAAGAGAGTTTTTCTTCCTTAACGCGTTAATCCCTGGGCCATCCAACCCAAAAAGAAGATAGATGTGTACCTCAGACCTTTGATAGACGAGTTGAAGATGTTGTGGAGTGAAGGGGTTCTTACGTATGATATATCATTAAGTCGAATTTCACCATGCGGCTGCCTTAATGTGGACGATAAATGATTTCCCTGCATATGGAATGTTGAGTGGCTGGCAAACGTCGGGGAAGCTTGCATGCCCGGTATGTCTTGAACAGAACATGGGTTTTAGCTTGGAACACAGTCGGAAGGTCAGTTGGTTTGATAGGCACCGACGATTCCTACCCCCCGATCATCCGTGGAGGAGAAATAGAAAAGACTTCAAGCGGAATGTTGTTGAACGAGCAGATCAACCTCGTCGTTTAAGTGGCCAAGAAATATGGGACAGGGTCAAGTACATTCAAAGTGTCGAAGAGGGGGCCGCTCTGTGGAACCTGAGGGATACGGCGTTGACCATCATTGGAACAAACGCAGCATCTTCTGGGAACTACCATATTGGAAAGATCAATTGTTAAGACACAACCTCGATGTCATGCATATTGAGAGGAATGTGTTTTGCAATATTTTGTACACCGTGATGGACACCAAGGGCAAGACGAAGGACACAGTCAACGTAAGACGCGACATAGAAGCGATTTGCAGAAGACCTGCTTTGCATTTGGTGGGGAATGGCACGGGACGGACTTCCAAACCTAGAGCGCCGTACACATTCAACAAACAACAAAATTTAGAATTGTTGCAATGGGTTAGAGATCTGAAACTCCCGGACGGTTATGCGTCAAACTTGAAAAGATGTGTCGACATGCATGAGCCGAAGTTATTCGGGATGAAGAGTCATGATTGTCATGTTTTTTTCCAGAGATTGTTGCCGTGGGCCTTCAAAGCACTTCCGAAGCATATATGGTCTATTCTGACGGAATTTTCCATGTTCTTTAGAGAAATTTGTGCTTCTGAGCTTAATGTTGAAAATCTACGGCACCTGGAGGCGAGCATGCCCATAACGCTATGCAAGTTAGAGATGGTATTTCCTCCTACCTTGTTTGACTCAATGGAACATTTGCCCGTTTACTTGGCCTACGAAGCAAAGGTAGGAGGCCCGCAACAATATAGATGGATGTATCCGTTTGAGAGATAATATATATATTTCTTTCGCGTTGTTATTAATTGACCGACATGGTAATTTAGTTTATAAATACCTTTTGAAATTCCATTATAGGTTTTTACGCACACTTAAGTACAAGATCAAAAATCCAAGATACGTTGAAGGATCTATCGCTGAAGTATATCTAGTCGAAGAGGCCGCAAAATTTGCGTCATACTATTTTCCCCCTGAAATGATGTCAAGATGGAGAGGTGTACCTCGCAACGATGATGCCGGTGATACGAGGAATCAAAAATCAATATTTAATTTTCCAGGGCGAGTCGTGGGAAAACGTTCGAGGTCAACTCTTGACGGAAGAGATAAGCGAGTAACGGAGTGGTACATTCCAAACAACTGTGAAGAGGCCGCCCAGTATTTAAAGTAAGATTTATTTTCTTTTTTTGTCATTACGGTAAGTATCCCAGTATTAACTTCATTTTTTTTTCTTACAGTTACTTCTCTAATTTGGTCCGATCGGCAAATCCTTCAATGTCGGAATCCGAAGTTGACCAATTCACAAACTCTGAGTTTCCAAAATGGCTTCGATCCTAATTCGTAGAAAATCCATCAGATCCCAATGAAGTTGCGTGGAGTTTGTCTTATGGAGCTGCAATTAGTGTTACCCGGTGCAAGAAATACATAATCAATGGGTATCGGTTTTCAACTGTTGAGGCGAACGCAGGTACACTATGTTGTAATTATGGTGTATGTTGTCGAGGTGAAAAAGTTGATGGGGTGGAGACTGACTACTACGGGAAGTTAGTTGACATAATTCAGCTGAGTTAACTGTGGGACAAGGTGGTGACCATTTTTAAATGTGAGTGGTTTGATAACAGTCCGCGTGGGACAAAAATGGACAAACATGGAAATATTGAGATCCACTGGACAAGAAGATATACGGTTGGTTATGACCCATTCATCCTTGCTCAACAGGCGGAACAAGTTTATTATACATTATACCCCACATCCCGCCAAGGCTGGAGGGGAGTTATTAAAACCAAAGCACGAAATATTATACCAAAGTCGAAAGAGCCGGAATCAAATGACGGTATGGCTGAACCGTTCCAAGCTGATGTGGAACATGTACTGCCCATAAATATATTTGATGACGAAGTACCAAGAAATCTCTTTGATTCTGCTGTGGGGCTAGAATTAATTGCTATACAAATTGACGATGAGGAATCAGACGATGAGGCAGAAGTGATTTACTCTGATAGTGAATCTGAGTTCGACGACTATGAGACTTCAGAGGAAGACGTGCAAGCAGATGTCGATGAACATGAATCGTCCGGTTGATTTGTGTTAGTTCTTTGTTTGTGACGATCTGTTATACTACATACTTTGTTACTGCGCTACTGTCATATTAACTAAATATCTTATTGTTATATATTTTTTGACATTATGTCTATAAGTGTTCAGAGATTGAGCATCTAGGAGGACGTTCAGGTAGTGGTCGAGCCCAAACCCGTCCTATCAGAGGGGGTAGGGCGACGCCATCTGTTCCCTATGGAGGCAGAGGGTCCAACGCTTCCCCAGAGATGTCGTCATTGGATATGTCATCTTCACCGTCTGGATATTTGTCATCTTCACCGTCGCTTTATATGTCGTCGTCATCGTCTACCCCCCACTGATCCACAGCAAGGGGGTCCACAGGTTTACTTTATCATTTCTGATTGATTTACATATGTTTAGTTTACTTTATCATTTCGATTGATTTACATATGTTTAGTTTCAAGAGATCAAAATCATCTATGTACAAACATCTTCGTGTGGTTTGTATGGTAATATTTGCATGATGTCCTCTCTCATCGATTTGACATAATGAGGTATTGGAGTTCATCTCGACCCAATTAGTAATTACATTCCTTCCTAAGACATTCCTAAGTTCGAGATGTTTGGTTCGATGAGTTCTTGGTAAATTTTTTGTTTTATGGTTATTTAATTAAGTACTTTTAAAATTTGGAGCACTAATTGTTCGTTATTGATTTTCGGCGCGGCATATGACGTTGTCTCGAACATCATCGAGAACCGTAATATATCGGCTGTTCATAAGGCCGTCCATTCCTCAGAGTGTTTACATTTAATGTAAGTACAACAAAACTAAAGCGTCTCCATCGATCTTCATGCTAGCTCCCTTCCTTGTCCTCGATCTACGTGGCTCGCTTGCTTATCTCCTCGGCCCTCGGTCCTTCGGACCACTGAAGCTATAAGTGAGATCCAATTTAGCGCATTGGATCTCGGGTAACTGTTAACCTCATGCTTATAAACGGTATATGTACAATGTATTTCCAATTTCACGACATTGATCAAGCCGGTACAACAACATAAAGCGTAATAGTGATCTAAGTACGATTCCTTAATCACAGTGTGTCTAAGTACGGTTCCATAGGCACGGAGTATCTAAGTACGGTTCCATAGACACGGGTATCTAAGTACGGTTCCATAGACACGGGTATCTAAGTACGGTTCCATAGACACGGGGTATCTAAGTACGGTTCCATAGATACGGTGCATCTAGCACCGAACAGAATGGCCAGGTAAGTGTCTATCATGGGGGCCTCACCGACTTATACGGCGACTAAATGGCTTACCCACATGTCTCCCTGGCGAATCCACGCCGTGACAACAAATCGTACCTCAGCCGCTAGTTTTACGCCCCGCCTCTCGGCCAAAGGCAACCAGCTCACTGGCCATGTCGGGGTAAGAGCCAATGCTTCGTCACAGATCACACTGTGAGAACCCCCGATCATGGTTAACTTAACTAGCTCTGATAGAGGCTCAGCTTAAGGTCACCGACTCGGAAGGAGACTCTGTTAGGGTCACCGACTCGGATAGTGATTCTGCGAGGGTCACCAATTGCACAAAGCGGATAGAGGCTCAGCTTAAGGTCACCGACTCGGAAGGAGACTCTGTTAGGGTCACCGACTCGGATAGTGATTCCGCGAGGGTCACCAATTACACATAACGAATAGAGACTCTGTTTAAAGTCACCAATTATACATGCTACTCTACACTTAAGTTGCTCAGTGGAATATTCGGAGAAGAAACTTTTTAGATCAGATATAATCAATCACATTTCATAGTTTAGGCAAGACACAAAGGATTGTTAGAGTCTTCTCAGTGATTGTGATGATCGTATATCCTTCAAAGCCGATGTCAACATAACACCTCAAGGGCGAATGTATGGTTCGCATTTCGTGAGATCATTTAAAGAGATCATTCAAGTATTCGTTGAAAACAAACCGGTCGCTATTAGATAGCCTTATTCAGAACATAGTTAGACTTCCATAACGTTCTTCCATATTTCTTAAGTTATATTCGACCAGTGATCATGTCATTAAGTAGGAGGTATCTTATGTTACCATGGTGTGTGGGAACCATGGGGACATTTTTGGTATTCATTTTGGTATTTGTAGTGTTAACCGCGGTGTGTGGGAACCACGGGGAAACATTATATATCAAAGTACGAAATGACAAGATCTTTATGGTCAAACCAAGGCGAATTCTCGACCACCAGGAGGAGCAGCTGACAAATAAAGCGAAGATCCGACGCGTATAGTCCAAAGTCCGAGTAGGATGGAGTCTAGTTAATGCTAGGACTAGGTGGTATCGCGTAAATTTCGAGGACGAAATTTTATTTAACGGGGGGAGAAATGTAATACCCTAAAAAATCACACTTAGGGTAAATACCAAAATTGGGAAATATACCTATTGAAAATGGGTGAATATGAGGTTTCAAACACCTTGTATTAAGTTTACCTTGTTGTTAGGATAATTTCCCTTGAAATTAGATAATTTGCAATTAGGTCCCTATAACGTTTGAAAATTTGCAAATAGGTCCCTAAATATATTATGGGTTATAAATACCCTGTGAAAGCTATAAAGTAGACAAGTAAATATCTATTTGAAATAGGGAAGGATATTGTCCCTAATTTAGGTAATTTATTAAGTTACAAATTTGGAGAAATTGTAGAAGAATATTCAAAAAGTAATAAAAAGACCATAATACCCTTGTAAGTTCTAAAAATGCTAGAGGCATGAAAATACCAATGTTAATAAAAGAGTATGAAGGCAATGAGGTGTGATAATTAAGAAAATTATCAACTATTGATAAGAAAGTAATTAAGTAATATTAGGCTAATTACTTAAGCATAAGCAAAGCAAATTCAGAGATAATTATGTAAAGCTCAAAAATTAGTGATTTTTGTTTTAAAATTAGTAAAAACATGTTTACTAATTAATTGGAAATTTTGGAGAAAAATAGTTGAGTTTAGGTATTTTTAAGCCTAAATGCAAGAATGGAGCAATAGGAAAATTTTGTAAAAAAATTATGTGAAAATAATTATTTAATTAATTAAATAATTAATAAAAAATATAATAAATAAAAAACGAAAATCAAGGGCAGAGAAAAAAAAATAAATAATGAAAAGGAAAAAGTGAAAAACAAAATATATATATATGTATATAAGTTTGCAACTTGCAAATAAAATAAAATATAATTAATTAAAGTGAAAAAGGGTGAATAGTAAAATGGGAATTAGGAAACGGATCCTATCTAGAGATCTAGGAATGGGATTCCCAAAGTCAAGGTAAAATATTAATCAGTGGGATTTTATCTTCCGTTAAACTCTTGCGGAAGTTAATTCTGAAGCCGTTTGTGCTTTTTCCTAATAAGACGAAATAGGGAAATTCTGAGAAAATGCCAGATAGCCAAGAGGACGAAAAGGTTATGTTGTGACATTTGGAAAAGAATTGGGAATTTTCATGAACATATTTGGATTCAGTGAATTTTTCTGAAGAGATAGGTGTTTCCGAAAACAAGTTTCGACACCGGACGCGTTTGGACACGTTTTTCGAGAAACTTCGGCTGAACACGGAATGCCCTAGATGGAATCAAGATTTAGATTAGAATAGACATTTCTAGTAAGTGAGAACTTGTCTTCAAAGTTGTAAATCCGGAATTTTGAGATTTCTCCGAAAGTACGCGATTCGGACACCGATCGGAAACTTATCGGTAAGACGGCTTCTTGAGGAAGTAAGTGACATCACCACCATGACATCATGGCTTTAAATGATGATGTCAGCTGCCAAGTGGCTCGGTGAGGATCATGACACCTTGCGAAGTGCGATCCAACGGTTGAGATTAAAGGAGAAAAAGGTGCGAATTTGCCCCTGGAAATCTCTATAAATAGCCAACTCCTCTTCATAAGTTTTCCACACCACTTCTCACTAGCTTGGCCGAAATTTAGAGAGAGAAGCTCTAGGGAAGGAGTCTGGGGAATCGTAGCGAAGCTCTGGGTAAGTTTTCGATGCAGGAGCTTTTAGCTTCCGTAGTTCTTTCAGTAGTTAGAGTTGTTAGAGTAGCCTTTAATTTTCAAGTATGATTGGATATCATATGGGAGGGCTATTTTAGTCTTTATTTTCGAAAATCAAAATGGCGTCGAAGTTCTGGCGAAATTTTGGGAAGAAAATTAGTCAGAGTAACGAAGTGCTGGCGAAATTCCGCCAATTAGGGTAGAAGGGCAAAATGGTAATTTTTACCTAAAATGCCGCTTATTGTGTCAAATCACTAATGAAAGTGATATTACCCTTATAGGATATCGAAACTCGATCTGCCGTCGTTCTGCCGTCCGACGTGTCATTTGTTTCACGATTTGCCGTAAAAGTACGGTTTCCGTAAACGTGCTAGAAATACCGTGTCCGTCAACGAAGGTACGTTCGCGCATTGTAACACTAATCTAGTGCTGCTCATATACATATATGTGATAGGTACATTCGGGTTCTTGTTTCGGTTAGAGACTCGTATAGGGTTACCATTTCGGATAGAGATTCTGTTAGGGGTCATCGAGATACATTCACGGTTAGAGACTCTGTTAGGGTCACCGTTCATATGCAATGCCTCACACGGTTTTTGTGCAGGGACTTTATGGGACTTACATACTGCTTTATGCTTATGTCTTGTCATTATACCGATCATGCGTCCGCTTTATCTTTGATATCTTTGTTGTTATGTCATGAGTATCTCATCATCCGTATCTTTGTTTTATGTTACAAGAACTGAAAGCAAATTATAATCATAAGGGAGGGTATTTGACTCAAAAGCTTTATGGCTTGAGAAATAAAAGAGGCAAGAAAGACTGGATTTCACAGGACATTGTAGACGAATTAATGCAGAATTGGGCCACAAATGAAAAGTTTCAAAACATGAGCGCGAAAAATAAGCAAAACAGGGGCCAAAATGGAAGGACCTCATATGTTGTGCGGTGCATTCCAATTAGTGAGCATCGACGGAAAATTGTAAGTACACGTTATTTTCTATTTAGGTATTTGATATTTTGTACTTTGAAGTAATTAATTAAGGTCATCATCTGCGTTTACAGGTAGAGTTTGGGGAAGTTCCTGAAGGATCGATTGAGTGGGCTACCTTTGAGCGGACCCATTCCCAACAGTCTGAAGGGAGTGAGAGACAATGGATTAGCCAAAAGGCGCAGCAAGTAGCGGTTAGACATTTATTGCCTTTATTACTTGTTTTATGCACCACCATATTTATTTCATTTTACATGTCTAATTTGTTATGTATTTTTGTGCTTGTTGGAAACCTTTCAGAAGCTGTCGCAAGAGAGAGAGTCGCAGCTTGGGGCTGACCCCGCATCCTCTCAGTCTGACAATGAGAGTCTGTTCTTTGAGGCCGCAGATGGATTTAACAAGAAAGGGAGAGTCTTTGGATACGGTGCCTCTGCTGGCCGACTGAAGCAACCAAAGCGCTCCTCATCCAAAGATCGAAGGTGTTTCTGCAGGTACACGTAATACATTTGATAATGATAATTCCCATTCTCTTGTCCATTCAAATGAAGTACAAATAATAAATGTACTTCATAATGTTTTTGCAGATGAGCTGAAGAAGATGAAGGCGTTGGTGCAGGAGCAAGCAACACAGATGAGTCAGCAACAGGAGATGATGAGGCAGGAGATGCTTCAGGAGATGCTTCAGGAACGGGAGAGGATGGAGCAGGCGATGAATCAGGAACGGGAGAGGATGCGGCAGGAGATGAATCAGCAAGCGGACATGATGAGGCAGATGCAGCTTCAACTCCTGTCCCTAATGACACAAAAGGGTTCGGGGTCGGCTCCTGGTGATGATGACCATGCCGGTGATGATGATGATGATCACAATGCTGATGTTCAGACTACTTTTTAGTATTTGTTCCTTACGACATTATTATATATATTTTGTTTTCTCTATGTAAACTCTTTTTATTATATTCATGATACTTTTGCAATCAATTTTCAAGAAAAAAATTAAAAAAAAATAAAACAATTAATAAAAATTAAAATTAAAAAAGATTCAAAAAATTAAAAAAAATTAAAAAAAAAATTAAAAAATATATATATAATTTTTTTACTTTTGCTACGGAATCAAATTCCGTAGCAATTGCTACGAAATCACACGGAATTTGAAATTCTGTAGCAATTGCTATGGATTTGAAATTCCGTAGCAAATTTTGCTACGGAAATTAAAATCCGTAGCAAATTTTGCTACGGATTTTCCAATTTCTGTAGCAATTGCTACGGGGTTTTTTACTACGGAAAAAATCCGTAGCAAATCAATTTTGCTACGAAATTTTGGCATTTTTCCGTAGCAAAATCGATTTGCTATGGTAACAAAAATCGATTTTTTTTGTAGTGCTAATAAGTTATTAGCATATATAGTACTCTTTCTACATTAGCAAAATAGAAGAGAAAAGGTTGAATTTTCCTTCTTCGACATAGAGCAGCCATATCAATTGGTTTCAAACATTAGTGAACACTCATTTAATCATTATCAAAAGCATAAGCATGTAGGGGGAACAAGGAAGAGAAAGCTAACATCTTTTGCTTGACCCAACCGGTGAGCACTGTCCATTGCCTGCTGATCCCATGAGGGATTCCAATTGTTCTCATAAGAGATTACCGTGTCAAAGAATGATCAAGATTCCATTCAAGAGCAACCTACATGCTCCAAGCAATTTTTGTCTTTGGGAATATCCACCTAAAATACAGAGAAAAGGCAACAAAATGCTAGGAAAGTATATCAAAGAAGTAAGCAACCACTCATTAGAAATGAACTTTACCTAATAATTATACTTAAATGCATTAAAAAATAAAATAATATAATTGCCTCAAAAATTTATCTCATTAGGACGGAAGGTATAGAAGGGAAAAATTTAAAAAAAGAAAAAGAAAAAAAAAGAAGAAGGTTATTTTTGTAGTTTTATCTCAAAAATCAAGGAGGGGCACATGCCCCCCTTCTCCTCTACCTGCATCCGCCCTTGCACATATATGTGCGTATGTGTGTGTCTATATATATTTGTGTGTAGACACACACATATATACATATATAGATGCACACACATATATATCTAAAAATTTAACTGATTAGAAAAGTCTACGCACCTACATACATATACTCACAAAAAACCAAACACACTTTATAGAATAAAATAGGGGTATTTTAGGAAGAAATTGACAAAAATTAAAATGTTGTCTTATAATTAGGACCAAAATCAACTCTCAAATGTTGTCCTATAATTAGGACCGGAGGGAGTATAATTTAATAACGGTCTTTAATCTAAGCTTTTGATTGAGTTTAACTATGATTATTTCTTAATAATTAAATTAAATGGCTCACTTTACTTGTAAAAACCGCAAAACTACACATATATCGAAATGGATCAGCTTTCAACTTGATTGCCCCTCAACATATGTTATTAATTAATTAACTATTTCGTGACTTATAAATTTTATTCTGACAAATTATTAAATCTCTTATAATTAATTACTACTAAATGGATCAGATTAATTAGTTATCCATGTGGTCTCTTACCCTTGTCTGAATAAACTGAATACATCTGCTTTTTATTTATAAATAATATTATAGAAGATTTTAAATTTAACTTTAGTCAGGGCATTCCCCTTTTATATAGGTTTTTTTTTTGGGGATTCTTTTAGGGATGCGGAAACTGAAACATATATTGCTTTGGTTAGGGTTTAGGTACTTGAAAGCGAATATCCAAACCAACATTGAAAAGCAAGGCATCTATTCAATTATTTATGATATATTATGCATCATCGTTTGAAAAATTTAAGACTTTAATTTTTTTATAAATCAACTCTATTTTCTGATAGTTTCTATGAACTATCAAGCCTGCTACAAGTAATAATTATTAATCCTGAGCCGCAGACATTGAATCTGACTTGGAGCTGGTCAAAGAGGAAGAAAATAAATATACAATGATGATACTGTTGTAAATTTGTAGAAAATAAAAGGAATAGAGAGCTTGGGGCCGAATTAGGAGGTTAAGGGTGGCCCCCTAAAATTATACTCCTTCTGATCTTTATTATAAGGCACCAACTAGTAAGTATATTTATTCTTTTTTATAAGATATTTGCTTGTTTCTAAGAAGCATTAATTGTTTTTTTCCCATGTATGCTCATCATTAATAGGGGCAGTGAGTGAGAGTAATAATAATATAATATTTGAATTTACTGCAACTAGTAGATGTAATATTATAAATTACTTAAATTGTAGGATAACTTTATTGATTTTAACTGTTTTTATTAGTTTGTGTGAATTGTTAGTTGATTCTTTATAATAAAGATCAGATGGAATATAATAGAACTTTGATGTTCAGAAAATTACATTTTAGACTCATAAATTCACTTTAGTTCCTCCTAAAAGTTTCGTAGAGGGACTAAAATAAAAATATTGAAATATTTATGAGGCTAAAATATAATTTCATAAATACCTAAGTTCTATTCTATCATTTTCACCTTCTAAAAGTTTTATGGAGGGACTAAAATAAAAATATTGAAATATTTATGAAATTAAAATATAATTTCATAAACACTTAAGTTCTATCCTATAATTTTGCACCCTCTAAATCCTCCGATAGAGAGTAATAAAAGAGAAGAAAGAAGAGACAACAGAATGTAAGAGGAGAGAATGACATGTCCCATTCACTTTATTTTTATTTTATTGGTGTACCAAAGCTTTACGTACCGTCTCTATTTATAGGTCTCTATACATTGAACATTGAAGATTAGGTAAGTCGTAAGAGTATAATATTGATAGTTTGAGATTGATGGGCAGGAGCGAAGCGTCTAGGATTTGGAATGATCAGATCGATGTTTGGGCTCTTATATATAGTTACTATTAATAATTAATTTTGGGTCACTTCGATTTTTTTCAACTGAAGCGATAAACTAACACGCAAAAAAGGAATTGATATATTTTGTATAGATAGATATTTTTGGGGGTTAAGGTGCAATTTTACACATGAAGTTTACCCCTGGGAGCGCCCAGTACCACGAAGTTTTTTCAGGAGCAAAAGTACACACGACGTTACGTTTTGGGAGCAAAAATACCACGGGCCGTTTGTTGACCGTGAGTTAACCGTTAACTTGAACGGAAGTGAACAGTAACGCGGGTAAAATTACACTTTTGCCCTAATTTTTTTTTTTTTAAAAAAAACTTAAAACAAAAATTAGCCCCCGGTGGGCCCCACCGCCGCCGGCGGTGGTCGGCCGCCGGTGGTGGGGCCGACCGGGCGGAGGGGGTATTTTTAGTTTTTTTTTAGTTAAAACTAAGGGCAAAAATGTAATTTTTACTTAAAACTAAGGGCAAAATGGTAATTTTCTCTTTTTACTTACCATCAGTGTCCACGTCAGCATCCATGTCAGCATGTCAGTCCAAATAAGCGCTACGTCAGCGTTCCATCCAAGTTAACGGTCAACTAACGGCCCGTGGTATTTTTGCTCCCAAAACGTAACGTCATATGTACTTTTGCTCCTGAAAAAACTTCATGGTGCTGGGCGCTCCTGGGAGTAAACTTAATGTATAAAATTGCTCCTTAACCCTATTTTTGGCGATAAACATAAAACTTGTTTGGTATATTTTATCTATTATCTGTTAATAAAATTAATTAGTATATTATATTATTTTTTTAATTACTATAACATCAATTTTTTTACTAACAATATCATTAGCTATATTGATATATATTTTTTATTAAAAACATGCTGATTATAAAGATAAACATTTTGCTTTGAAAGAAATAGCTAATAAGCGAGCTCTTCATCATGTAATATATCTCTAATCTGCCTTTGAAGAGGACTTACCTATCATTTATCATCTAGTAGTTTTATATTTAATATATAGTCTGTTACAAAACCATGTTATACAATTTTTGCTTTACGTTTTATTTTTTTGGCTAAGTAAATTTTTACTTTTTAACAAAATGAAGCAAATCAATATTAAAGCCTAAAGAAATCATTTTAAAATTTAAATTCAAATTATTTTAAATATTGTGGTTTAGTTAATAAATGTATTTTCCTATTTTCAAGCACCTTAAAAAGATAGAGGTAAGTAGGTATGAATGTGAGTTTTGAAATTTGGGCAAAATATCAAACTACCCTTCTTCCTAACTATCACCAAAGACCACAGCCTCTTCTTCTCTTCCCACCGCAGTGATCACGAAGCCTCCGTCTTCAACCTCAATCATCATCCCATCATTATCAACCTCCCTCTTCAAAGAACTAGATCAAAAACCAGATCCGTCTTCAACCTCAATCACGTCATTTGTGTTCTTCCATATCCATTACACACAACCTTCCTCTTGGTTTGTTGCGTCAACGTTAAACCTACCCCACGCCACCATCGAACCTACCCTCTTGAGTTGAACATTATTTGGGTTTTCAGGAAGAAAAAGGTGAACAATAGATATGAGATTTACCAACAACCATAATGGCATTAACGAGTTTATCAATAGTTTTCACAAGACTTGTAATGGATTTAACAAAGACGTTTATCAAGTGAAAACATGAGATTAATAAGTTGAGTAATGACTTTCACAAGAATCTTTCTTTTGTTTCTTTCGTTAAACAAAACTGATGCAACCATCGTTCGAAACCTCTGATTCGTCATCTATGAATTTTATCATCAACAACAGGCCTTATCTCATTGAGTAGGGTCGGTTGTATAGGACAATCCATGCCATTGAGGTCAGTCAAAAACCAAATCTCGGGATAAATTGTAATAAATTGTTAACTAAGAGATATTGAGCTTTCTCTTCGTCTTCCTTTACCCTTCTTAACTAGGCTCTAAACAACATGATTTACCCTCCTCACTAGTGTATCCAATGACCTTCTCTTACGTGTTCAATAGGTGTCACTCCATCCTTTCTTCATGTAAGTTTATTATGAATCTTATCATGATCACACATCCATCTTAATATCTTTATTTTAACTACCCATTTTATGCTTATGAACCCCTTCACAGCCAACATTCACTACTATAAAGCAATATTGGTGGAATAGTGGTACAATAAAATATTCCTAATTTTATTTTATCAGGTAGACCAAGTTTGCAGGCCGAATAGCATATCCTACTTCGCCTGGCTGGTCTTGGATGGAAAATAATGTATAAGGACAATGAAAAAGCAGTGGTTCACGGTGGGAAAATGTTTTGTCCTATTTTTCTAGTTTTATTGAGTAAATACATAATCATAACTTGGATGGTGGGCTGCAATCTAACATTACAGTTGAATTATTTAAAAATAAGGAAAAAGAACTTACATGCTTACAGTCTTACATCACTGTTTAATGGGGTTGTATTTGCAGAAGAAATTTAATGAAACAGTTTCACAAGATTAGAGAATGAACACTCAATCACAAAGAACAAAACATGAAAATATTGAAGGGAGAATTGAGCAATCTGATCGAAAAGCAGCACAAAATCATCCGACTTTACACTCTCAGTCACATAAAGCATCAAATGAGAGGGTAATGGAGCCCAAATTATTAGAGCCAAAGCATGCTTGCTGTTCGCACCACGCCACCACCAATTAGCACCTCACGCTTGGTGAAGGAGTTGAAGCTGCGAGTTAAAGAGATGGAACATGTAGTTGGAGAAGCCAATAAGGATTCAGATTTACCAAGGAGGTATTTTCTTCTCTGATGTTCCCTACTTGCATTCATTTCCCAATTAATTGCCATTGCCAGTCTGTACTAAATATATGATGTAGAAGTCTCTAACTTCAACTATGGCTTAAAACTCTGACGGTTTGAATTGCTGTTCAAAAATAACGAAAACATTTATATAATTATATTAATGTTTTGCTCTAATTTCAAGTTTCAATAATCAAAGTCAAGTGATTTTCATTTCAATCTAAAAACAAGTGAAGTTCACAGTGCTATGCATAAAATGAAACACATGGATGGTACATTGTCCAAAGCTGACCGTGCTTACCCACACTGCCATCTTATGGCTTCAAAGGCCAAAGCTTCGTGCAATGAACTACAACGCTGAAGAGCAAGTTCGGACTCAGCAAGCTCAAGAGTCTTATCTTGTTCATCTTGCTGCAAGGACCACCACTTAAGGCCTCCATTGTCTTTCTATGCGGCTGACTGCAGAATACTATGCTCTGAGGCCTGAGGAGAGGAAGTTTCCTAATGAAAATAAGATCAATGATCCTAAGCTTTATCATTATGCTGTCTTCTCTGACAATGTCCTGGCGTGTGCAGTGGTTGTTAACTCTACTGTTTCTACTACTAAGGTAAATGTTTTTTGTTAAATGGATCAGCTTTTTCTTTTTCCTTTGCCCCTTTAATGCAATCATTCTTTAATTTTACCTTGAGCCAATAAGTCACCGACCATCCACCATTGCTGAAATGGAAAATTAATATGGCCAATTGAATATTGAGCTTAGCTATCCAGTATCAAGTCCCCCTCCTTTGGTTTTTTGTGTGTTGTGCGAAGTCTAAAGTATAAATTGCACAATCCATGGCTTCTTTTGTAGATTGAATGTTGACATTGATATATTGATGTTCAACGCATTTTTCTTTACAGTATGTATTTCTAGAAGAATTCATTTCATCATTGTTTATCTATATGAAACAACTAGTGAACGTAGAAGTTGAATCTAATTTAATTACATTGAATGAAATTTTGATTATCCAGTGAGGAAGAAGTCTTTTTACCTTATCAATAAAGAGTTGTTTTGTATGGAAGTGTCTTACTGACTTTCAACAAATACAAGGAGAGAAACCCCGGGATATGAGTATCCATGATAAATGAACAGTTCTTCATTAGAATGTAAGCTGCTGCAATTGCTTCAGACCGTCTTTAATCCGACTGGGCAAAAACTTGGGGTTATGCCTGAATCTGATTCTGCATGTGGCGGTAGGACCACTTAAGTCTCTGACTATGCCTTTTAGTATGCAGAAACCTGAGAAACTTGTTTTCCATTTTGTGACCAATTCACTCAACTTTCCAGCAATGTCAATGTGGTTTTTTATTAAACCCACTCTTAAATAGAAGAGAGAATAGGGATAATTTCATTCACGAAAATGGCAATTGGTTAGTAAAGCACATATATTCTCTTCTGCCTAGCCTGGACACGTCACAACCATATTCCTCTCTTCTAACTGATTCTAGATGCATTCCTGTCACAGTTATTTACTCAAGTGTTAGCATATACTCCCTCTGGTCCTTATTATAAGGCACCAACCACCAACATTTTTTGGTCCTTATAATAAGGCACCAACTTACTTTAATTAACTCATTTATTACTATTTTTCCATTATGCCCTCATTTTTAACTAACTTATTTAAATCTACATCATTAAAGTAGGGGTAAAGTTGGAAACATTTATTACTTTTAGACCTAATTAATGACTTAACCTCCATTCCTTGGTCCGCGAGAAAGTGATAGTTGGTGCCTTATAATAAGGACCAGAGGGAGTAACACCCACCAGGCAAAGCCGCACTCCACATACAAAATATAGACCACTTTAAATGGATATTCAAGTACAGTGGCTTCAAGAAACAAAATTTCAGTGATCCAAGATATAGTTCTGAACTCAACTACCTTCGCTTCTATCTACCAGACATCTTCCCTGCTCTCAATAAGATTGTTCTCCTTGATCATGATGTGGTGGTGCAACAAGATCTAAAGTAGCCTATGGAATTCCAACATGGAGAAAAAAAGTAAATGGAGCAGTGGGGACTTGTCAAGAAGTGATACTTCATTTTACATGATCAATACGCTCATCAACTTCTCAGATCCATTTATTGCAGAGAGGTTCGAAGTTAATGCATGCACATGGGAATTTGGGATGAACTTGTTTGATTTGCAACAGTGGAGGAGACTGTATTTAACTGCTGTCTATCACAAATACTTGGAAATGGTATGGAAAAAAAACAAGAAATGTCAATTTTGTAGTGTACTTCAAGTTTTTTCTCCCTTCCATTCTTTTTTCCCCTTGCAGCATTTATATGGCATTCAATGTATGCTGCATTTATATCTCTTAACTTTTCAGTCTGGGTTTAGGAATGAATCAAGAAGTCCAGGGCTGACATTTCTAGACAAATTATTTTTTAATGAAGTGGTGTTTCCTTGAAGTTGAATTGAATCAGCTTTAGCCAACATTTTTTTTCCTGCTACACGAATGGTTGGACAAGTAGTTTTACTTCTGTTGTGAATTAATACCTCACTGTAAGTCTATTTTCTGGAATCAAGTATCTGACATTCCTCCTCTAGCCAGATCTGTTATTTCCAAATGCTGGTTCTTTTTTTTCAGTCGGTAAACAAGCGCTGGTTTTTTTTATCTCCGTAGATGCTTTGGTTAAATTTCTGGTCAGCAATGTCACTAGGCTCATGCTCATAGGAAATGCTCATATTGCTTCTTATAGATGGGGGGCGTACATGTTAACTCGAGCAACATATGCTCTATTCTTTTTCCTTTTCAAGTGTTTATCCAAATCCATATCTGAATTGTGGTGCAATGATTTCTGATGCGTACTTACCTAGTTACCAGGGTAATGATTTCAGGGTTCTAAGAGGCCATTATGGAAAGCTGGAGGTCTGCCTATAGGGTGGCTCTGTTTAACTTGCTTTGTGTCTATGAAGATAAGTTTGATCTGTGAAACTTTTGTAGATAAGTACCTAAGAATTTCTGAAAAATTAAAAAAGGGAAAAACATTCTTGTTGTGGCTGATGAATGGGCTACTCTTTGAAATTTTGAATCTATATTATTAAAAAATCCTTGTGCAGAATAATGCTGGCGCATTTTAGATTGTTTCTTTGACCCACTAAACTATGTTGAGAATTTAGAGCTTCTTCTTATTGTAGATTGTGTATATGTTAAAAAATATAAAAAGATTCACCAATGTAATGGCGGTCAAGTACTCCTCTGTCACATGCCTACTTTTTTTTTGCAGAATTCTTCTATAATCTCGCTGCAACCGTTGTTTGCAGTTGATTTCATTTTCATATGCATATGAAACGTGGTTGTTTTAGAGAAGGCGAAGATGAGGAGCCGCGATACCTACCTGAGACCCGGGGGCTTAGAAGGAGCATAAAAACGAGGATGAACTAGGAGTTTGAGATAATCTCTCCAGAAGAGAGACTTTTCCACGCCTGGATTGAAGCTGGTCCTGCATCTGATGGGATCCAATAAACTCCTTCCCTCGAATTCTTTCTTCTCTTCCTCTGTCAGATTAAAGAAGCTCTCACATCCTCTAACCACTTCATCCATCATTGCCTCTGACACTCCGTGGTTTATCAGCTGCATTTCACCAACCCAACTATTAGATATTACTACAACTACAATGAAAAGAACGGGGTTAATAAAGAAAAAAGGTATTGAGGTATACAAAAAAGAATCCCCAATCGCGGCAGGAATCTCCAAGCAGCTGGGTTGCTTCAGAGCGTTCGCTGGGATCGGGGGAGGTAAGTTTGGAGAAGTCGATTGTGGGAATAACAATATCAGATACGTAGGATACGGAATCTTCTGGACATTGAGGGCACACATATTTGGAGGGAATAGAGCTCAGATTCGAACCTCAAGAAAGAACAAATCAAACCTCCACGCTGCACAGTGCACAGCTTCAAAAAACAATCAGAATCTAATCTCAAGGTTGATTATCTTGGTGTTCCAATTCATCTCGGGTTGCAATGATCATAAAGCGGAGAGCCTCATATTAACATGCCTTGATTTAGAGTCAGCCCGAACAATTAACTCGTTGTAATAGTCGATCGCAGCTAAACACTCCCGAGCAGGAAATTTTGATCTCCAGAGGGATTCTTTTATAATAGAATCCATCGCCTGATTTCTTGGTTCAAAATGGACCTTATTCAGAATACAGGACCCTGGCATAACCAAATTTTTTATAAACCATGGCATATTTTCTAGGGTCGTCTTCCGGAAGACAGGGAGCCAAAATGCAAGAATCTGAGCACCTTACACTCCGGAATCTGCACGCACCGTTCGCCGTATCTCTAATTAAAAAGTTGGAGAACAATAGAGTTTGATTGACGTAGGAGGTCATCCCTCCTAAGTCAATAAAGTTAAATTTAATATTATTCTAGTAATTATAGTAAATTCTAATATCACATTTACTCTCACATACTATTTTATTAATTATGAGTATATATAAAAAAATTAATTTTAAATAGCATTTAACACCCTAAAATATTTTTTAAATAATATCCCATATCTACAGCCTAATATTCTAAAATAATTTTTAATGCATCCAAGATTGTAAAATACTTTTTGAGTAGTCTTCAATATCTTAAATAAATTTTTGATACATTAAGCATAATAAAATATTTTTTTGAGTAATTGTAAGGATAAAATTGCACTAAAAATTACTTTAAGAGATACAAAGTGCTATTAAACAAATATTTCAAGTTGCCGGATGCATTAAAAATAACTTTAAAATTCTAGGTGTTGGATAACTAATGTTACTTAAAAAATATTTTAGGGTGTTTAGTGAACTAAAAATTATTTTACAATACTGAATTGTGCTGAGAAAAATTCTTTAAGATACTGTATGTTTTTTTTTTTTTTTTTTTTTTGAAAACCGCGTAGTTTTGGAAAAAGGAGGCGTGAGATGTTAACAAGAAAATTAAGGAGAGAAGCTAGATAGATTTATCAAAAGGAAATATTTTTTTTTCATTTTTGTTAGGACCTGTTCGAGTTAGCATTCGAAAAGTACGTTCACACAAGTTGATACTTATATCACATACTTACTTCGTATACTGTAAATCACATTAAAAAATCAACTTCAAATGTTAATCCAAACAAGCATTTAAACTTTATCATCATTCATCCCATTAAATTGAAAGTATGGAAAGTTCAAATTCAATATTTTATAAAATTATTATTTAAAATATAAATAAATTTAAATTGTTAAAATCTAATATACACAATTTATCATTTAATCAGGCTGACAGTTGATGTTTTGTAGTTTATGCTATAAATCAATGTTTAACAGGTAAAAGGCAATGAATGATCTATGAGTAATGTTATTATTTAGCCAGAATTTTCATAGTTAAAAAGTATATATAAATTTACACCCAAAAAAAAAAAGTACATGTAAATCTAGCTAAATGTAGATCTATGAGTTGCTTACTTTTGGCCCAAGGCTTTCAGCAAGTCAAATGTAGCATTCTTTCGTTCAATTCTTAATATTTGCTAAGATTATTCAACTGTGTCTTGTGTTCACTCTCTTGAAAGTCTCTGTCCAATACTGTTAGGCACATGTAAGTGCACGCACACACGCACAAATGGGTTTTGGCATCCAATTTCATTATCCATATTCCGATTTATTTAATAATCTCTGCAATGCAATAATTAGAAGCATTTACCGAGATCCTCCATCGGAAAATCTGTGATTTGTCTTCTTTTTTCTTTTTTCAATTTCATAATCTATATCATAACACTCGTTATTGAACAGTGTGGTTGGATTAAAGCTCCTCTCTTTCTCTCTGTGCCAGGTTTTATTTTCTTAAGTTTTTTTTTTTTTGATAATAAAAATTTTAGGAAAGGGGTTGGACTCACCCACAGTCCAAGGGCAGGGCGCTTGGAGCTCAATCCACAGGGCATACTGGACAGAGAGTACACATGTCTCCACCTCTACCAGTGTTTCCACTGCTTCCTAGAAGTCTAGGATACCTCCCCCAGCGCCTTGACCAACGCAGGGATCGAACCCTCTCCCTTGAGGTGAGGAAGTCCGACCCCTTCGCCAGTTGAACCCAAAGACGAGGGGTTTTATTTTCTTAACTTAAAGCAACGTTAAAATTAGATAACGAGGCCAGCGCCTTGGGTAGCGCAGTGACATGTTAGCTGGCCTTAATTGCTAGTGTCTGGCACTGTGCCAGTGTATCAGGGTTCGACCCTGCTTGGGACCATTCAGTCCCCAACTAAAAATAAATAAAAAATAGATAACGAGCGAACGAATTTTCATCGGCCTACACTACAGGCAGGCCTCTGGACCTGCAAGGAATCAAATAGTAGCATTGCTATATTACTATAATCTTAGTAGTTTGGGCGGGCCTTAAGAAACTTGTTTCCCTGCAAACTTGAACTATAATCCATCATTTTTTTATGAGATTATTATCTTTTCCGTTCAGGTCCACCTAAATTTTCTTTATCAAAAAGGTTTTGTAACTATGCATTATATTGGAATTTGAAACATAAGAGTATTTGGTTATTTTCTCGTAGTTTTCATTTTGTATTACCAATAACTGAAGTTTATAAGCTTTACATGAATCCGGATCTGGGCTGAGATTTCTTGTGGGCTTTTGCTTTAAGTGATTCATTTATTTTCATAGCTTCTCTGTTAAAAAAAAAAAACTTACAAACCCATACATTGGAAATTAAAGGCAAGAAATTATTTCATATAATTTCCATAAAATTAAGTTATTAACCTTGTCCTGTTTTCTTAATTTAATATTTTCACTTTCTTATTGAAGATCCATTGCAAGGATGAATTTGTTCTGTCTTTCACTGTCACTCCTCATCCTCCCTCAAGTCCTTCCATTTGCTAGAAATATATATAATCCATTCGCTCTTTTTTCCCACTTCTAATCCTCCTCCTTTTATTTGGAAAGACCTCATTAGATACAATAGAAACCAAAATTCTTTCATATCTGTTCTTTGGGAAAGGTAGCTCATTGCAGGTACTCACTCGCAGATTCCATTTTTTGAAGTTCAATGAAAGAATTGAAAGGGAATTCTTGTTGTTTGGCAGATATAATATAATGTCACTAATGTTGTAAGGTGGATTTCAAGGGTGAACCTTTTACTAACTTTACCCTTAAAGAGAAGAAAAGTGGAGATAAATAGATGTTAAAGGGTAAAAGAGTAAATGAAGAATTAGTAGGAACTCGATCCATCCAAAGAGTGATGGCCTGATTTTTACCCCTAATCAACACTAACTCCGTCTTGCTTCACCTCATTCCATCCTCCCATACAAGATTAAAGTATGACATGTTTGAAGCCTTGATTTTTTACCATTGATTATTTTGGCTTCAAACTTTTCTTTTGGGTGAATAAATATTAGGTAAGGCTTGAACTCACTTATAAGCCAAAGGCAAGGCGATTACCTGGTCACACACTGCCCTTTGGATAACCTCAGGGTGTCTAAGTCATTGGCTGGGGTAGCGCATTAAATAGATAAGAATTAGTTCCAAATTCCATGCTTTACCGGGTATGGGATGTCTCCCTAGTGCTGCGATGTTCTCAGGGATTGAACTCATATCTTTTACTGAGCTTGTCCAACCCTTCAAGCGTTGAACCGCTATTTTGGTTTGAGACTTTGCTTGTATAGTGCTTTTACTTTATCTCAACATCAGTTAATAATGTCCTTTTGATATCATGTTGCTTTCATTTTGAATGGACAGCAGGTGAAATTCTTATTGTTAATAAGATGTAAATTTGGGCATGGCTCTCAGGAACCACTCGCTCTTTCAAACGAAGGACACTACTTTAATTTGTTAGATTTGTATACTCATTCATAAGCTTCACACATTTTTTTTGTCCTGTGTAAAATGCCTGGTCGGAAGGATATATGTCAGGAACCACTATTAGTGGACTATAACTTGCACGGAGAGGGAATATCAGAGCATCGATATTGAAAGCAACGGCTAATTGTAAGCCTTTATGGTCTGATGGCTGCATGCTTTTTGGAACAAGTTGATTTATTATTCTATTTTGTTCTGATGCGTATCGTTCTTGCTGGTTTAATTTGTACTGTTCTTTTCTCGTCCCTTCCTTTTTTGATACTTTATTTGGCAGAATATCCAAATTCTGAAATCTCGTCTATTGGCAAAAGAAAAAAAAAATATCTGAAGTCTTGTGGTCAACTCTCCCATCTCTGTCTTATTTTCCTAGACGTCTTTAAAAAGGTACTGAAAATAACCCATCTTTGCTCCCAGATTTCGAAGAAACTCATATATGGTTTTGACCGAGATTTTTGACAAATTCAAACGACTTTTGTGCAAGTTCGTTGAACGGATAGAACTTCCATGTTGAACTCTTATCTTAAACTCTAGTATTTACTGTGAGGTCTCAACTCATAAGAAAAAAAATATAATTACAAAAAATATCAATGATAACTAAATTATATGAATATGTTGTCAATTTTTTACGATAAAACCAGTCATTACATGTTGTTTAATTACTGTAATTTTTTAAGTGATTACATTTTTTTTAAAAGCTTATAGTAATTCAACTTGCAAATTGATTATCACGATTGTTTTTTGGTTTTGGATTGAAAATTGGCCTATGGGAGAGGACCAAGAAAAAGTTGGTATGATTGCATATTTGAAATTCTTGTTAATTAGTATTAAATGGAGTATAATCTGGGAAGAGTCCATGTCCCGTCAAATTATTGACCTTAATGGTTGTGCAAGCAAGAATCCAATAGCGTATATGCCTAGACTAGTTAATTAAAATGGAATTTCCACACGTTTTCGTATGATAGGCATTGACTTTGACCAAAAAAAAAAAACAATGATGGGATGACTTGATTTGAAATTTCCCAAGAGATCGGAACCTTCTAGACTTACAAATTTGACTTACAAACCCATTGTTATTATTTATGTGCCTGATTTCAGCATTTTGCAGTGAAGATATTCATAAATTTGAATACTGTTCAAAAATTTTCACCTTTAATAATTCATCACTCTGGTTTGCTTGTTTGATCTCATTGGGAAAGAAAAATTAGTAAGCTTATTGCATTAGTTCCAATTATATTCATAGTGTTATAAATATTCCAATATTGGTGTGAATGTCCATAACCTTCCAAGAAGAGTCTTTTGGAATTCTACACTTGAAGCCATATAACCTATGACATGAATGGCTTAGTGGGAGTTTCATATAACTTACAATATTCCATAATATACCATTATGTAGATTTACTCTTGTATGTTACTCTTGTAATGAAAGTTGAAAATTGATTGCCTATATATAGTAGGCATGTATCAAAGGTTGAGCTACAACAATAGAAAGAAGAATCACTCTCTCCTTGCTCTCCATTTCTCTCTTGCATTTCTTCATCTCCCTCATCTTAATCTCCCTTGTATTTTACTTAGTTTTATAACACGTTATCAGCACGAAGTTCTAAGCAATTGAGCCTCCTTCTTGTGTTGATCATCATCTCTCCGTAAAGCATTCTTCGCCACACCCCCCCAATCCATCTCATTCCATTCCCATGCACGTTACGGAGGCATTTTCGTCCCCATGCTCACTTTGCTTCATCCTCATCCTCTTTATTGGAACTTCATCCATATCCTTCTTTAAGGGAATCAAGATGTGAAAGGAAGAGACTATTCTCAAGAACGAAATTGCCTTATAAGGCAATTTCCCATGGAGAACCTATGGTTGGCACGGAATATGAATCGTTGATACCCAGAAAAAAAGAAAAAGAAAAAGGAAGAGAGATGAACATAACATTTACTAACATAACATTTATTTTTATCTTACTAACATTTACTTTATGTTACTAACATTTACATAACCTTTATTTTTATGTTACTAACATTTACTTTATGGTACTAACATAACATTTACTTTAAGCTTTTACTTTTATTGTTATGTTTTATTATCCAATTTACATGTCATTTTATTTTTCTTATTATATGACCGAAGTCATATTGCTCGATTTCCTATTATATGGCGAAGCCATATTCCTTTTATTACTATTTTGAGATTATATGACCGAAGTCATATACATTTTGATTTATTATTTTGATATAATATGGCGAAGCCATATTCATTTGATTCCTATTTTTATATTATATGGCGAAGTCATATATATACATTTTCTTTATGTATGTTACAAAATGGCTAGAAGCCATATTCATTTGATTCCGTATTATATGACATGAAGTCATATATTTTTTAATCTTTTATTTTATTGGATGGCTAGAAACATATATTTAATTTTTATCTATCCACGAAGATAAAAGGCCAGAAGCCATATAATTCTAAATTCTCATCATTGGCCCGAAGCCATGAGACTAATTAGTCTAAAGCCATCATGTTCAACTTATATTTATCCTGAAGATAAATGGCCGATATTATAATAATATATAATGGCTAAAAACCATATATAATTTATGTTTATCCTGGAGATAAACAGGTTGAAAGTCATATTGATTTAATTTCTCATGAAGAGAAAGTTGGCTAGAAGTCAAGAGGAGGCACAATTTGGCCTGAAGCCATGATGAGACAAAATGGCATCATTTGTAAATATTTGGCATTAAAAGACCCCCCTTGTTCTTTAGAACAAATTAAAGGAAATTGTATAACCACCTGAAGATGGTTGTTCTTCTAAAAGTTTGTTATAAATGATTGTATCCAATTTGCTCCTGCAGTAGTAATATTGTGAGAGAGGTTTTAAGTAATTTCGAATTAATTCCTTGATCTCATATGGCCAAACAATGCGTATGATGGTTCAAATTCTCACCTGAAGTGGAGAAATATTATTGATAAAAGCCACAAAAGGAAAACTATTGGGCATAATAAATATGTTAAAAAAATATCATCATATCACTATGATATCTCTCTCCCCACTATGTACATAGTATTACAATTTATGTGATATTTAGTCCTTTAGTCTTCTACCCACAAAAAGGATGTAGGAGCTAGTTCACATTCAAAAATGAATGGTGGACAAGAAAGTGAAATTTGTTTGTTAATGAATATCAAGGTCCCGAAGGCTTGTGTTTCAAATATTGTATGATACAATAAGATTTTCAAAGCCTTGGAAAAGTATTGTCCAGAAGACAATAACTTGCAAAGATTATGTCATAATAAATTCTAAAGGCGAATAGTCCTAGAGACTAATTAGTATATTTTAGACTGATATTCAGACTATATTTAGTAGTATAAATTCGAGGCTCTGGAAGAGCTATTATTTTGTTACCTGAATGAACAAAACTATGCATTGAATATGCATTTTATTCTACCAAGTATGAAAGAAACTTGTTGAGTTTCGAAGGTCGCAGGTTCGAAACCTGCATGGGCCACCAAATGCTGCAAATAAAGGCATAGAGCTGCGGAAAAATATGTTCAGATTTATTTTGAAGTCAAGAGAAAGAAAGAAAGAAAGAATAAGCCCAGAAGGTAATATGATATTTAATTTGAAGTTACCATCTATGTGATTTTAAGTTATTTTGATTATGAAGATTTTCATATGTGATGGACTATATATTTTGCATATATAAGCAAATTGAAGTATATTGTTAATGAGTAATAAAATTATGTGATTTTGAAATAGATATAAAGAAAGTATGTTTATATGACTCACACTTGAGGGGAGATTGTTAGAAAACAAGTGTGAGTTTAGAATACAAGTGTGAGCTAATTTTTGAAGTGAGTTTAGAATACAAGTGTGAGCTAATTTTTGAAATGTTATATACTTCTCACATAAAGTTTAATAGATATCCCAAAATGGATATCAGTTTATGGTTTAAATATTATTGTATACCAGAAGATATCAGTTATGGATATCAGTTTGTGATATATGTTACGAGAAACAGAAATTTACTGATCCAAATAAAGTTGTTGTTGGCATGACTTGTTTGATCATCCGAGTCATATATATGTATAATGCAAATAAGATTATGTGCTGATTGTTCTCAAATAGAAATGACTATGAGTATATAATAGTTCATGATTGGTAATGGATCTCGGAAATATATCAAACTGAATTATATGGGCCCATTGAAATGACATGTAAACCATACAAATTTGAGAGATGCATCTATAAGATGGTTACATGTGAAAATATTAGCTTACAACCGAAGTTTGTAAGATTGCAACTGAAGTTTGCAATAATGCCTGAATAAATTAAGCGCGCTATTTCCAGATTATATGATCCAAAAATCATGTATTGAATACTCATGAGAACAAAATTTATATGTTGGTATATTTGCAACATTTATATAAGCCAACAAAATTCTCCCTGTAAAAATTGGCTTGTGGTCAAAAGCCAGATTAATTCCATCTGAAAAGTTTTGAATGTGTAATGCTTATAAATCCACCATAATGCACATAAGATGGATATAGAAAGAAAGTTGGGATAAATGTTGTATAAGGACCTCCTTCTTCTTGTTTGTCTCTAAATGAAACAAAATGATGTTTCTAAAGGTAACAAATGGATTTAGGAGACTTATACTACATGATTAGTTAATTGTGAATTGATATTGTTTTCCCAACATGAGGGGAGAAGATAAGCGGTTTGGGTAAAGAGATTAGTGGAATGAATTATTGGCTCATTTTGATCCTCGTAGAAAATCGTGAACTAGAAGTTCAAAAGATAATTCATTTTCCGAATTTAGCTAACCAAATGCCGAAGCATTTATCGACCCATAGAAAGTGACAAAGTCACATGTCCCAACCGCTAATGCTCCTATTAGAATTGATGTCCCTGAAGGACAACCTATTAGAAATGAATTTAAAGCACGCCTGAAGCGTGAAAGGTCCATCGGTTCCAAAGAAAAAATCCTCAAAAGAGAAAAGGAGCTAAGAAGATAGATGATCAAATTGAGGATAATTAAGAAAAGTTTAGTAGCTCCAGAAGAGTATCTCTTGAAGAGTTATGATCTCTAGTAGAGATATCTCCAGAAGAGAATGTTGTAGTCCCGAAGAGACCCGTGTACGAAATATGTGGAAATAATGAGATCTCAATAAATTATGATAGAATCCGATGGGACCAAAAAGAAGTCAACGTTGACGACATCTTTGCTTATAATATAGCATATGATGTAATGAATGATGATGAGGATCATGAGTCAAAATCCATTAGCAAGTGCCAACGGTGAAAGAATTGGCCCCTATGGAAATATGCTATTAATACAAAATTAAAGTCATTGGCAAAATGAAAAATATTTGGACTCGTAGTCCATACACCGAAGATGTAAAGCGGATGCATACAAATAGATATTTGTATGAAAGAAGAAATGGAAAAGGTGAAATAATAAGGCAAGCCTTGTAGTCCAAAGTTTTACACAAAGGCTTGACATTGATTTCGAAGAAACATATTCACCAGAAGTGAATGCAATTACTTTTCATTTTGCCAATGACTTTAATTTTGTAGTTCGAAGAAACATATTCACCAGAAGTGAATGCAATTACTTTTCATTATTTGATTAGCCTAGCAATAAATGAAGAGCTTGATCTGCATGTAATGGATATTGTAACTGCCTATTTGTGTGACACACTTGATAGTGATATTTATATAAAAATCCTGAAGGACTTAAGGTGCCGAAGCACGTGTCCCCGAAGGATTAAAGGTTCTAGAAGCACGCGTTCCCAAAGGACTTAAGGTGCCAGAAGCATATGTTCTGAAGGACTTAATGTGCCGAAATATAAGTCCACGAAGGACTCAAGATGTTCAAAGCATCTAATTAAAGTCCTTAAGAACAATACTTAATTAAGTTAAGTAAGTCCCTATATGGCTTGAAGCTATTATGACGCATGTGGTATAATCTTCTCAAGAAATATCTCAGTAGAAATATGGGTACAAAAATGTCCCAATATGCCCATGCATTTTTATGAAAAGATCTAGCAATGAATTTGCTATAATTGTTGTTTATGATATCAACATCATTTGAACTCTGAAGAGCTTCAAAAGGCAATTAATTATATGAAGAAAGGATTTGAAATGAAAGACTTGGGTGAACAAAATTTTGTCTTGGATTACGATTGAGTAACTATAAAATGTGATCTTTGTATTTGAAGAAGATTATACAAAGAAGGTCCTATAACGATTTTATATAGAAAAGTCACATTCATCATGTACCCCAACGATTGTAAGGTATTTGCGGGCGGGTAAAGACCAATTCGACCTCGAGTAATCAACAAAGAATTTGAAGAAGAACTACTTGGTCCGAAGTACCATAATTTAGTGCTATTGGAGCACTAATGTATCTTGATTATTAGCAAAATATAGTTCTTCACCAACACAAAGACATCGGAAGCAATGTTGTCATCAGGGGGAGTAATACGATATTGTCAAAAGGGGAGCCGATACACGCCGTACTCTTTTTCCCTTATCTAGGTTTTGTTCTACTTGGGTTTTCCTATAAAGGTTTTTAATGAGGCAACACTGGAAAAGTGTATGAATGGATGATGTACTCTTTTCTTTAGCTAGGTTTTTATTCCACTAGGTTTTTCCTAGTTAAAGTTTTTAATGAGGCACATTCATAATGGACATTCAAGGGGGAGTGTTATAAATATTCCAATATTGGTGTGAATGTCCATAACCTTCCAAGAAGAGTCTTTTGGAATTCTACACTTGAAGCCATATAACCTATGACATGAATGGCTTAGTGGAAGTTTCATATAACTTACAATATTCCATAATATACCATTATGTAGATTTACTCTTGTATGTTACTCTTGTAATGGAAGTTGAAGATTGATTGCCTATATATAGTAGGCATGTATCAAAGGTTGAGCTACAACAATAGAAAGAAGAATCACTCTCTCCTTGCTCTCCATTTCTCTCTTGCATTTCTTCATCTCCCTCATCTTAATCTCCCTTGTATTTTACTTAGTTTTATAACACATACGTAAGTACATTAAATGGTGTGAATTTTGGTAAAATTCATGTCCTAATGGGTTGGAAGACTGCATTTTATTTTACATTTTTTTATTACTGTCCCTATTGAGTAAATATAACCAAGAAAAAAGGGGGGAAATGTGGCTTACTTCTACTCATATTTTATATATATCTTTTTTTAATTATGGAGAATTCCAATTAAATTATGCTAAAATACCTAAATTCAGATATTTGGCAAAAAAGGAAAGAGTTATGTCAATTAGTGCTTTTGAGAGCCAAAACTATAGAAGAAAAGAAATCGTGCTATTATTGGCGACAAAGAAAATCAAGCGGTGAATTATGGCAATTTCTCTATAAAGCCTAAATTTTGGTCAGTATCGCACAAATTATATAAAATGATTGAAAGCATATACTTGTTTAATAAAATGTGCAACTGCGCAGATTTGGGTCAAAAGAGAAACTTGCTTTCCCTTACAATAGATGACATGATGAGCTGAAGTTGGGAATATAGGTCGGCCCGTACTGACTAACGGGTTAGATGTGCAGGCTTGTGCGGCCCACACTTTTACGAGCTGATAAAACACCAACCCTAACTTGTAATCGTGGGTTGGTAGCCAGCCTGCGGGCCCGTTTTTTTTTTTAAAAAAAAAAAAAAATCCTTATTTTCTTAAAATTATTGAAAGTGTGAAACACATATATATCAATAATCAAATTTGTCTTTCTAGCATCAACCATTTCGCATATAAAAATTCAAAAACATAATTCACAATTCAAGGTATAAAGTTATCAAATTTGCTAAAGTTTACAAACACAACATCAAATCATTCCCAAACAATTAAGATATAATAATTTGGTTTAAATGAGGAAGGATGTTAAGATTTTTCTTCTTTGGGATCAAGAGGTACCAAAGTGGGAATGTGTGACTTATGAGTTTTATAATATTATTCATATTAAAAAAAAATGTGCAGACCAACCCACCAACTGCGGGTTGGTCTATACCAACTCGTAGGCCAAACGGTCAAGCTCGTACTTTTGCGGGTTGAAAACCCCCAACCCTAACCCTGTCCAAACTTGTAGTCTACGAGTTGAGCCCGCTTTATCGGCTATAAGATGAGCAAGCCGATCCAACTTCTCTCCCATACTCTTCCCATCCTTGGCCTCTCCCTACCCAAAACTACACTATTTTGGGTGTGAAATGGGAGGGGTGATCCACTTTTTTTTTCTTTTTCCAGTAGCATCCAATATTTCAAAATAATTTTTCGTGTACTATGTAGCATAAAATAATTTTTCAGTAGCACCCAGTATTTGGCAAGCGGTACGTTGAACTATTTTAGTTGCAACGAGTAGCCTCTAAATCATATTTCAGCACCCTAAATTGTTTTTCTAGCTAAAACAAGAAGACTCTAGAATATTTTTCTAATTGCAATGAGCACCCTAAATTTAGGATTTGTGATGCACACAAATTTAGTTTAGGATATGGGATTTTATTGGAAAAATACTCTAGGGTGCAGCTTGCTAGATACTGGTGCTACAAAAAAATTTTTTTATGCTACATAGTGCACAAAAAGTTATTTTAAAATATTGGGTGCAACTGAAAAAATATTTCAGGGCCCTAAATGTTATTTTGCAAAAAAATAAAAGGATCACCCCTCACATTTTACACCGGTGTAGTTTTGGGTAAAAGAGAGGCAAAAAACGAGAAGAACATGAGAGGGAATCAGGATTCTAAATTTTATCCTCATGGTCCACTCCATCTGCCTCCCAATGATTTTCTTGATCGGTTAGGAATATACTCTATTTCTTCTCTTGTATTTTTTGTGTGGATGAAAACTCCAATTCACCTTGTTCTTTTATTTTTTTCCCCAATGATTTATGATATAAGATGGATGCTCGGTCCTCATTTTAGTCAGAGGGGTATCATGGTTTTTTAATTACATTCATAAATCTCTAATAATGCCTCTTGGCTTAATTAGATATTTGTTAAAAGTACATGCTTTATTTTGGATTTTGTTATTTAAACGGAATTTAATTGGGATTCTCCTTTCTCTTTACAACAAAATCATTCATTAATTCAATTTTTTTTTTTTTTGGGTTCTTGAAGCCAAACAAGCATTTCCTTTTCATGGATATGTAACCATTGATTTGGTCATTAAATATTCGAATAAATGTACGAAAGTAATGCGCACCAAGGGGCGAATTATCACCAATAATAGCACGAGGGAGCACTTGGGATCCAATGCGAGGCAATGATCCATTTTGCATGTTAAAGTTTGAAACTTTTAATCTACTACTCGTTGTCAAAAGCCTATTGGCATAATTCCATTATGAAAAAACTTATTTAATGAACTCTCATGAAAAACTTTATAGGTGTGTAAGTCAACCTAATGGAGTTTGGATTCTTAATATCATTGGGGAAAATAACATAGCAGTGCTTACATTTAATGCCTGCCTAACCAACAAACGTTTAAATCAACTTGTAAGGATCATTGTTGTCAAACTCGTGAGTTGACTCTCCGAGTTTACCGTTTTTACGTTCCTACCTTACTAAATAGAGTTAAGTCTCTAGTAAAATCGTGTCAGCTGTAGACTCAGATAAACTCACGAGTTTACACACTGAATTTACCGTTTTTACGTTTGTAGCTTACAAAATTGTGTTAATTTTTTTTTCCAATTTTGTCATCCTCAACGACTTTATATATGAATTTTATAGAAATTTCTTTATTTAATATAATAAATTATGAATGTTGATATATTTAATTTCAATTATTTAGATTTAAAATATATTTAGATCAAATTATTGTCATTTTTATATTTAAATTATTTAATTTTACACTGTTAATACATATTTAATGATAAAAGTAAACTCTTACGAGTTTACCGATTCGAGTTTACTATACGAGTTTATGTCATTGTCACGAGTTTGCTTAGACTCGTGAGTTTGACAACCTGGGTAAGGATTGTTCTACCCTTAGCTTAACCAGGGGTTTGTTTTGAACCTAGATTTTGTTATAAATTTGTCAAACACGTCTATTTTTACCAAAAGCTATTCTACATTAGAACTTAAGTTTTGATAAAATTTTATCAAACACTTCATTTTTGTCCAAAAGTTATTATGCATCATCAGTATTTTTTCAGTATCAGTCAGTATTCTCAAGTATTTTTTTAGTACTCTGAAATAATTTTTCAATATCTTAAAATAAATTTTCAAAATTATGAAATATTTTTTCAGCATCCTTAAGTATCTTTTTAGTACCCTGAAATATTTTTTCAAAATCATTCATTATCCTGAAATAATTTTTTTAATATCCTAAAATAAATTTTCAAGATCATGAAGTATTTTTCAGTATCCTTAAATATCTTTTTAGTACCCATTAGTATCCTAAATTATTTTTTAAGATCAGTCATTACCCTAAAATATTCTTTTAATATCTTAAAATAAATTTTTATGATCATGAAGTATTTTTCAGTGCCAGTTAGTACCTTTAAGTATTTTAATTTTGTACACAAATTTATGTAAATTTTGGTATTTATTATGAAATATAATGTTTATAATATTCAAAATACAACCTTATTCTTTATATACAATTATACCAAAAGCTAATGTCATTTTTGGTAAATTTGACCCTGAATAAGCTATTTTGATTACAATATCCAAACATTATCGTTTTTATCAAAAAACTATTCTCCAAAAGCTATTTTTACCTCGTAAATCCCAAAAGTTATTCTTCAAAAACCATTTTTTCCTTGTAAATCCCAAAAAATATTTTCCAAAACTTAAATCCAAACAGGAAGAGTCTCAAGTTTGAGACTTGGAAACGCCCTAGGGGTGCTATCTGAAAAAATGGTCTTATCATGCCTCGAATTCAGATTAGTCGTCGGAGTTCACAGTTATATGGAAAACAATTTAAAACTTTATGTTGCCTCGAATTTATATTAGTCGAATTTATATTAGTCGTCGGAGCTCACAGTTATCTGGAAAACAATTTTAAACTGTATGTTTCATGTTTATTATTAATGTGCAGTGGCCTACAATAAAAACAAAATTGAAATGCTAAATTTTACCAAATTAGTTCAATACATACATACATGATACATGCTTGTACTTTCTAACACTTTTTTTTGATATAGACTTTCTAACACTTGCTAACAGTTAACAATGCTGTAGAGTTATCTGTGGCCGTCTTAAACAATTCATGATCGCCAAAACGATTAATACTACTGAGTACGGACTAAACAATAATACTCTAAACTATTAAACTATTTGGTTTCCTTGATCTCTAAGAAAAAAGTTTACTTTATATTATATTACCTCCGATCCTAATTATATGACATATTTAATAGATTTTGGAGAGATTAAGGATTAGAGTTTAATTAATTAATTTTAGTCATTTTTCCTAAAATATCATCATATAAATTTAGTTAATTAGCTAGTCGACTTTTCTGAGACTATATGTCGGATCCAACATGTTTTGTTCTAGTACAAAGCCCAACACATATTAATCTGACACTTTCAAGTTTCAACATTTTTATCAGGGCAGAAAAGCACAACACATGCTTTTTCACATGGTGGTGTATTAATTGATGTGTATTATTGCAAGGGTATTTTAGGAAAAAAATTGATAAAAATTATAATATTGTCCTATAATTAGAACCAAAACCAACTCCTAAATATTGTCCTATAATTAAAACTGGAGGGAGTATTTAGGATCGGAGGAAGTACTCCCTCTGGTCCTTATTATAAGGTACTAATTAACTTTTATCATAAATCAATAAAAGTAGTTAATGTCAATAAAAATGTCCTAGAATCTAAGTAATTTTCAATATTATCCCTACTAATTGCACTAAACTCTAATATTATACTCCCTCCTGTCTTTATTATAAGGCACCAACTAACTTTTCTCACAAACCAATAAAAATAGTTAAAGTCAATAAAGTTGTCTTAGAATCTAAATAATTTCCAATATTACCCCTACTAATTGCACTAAACTTTAACATCATATTAATTATTACTCTTACCCACTACCCTTATTAATTATGGGCAGATATAGAAACAAATAATTAATGCTCATTAGGAATAAGCAAGTGCCTTATAATAAGGACCATACGGAGTATTAATTATCACTCTCACCCACTACCCTTATTAATTATGAGCAGATATGGAAAAAATAATTAATGTTTATTGGAAACAAGTAAATATCTTATAAAAAGAACCAAATAAACTTGTTAGTTATAATGGTAGAGGGAGTATACAATTAGTAGCATTATTTCAAAACATACGTGGACAAAAATTGATAAAGGAAGCCAATGCAACATGTCAGTATCGGGTTTCTTGATTCTGCCATCCAATACCATGTGCTGCTGACTAACAAAACTGTTTGCATTTTTTTAATTACTAAAAAAATTAAACAGAAGGGAATTTCACTGTAATATAATAATCTCAAAGAGATTAGGCAAATGCCAAGGAATTTCATCATAATAGTAAAGTCCAATATTCCAATATGCGACGAACAAAAAGAAGTGTAGATATAAAATAACAAGAGAAAGAGAAGAGGATAGAAAGCACTGAGAAAAACACATGGTCAATGAGGTCAATGTGGGACCCATGCTCTCATTGTAAAAGTAGGTGCTACTGCTTACCATTATCGCATTCCACTTGTCCCCAACATTATCATAATGATTACTATAATAACTGATCCTACGGTTCTGAGATTGCCCACAAGGACCATTACCTATATAATATATCATCACATTCTCAGTCTAAGATAGCGACCCAGACAGCAACAGGAGCAACCTAAAGTCGAAACACTTGGATCTTTTCTGCTTCAGATTTGGAAATCCACCAATCCGTTAAAAAACTCTGTACCTTTTTCTCCCTCTTGTTCCTGGAAAAGCCTCACCACCTCCTTTCGATTGCATATTCCAGGATCTCAAAATGTCTATATCCAAACACGCCACATCGGCAAACCACTTGAATTTTATCATTTGTCTGCATATCTCTGGTTCAGTGGCTATTGTTACGCTTTTAGCCACTTTCGCCAAATTTCTCTCTCTTCCTTGTGCCTCACGAGTCCTGAGCGGTTTGTTTGTTGCTCTCTTTCCTCACTTTTTCATGCTCCGCTATAAATCTGAGTCGGTCGGATGACAGTTTTCGTCATTTTCTCGCTTCTTTCATGTGAGCCTTGCTTGCTTTACCGCTTATTTTGCTCCGTATCTTCAGGATTTTCGTATTGCTCTACGTCTGTATACATCTCTCTCTCTCTCTCGCAATGCTTTAGAGCTTCTTCGGTTGTGGCGATGGCGTGTTGATGAATTTCGCGTTTGTGTTTTTCTCGCATTTGGATTTGAATTGTGTAGTCGAGATTGGAAGCGTGAACTGCAGAGAGTTTCTTCGGCATTTCTTTTGAAGCGTGTGAGATGGGAGCGACGGTAGTAGACAGGGACGAGGACGGAGTTGGAAGGAAGAGGATAAGGATTGGAGTATGCGTTATGGAAAAGAAGGTGAAATGTGGCTCAGGGAATCTCTGTTTACGCTCAATTCCGCTTTTCTTCTTTGTTTATTTCATTGTCGAAAACTGAGCCTGCAATGAGTTCAATGAATGCATATCATTCTATGGCCCGGTTGCGGTCCTCGCTGATGGTCCTATTTTTGATTACAGGTTTTCTCGGCGACTATGGGACAGATTCTGGACAGGTTACAGGCATTTGGCGAATTCGAGGTAGGCGAAGTGAACGTTCGACTTCTCGTCTTTGCCACTTATTTGGATTTCGTTTGTACATGACTCTTTTTGTTGTGGCCAATTTGCTTGTACATGAATCTACTGAAAAACAGTAAAAAAAAGAAAAAAGTTTCATTCTGATGTTATTTTTAAGGAGCTTATGTTTCTTCTCTCAAACTCTGTTCTTGTATGACAGATTATCAGTGTCGGTTGTTCTATCAATTTTTTTTGGCATAGTCTTTTATCTTTTCTCTACAGTCATTCGTTTTTTGTAATATTTGTAGATCAAAGTTTTTGGGGACAAAGTCATCCTTGAAGATCCAATAGAGAGGTATATTAAATATCAATGGCTGGAAAGTGTTTAAACTGGACAACTTGCCGTGCAACAGTGGTCATTTGCTTGCTTCTTGTAATTCTTTTTAAATCTGAATGTGGCATCTGTTTAATCAATCAGTCGTTCGTCTTTCCATGTCTTTGTTTTTAACTCTGTTCGGACACCATTTAGTTGTAAAATGATGCTCATACTTTATAGGCAAACAGAAAGTGGTCATCCTCATTTCTCACGCCTCTCAGAACGTTCAGACATTTGTGCTGACATGAAGTATTGGTTATTTTAAACTAAGGAAAATTATAATGAAAAGTAAAGTAAAACTATGACTTATAACTCTTTTTTGGTCATATGATCACGTCATTGATGGAAGCCATTTTTTGGTGATCAAAAGGAGCTTTTACACTTTGTATGGATTTAATTAAATGTAATAAAAAAAAGGAAATCATAATTGTTCGACTGCCATTTTTTTTACCATTATGAAAGGAGAAAATAAATTTCTTATTTGTGAAACACATTGGGTAGAATGGAAATATGGAAATTTATAAAATTAACTGATTTTTAACTTGTTTCCCTTTTATTGTCGAAGATAAAATGCAAGTTCATAAAATGGTGGTGAATACTTTTCCATTTCTTTTGCTTTGTGCCAACATTATAAGGGAATGAGGATAGGAAATACACTATTCCAATGTCTTTTATATTTTAGTGCCTTTTAGCAAGGTATTGATTGCTTCCTACATTGTCTTCCTTTTCCCTTTATTCATCCAAATAAGCTGTGAGGGCCTGGAGAATATTTTCTCATGGCAATCTAAATATTATATTTGCAGTTCTGATTCAGAGGAAATAATAGGATATTTTTGTATAAATAAGTAAATAACATATCCATGAAGTTATTTTCGTTGTCTACTCATGATAGCTTTGTTTTTTTTATAGTTTGATACTAGTGACGTGTTCCAGTAAGAATCTTTCATCTTCTAGATTATGAAATGAAGTGATAATGAGTGCCAATGATGCGTTACTGTTATAGCTTCAGTTTAGAAATTTTAACTCAGGTTTTTAAATTCACTACCTTAAAAGTTCGATAATAGGCTTTGGATTTTGTGACTTAAGATTCGTGACAACATTAACCTTATGCCCTTCGATCATATGACTTTTAGGCAAAAAATTTGTTGCCATTCACTTACAGGTCTCCAGGGTTGCACTTTATGAAGATTAATTTTAAAATATTTTATTATTTCAGCTGGCCAGTATGTGATTGTTTGATTGCTTTCTATTCCTCTGGATATCCCCTAGAAAAGGCTGAAGCTTATGCTGCTCTAAGGAAGTAAGCTTGCAACTCTGTATTGTGTTATCTGTTGTTTATCTGTCACCATTCTTCTGTTCCTTCATAGTTTATGCTTTTCAAAGCGTTGGGACATGCAACTTTAGGTTTTTGGCCATACTTTTTAGACCAAAGACAATTATTTGTTTGGTCATAAAATGCTAATATGATTTGACATGCTTATTTTTATGCTATCTGCTTGACAATTAACTTTCCCCAGGAAACCTTTCCAAAAATGTGGCATTAAGTTTAGCATGTGTGAAAGGAATTTGGGACATCAAAATTAAGCTATGAGCAGGTGCTTAATAGTTGCACAGTATCATATTCACCTGTATGGCATAAAATAACATATGGGCTTAGGTACTGTTCTTTGAAGAATTATTTTGTTCTCTGAAATTCTGATATCATCCCTTTGTTCATGATCGTATCTCAATAGAGAGGAATACTCATAAGAATCTGTGACAATTAGAATAATAACTTAGTGGTAACAAGTATAGCTTCACTTGAAGAATGGTGATGAAAGTTAGAGAAGCAAAGACAGCATACTTCACAGGGTAATTGTTGTTAAATACCTGAAATTCTGGTTTTATGTGGGTGTCCGGTCAGTTGTCATCATGGTACATAATTGTGTAATCTGTTCTTATGGAAGCACAAGGCTTTTGGATTTCTACATTTTGATATGATGATTTTAATGGATAACTTCTCTTACTGCAAAATTCTTGTTGGAAGGTGATATGAAACTTCTGTTCTGTGGCTTTCCATGCAGATTCGTTTATGTGAAATGTGTGCGCCTTTGCTAACTCATCTTGTTAATCTTGTCTATGAGCTTTGTATTAGGCTGCTTTGTGTGGATATTCAAGGATGATGGTCATGGAACTTGGATTGTAACTACGAAGTTTGTGAATCATTAGTGTTTTGCTCAACTTTATTCTTAATCTGCTCTGTTCATTTTAATACGATGCTCCTAAGTCCTAACTTACTGAATATTTATGCATATAGGAACAGTTTCTTAATTTATGTTGTTTTTTTACTATATTGTTGTTTTCCTCCAGTGGTCATAGCAGTACCATCTTTTTGGAAAACTGGTTTTGTGGAGCTAAAAATTCTTATTCACTGTGATCCAGACCTTATTTAGTAAATGAGCTTGATCCACAGCACCTTCTTCATGATCGAAGGATGGTCTATGAGGTAAATTAGAACTTTTTTTTCCTTATATGGTTTTGTTAAATAACTTTTATGATTTCATTCTATTGTGTCATACTAGGGATAAAGTAAAGATGAACAAGCTTCCATTGCTTGAAATGCTTTGAAATGTCTGTGTTAGCTGATAGCTTCAGTCCGCATAAAAAGTTAGGAGGGAAAATAAAATAAAATAAATGATTATAGCTACCTACTCATTTGATTATTTTCTGGATCTGTATTTAGGGATCTGGTATAAATTTAATGTCACAAATTATATTTATGAAAAATAAAGAAAAATATATGGTAATAGGATACGCCAATTCTATTCTGAGTTTTCTTTAGGGGTCTTGCTTGGCTTTACAAATAAGGTCTGACCCATATGCCGTTTCCAGGTTCATATGAAGTCTGATCTTTAGATATTATTCGTAGTGTAACTCAAATGCCATCCGTGAAAAATTTAGTTGGAGTTGTTATTGTCTAAGGGCCCGTTTGGATTGACTTAAAAAAAAAGTGTTTTTTTTTTTTGCCCCATGTAGTGCTTTTTTTTTAAGCTCAAAATTAGAGCTTTTGAAAAAAGCAGCATTTTAGCTTTTTTTTGTGACTTTTACTTTTTTAAAAAAATATCATCTAAACACATAAATTAATTTTTTTTTGAATTAAAAAAGTGCTTTTTTTATGAAAAAAGCCCATCCAAAAGGGCCCTAAGAATTGGTTAGTTTGTGATATCTATATGAATATTTCTCCTACATATTAGCAGAATGTGTGCTCATTACACATTATGTGTGACTGGTCACAACCAAAATGCTTCATGATATTCCTCTTACAATTCAGAATGGATTAACCGATTAACTAACTTTCAATTTTGGGATTCAAGCGTCTTGAGATGTTTGGAATTCCGGTTCCAAAATATGCCCTTGTACATAGGGAATTCCCATGCCAAGAGTTGGATTATTTTATCGAGGAGGATGATTTTGTTGAGATTCGTGGTAGGCGTTTCTGGAAGCCATTTGTGGAGAAACCTATTGATGGTGAGCTTCTTTCTTGGATTGAAGAGTCAAAATCATTTAGCTTAAGACTTGTTCATATTTGTGCTTAAAAATATACATTATTCTTTATTGATTCCTACGCTCCTTTTGTTTGATTAAATAATTGGCAAATGTATATTTGTATCATTTGAACCTGCAAAGCAATTGATTAATTACATGGGGGCGTGGATGTTGTGTTAGACTGTTTGCTTTCAGGCTAATTTCAGTTTGAATTTTGAAAATGATGATGATGTATAACAGGGAAGAAAAAGGAGAAGTTTTGGGGGTAAGAGAAAGAGGGAGAAATAGAGAGATAAGAGTGAAAGGGAGGAACAATTCATCAAAAGTCTAACAATGAGAAAAACACCACTATTTATAGAGATCCCCAAACACAGTAACTTAAAAATTAAACTTAAAGCAAAAGAAAGTACTTTCCTAAAACAATAAAGGTTGGGAAAAAACAAAAAAAGTTACAAAAAACATTAAATAAGTGTAACTAAATTTCCCATTAGAAGGTTTCTCTTTTTCTTTCTTTATCTTCGGCCCCCAGGAATCACAGATGTAGACATGAGACTTGCATCACAAAATGTACAGATGATGAATTGAACAAATAATAGATTATTAGGCATCACTTTATTGGCAATATGGGCTTATATATGGATGAAAGATCAACTTGTTCAAAATAAGCAGATGTGTTTCCTTCATTTATTTGATTAAGAAACTAGCGAAGTTAATCTAGTTGTATATCTGAAAGTATGCCTGACAGAGCAACGGATAATGCCATGGACATTGCGTTGGGTTGCTTAAAGATGAAGTTTGAAGACAAAGGATCTCTTTTCTTATGAATCACAAATGCAGAAATTATCCATGTGAACACAATAAGCCAATGATAAAAAAGAATGCATAAATATGTCTATGTAGCCTAATATGGACAAAATTAAAAATAAACTTGTTCAAAGTGAATATCTTTAACAAACAATTGGAATGGGTGAATAACATTTTTATTAATGAAAGAAGAAATTTTATCATAAGGAATGAAATAAGCTCCTTGAGGAGAAAAAAACCAATTGCTAAAAACTGTGAGGAATAGTGATCTTGTTATGTTGTAGATCAAAAGTCAGATTTATTTTGCTCCAGCTAGGGCAACAGAAATTGGTGCCAAAACTTCTAAAATTTGTCATTCCCTCTAAATTGCACAACCTAAACTTTCGAAGACAGACTTAAAATGATGTACTTGCTTTTAGTTAGCTAACTTTCCATCTCATACCGCACAAGGCAAGGTGTGCAACATATAGAGTTTTTTTTATCAATTTCTAAACCATTGTTCAAGAAGTAGAAATATTCATACGTAGTATGGACAATAACTTCTCCTTAGTTATTAATTAAACTTTTATGTAGACATTCTTTTAGTTAGGAAAGCCTACGATTTCTTATAATTAAACATATCATAAAATCAAATATATCTTTCTTGAATAAGTGATTAATTGAAATTTTGTTCAGTTTTAGGTCCCACTTATTGGAAAAGAATCATATTATTTTCACGTGTATTTGTGTTGTTATAAAACGCATTGATGTTCTACCTGGTCTGCTCAATAATTTTTTATATTTTAGAGATATCTCTGGTTTTTTGAGTTTCATAATATGAATTAAATGTTATATACTTATATGTTCTAATGCAAATGGTTGTGTAGGTAAACAAGCATGTCAATTTATTTTTTACATGAATCTCCATCCTGCACCATTTCCAACACTACATGCTACCAAAAGAGAGTTCCTATGCTTTATCACTTCTTTCTCTTCCATATATTTCTTATTTGAGACTAGAGATTCTTAGATGATAAAATGATTTTACTATGCCCTGAATTATGTATTTGTTTGGGCTGTGTTTTGAAACAAAAAATTGTTTCATTTTATGAAGTAGATGGATTTTGGAAAAACAATAAAAAATAAAACAAAACAAAAATCTGCATTTTCAGTATGAAGTGTGATGCTAATTTGACTTATTCATATTCCTTTGGCATGTTAGGGTTTTTCCCTTTCTCTCTCCTTTCTCTGCTCAAATGAAAACTCATTGGCTATGAAAAAGAAAAGTAACTTATGGGGGTAAAATATCAATATTCTTCTTTAACACCTTAGCATGATCTTTGGCACAGAAGCTGAACTGTCAATCACGTCTCTGAAATCCAATTAAATGTCGGTTGAAACCATTTTCATAACTCTGAATACAATAATGCATGCTGCAGATTTTGTGCTGGTGAATGGAAGTCATTCTACCCTGCTTTAATTTTCAAATTACTTTAGGATTATATGCAAATTATTCCATGCGTAATGAAGTTTTTAGTAGCAATAAGGAATTTTTTTAATCTTTGGATATATCTCCAAACTTGTAAATATGTTCTCTTAAATTTGGCAATAACTCTTATCTCTGTGCTTTTCTGAAGCTGATGATCATAGGATAATGATATACTATCCCAGTTCTGCAGGTGGTGGTATGAAGAAATTATTTAGGAAGGTAATTTTTAGGCTGATAAATTCCCTTTCCTAAATTAGGTTGGCTAATGTACTATTAACTTAAAATGGTTAAGACAACTTTATTTTTTTGCAAGGGAAATTTAAATTTAAATTTTTTCATATTTAATGCTTTTAGTAAACAACGACCAATTTTATTAAGGTGGAATACTTTGCAATATATACACAGTATTTTCCATCTCTTAAAATTATAGTGCAGTATATCTGCATATTTTGTTTGTGATATTATTCCAAACCATTCCTCTTAGTAGCTTAAGTTCTTGAAATATTCACTTCCTTCACCTCTTTTTTTGTTACTTTCACTGAGTCCTATGAATGAGAAATAATTACACAATGTTTGGTCTCTGTATTGATATATTATGATCTTAGGTTGGAAATCGATCAAGTGAGTTCCACCCCGAGGTGAGGAGAGTGAGGCGTGAAGGCTCCTACTTATATGAAGAGTTCATTTCAACGGGAGGGACTGATGTAAAGGTTTGGCATTTTGAGACTAATGTTGTTGTTATCGTTATTTTGTTTTCAACATTAAGACGTTGTCTTTAAAATTTTTTACTCGTTCAAGTTTTCTTCTTAATTTGTAATGTTAGAATTGTTAAGTGATAATATGATAAAAAAATACTAGGTTTACACAGTAGGCCCTGAATACGCTCATGCTGAGGCAAGGAAGTCTCCTGTTGTTGATGGTGTTGTTATGAGGAACCCAGATGGGAAAGAGGTAAGTAGCATGTCAATGATCGTAGTCTCTTCTCCCTCATTGTTCTGCACCTTGTTTTTCATCAGGCGTTACCATAATTTAATTCTTTGAATTAGCAATAAGAATCCTTGCTCCTAGTCCAGGGGAGATTTTTGTCTATGGAGGTTGGCATATCATCTGCAGTCAAACCTTTTGGTTTGAGATTTTAATGAGATGTTGAGAAAATTTCCATCCTATCTGGTTACTTTTTATTTAATATATTATGGCATGATATAAGCGAGAATTAGTTTTTAATTGGACCAATCATTTTGTTGTAAACGCATGATGCTTGACGTCAACACATTCAAATATGATATCATTGATTAGAAATATGTCTTTGTGGATTTTTGCAAACGGTTTATTTGGAGAGTATCCCTTTGTGTATATTCAGAGGTATTGGAAGTGAAGAGAATAATTGCACTGAATTGATCGATGATTTATTCACATTGGTAGATTACACATATATATACACATATGACAGAATCAGACATTAATTAGGTCTCGATATAACACTACAAACCAAGAAATAATCAAGATTAATTATCTTAATTACTCTCTATAATTTTGGATTTGAACTTGCTCTCTAAGTTTATGATCTTGCCGTAAGTTTTGGGATTTTACACTCTCCCTCAAGTTGGACTGTAAATACCACTTGCCAATCAGGTACTCGAACCTGTCCTTGGGCAATCCTTTAGTGAGGATGTCTGCGGTCTGTTCTTTTCTTTAGAGGGTATATACCTTAGATCAATGATATCCTCTTCAACTTTTTCTCTTATAAAATGTTCGTCTATCTCGACATGCTTGGTTCTACTATGCTGAATCAGAATTTGAGCAATATTAATCACAACCATGTTATCATAATAGGCTTTGATTGGAAGATTTATGCACTTTCTTAAGTCTTCAAGGACCCGCTTTATCCATATGCCTTTATAGATTCCCAGTGCTACAACCTTGTATTCAGCTTCAACATTGCTTTTGGCAACTACACTTTGCTTTTTACTTCTCTATGTGACCAAGTTACCCTACATATAAGTATAGTATCTAGATGTGGATTTCCTGTCATTTTGATCACCTGCCTAATCAACATCTCTAAATAACTACATTCAGTTTGTCAGTTTTCTTGAACAACAAGCCATGTCCTAGAGATCCCTTCAAATAACGAAGGATCCTGTAGACTTCATTTAAATGTTTCTGTTTAGGGTCATGGGAATGCTGGCTGACCCCACTGACTGCAAATGCAATGTCTAGTCTGGTATGAGACAGGTATATCAGCTTGCCTACCATTCGTTGATAGTTCCCTTTGTCCACAGCTTTACCGAGATCTGCTTCATCTATTTTATCAACTCGTATAGGTGTGTCACTAGGTCTGCAACTTGTCATCCCTGTTTCTTTTATAAGGTAGTCTTTGTGAGATATAGATTCTTCCTTTTGATTGAGCAACTTCCATCCCAAGAAAATACTTCATTTATCCAAGATCTTTGATCTGGAATTCTTGTACCGGGCGGCCTTGATTTGATTGATTTCTTTCTCATCATCTCCTGTAAGGATTATATCATCAACATACACAGCTAGAACGGGCATCTTGCCCTTATGATGTTTAACGAACAAAGTATGGTTGCTCTACCCTTGAGTATATCCGTGTCTCTTTAGGACCCGAGTGAATGTGTCAAACCAAGCACGTGGAGATTGCTTCAACCCGTATAGTGACCTCTTTAGCTTGCAAACTTGGTTAGACTTTTTTCTGGGAACCCTAGAGGTAACTTCATATACACCTCTTCCTTGAGTTCTCCATTGAGGAAGGCATTCTTTACATTGAGTTGGTGCAGACCCCATTTACATTGAGTTGGTGCAAACCCCATTCTAAATTTACTGCAATAGACAAGAGGATTCTGATTGTGTTCATCTTGGCTACTGGTGCAAACGTTTCTGTGTAATCTTCCCCATATATTTGTCTGAAACTTTTTGCAACCAGTCTAACTTTGTATTTCTCAAGTGTTCCATATGCTCCATACTTAAGAGTGAATACCTATTTGCACCCAACAAGCTTCTTTCCTTGAGGTAGATATACTAAATCTCATTTCTTATTTCTCTTGAGGGCCTCCTCTCTTCCAAGATAGCTTGCCTCCACTCAGGTATAGCTATGGCTTCATCAATTGTATTTGGTACCTTGATGTTGTCAAGATGAGAGATAAATGCCCTATTTTTAGAGGAAAGGGCCTTACAGGAAACAAATCTTTCAATAGGATGTTAAGTACATGATCTGGGCTTCTTCCCTATTGCAATGGGAAGGTCAAGGTCAAAACTCTCTGTTATCACCGTTTCTCCTGGACTTGCCTCCAGCTCTAACTCTTGGTGAGTGCTAATAACTTGTGGCTTATTGCCCCTCTTGTGTCATCATATGTAGGTATTACCCCCTTTTTTTGTCTCCCCCTAGAACTGGCACATTATCAGGAGTATCAAAGTTATCAAGATTATTGGGAATATTAGAGGTATTAGGAGTGGGACTAGGTATATAAACTGCAACGGTGTGGTCATCTTCTGGTGTCTCTTTTGTCTGGAATTCACCATCACTCTCCCCCTAAATTGCAAACAGGGAGTAATAGGTAGTATTTTCATGGAAACTAACATCACAAGTCACAAAAAGATGTTTGGAGACCGGGTCATAACATTTGTAACCTTTTTGGCAGTGAGAGTAGCCAAGGAAGATGCACCAGAGGGCTTTGGGGTCATGTTTGTTGGTGTGATGAAGGTGGATATATGATGTGCATCCAAACACCCTAAGTGGCATTGTGTTTTCAAGGTATGGAAGTTTGAAGTATGTATGTAGGAGCTAGAGTAGTGTTTTATAAGACAATGGTTGACTTGGCATTCGGTTAATGAGAAAGGTTGCAGTAAGGACAACATCATCCTAATGATATTTAGGAACATTGCTATTGGACATAATGGCTCTGGCAGTTTCTAGAATATGACGATTCTTTTGTTTGGCAATGCCATTTTGCTAGGGTGTATTGGGACAAGTGCTTTTGTGAACAATGCCATTGGCGGATAGGAAGGTCGACAAGGCCTGATTGATGTGGACGAAGTGGCAAGACAGGAATCACAATTACCTATAGCAAGAGCACTTGATGTGAACGGAGCAAACCCATGATCAGTGATTTGATTAGCAAGAGGAACAATTTCAGTAGTGACACTAGTCTTAGAATCAGCCATCAAAACAAATGTGAACAGAACACAAAGATGCCAAGTCACACTACCTGAAGGTCTCACAAATGACCAAGTTTCACCACCAAACCTGTCAAAACAGATCCGAACCCGAAAAAAAAAATACTGCAAAGGCTTCAAAATCCTCAAGATACACTAGCAACAATCACAATAGGAACCAATGAAGGCAGCCACACAACCAGATTGCAACACAACAATCTAAAAACTAGCAGATCAGCAAACCAGAAAAGGAAATACACCAAACAAGGCTCCAAGATCCTTGACAGCAAACTTCACATTAGTGACCAAATAGAAGCAGCAGTCATCCCAATGACCAAATAACACACTTTCAAAACCAGAAAGCAAATAACCACCGAACCAGAAGCTAACTGATCAAAGAACACGTGAAACGACATTGGAATGAAGATGAGCAAGTAGACCCAGTCACGTAACACATTCGTTTCAGCCCCAAACAAGCCTACACATATTGGATTCAGGAAGTCGACGCCGGAGGAGCTTGTCACAGCCAAAAATGCACTTGATACAGTGCTGGAACCAAGAAACCAACTAACCTAATTACCAAACTCACGTGAATGAACCTGAAAACACCACGGTTGTGCCGGAAAAAGAAGTCGATGCCGAAGAACAAAACCGCAGCCTTGAAGATGGTAACGTGCTCACACACGCCGAGAAGATGCTGCTGACGGTGAAGCACGTTGGGCCAGGCGGTGACACTCGCCGGACACTGTGGGAGTCTCGTTTGAGCCGGAGCTTTCTCTCACTGTCACTGTTCATGGAACAGTACCAAACTACACCAGAACAATCAACAGAAAAAGAACAAACGAACCCTATGGCTCTAATACCATGTAATGCCTGAAAATGTATTCTCAATTGCTTACTTATTCATATGCAAGAGGGGTATTTATACAAAAGAGAGGAGCCTCAGAATTAATGGCTCATTATAATGATTAATTTCCTAATTGTAATCATAATCTTTGATCAGATGCGATACTAATTGATTCTAATATATTTACATTCATATACCTCCTAACACGTTCCTTCCAACTTTTCTCCCCATCTAAACAGGCCATTATTGTTGCAAGGGTAGTGCTACTATAATGCATGTTGTCCATTGGTTGGAGATTTTCATATAAATTGTCATATAGAAAGTGAGTCATTTCCCTCATAAAGGGGGCTTGAGATCAGTACTGGTGAAGGCCATCAAAATTTCAAAGCATTTAACATATGAAAATTTGGATTAACGAGTTCTTTATGTCTTTCATAAAAAATATCTAATTACGAGGCATGGTTTTTTCAGAAGTTTGTACATTGCTTGAATTATTGGGGATTATCTTTGAATAGTTAATTTGGTATTTCTTTGTTCATTACATGTCTTGTTGCCGAATTCATAAGTTATAATATAGTTTTTCCTATCAGTAATCTATATATTCTTCTGGTAAGCAAGAAAAAGCTTTTAGTTATAGATGAATAAGCTTATTTCAGAGCAGGTTCGATTTTCTGGCTTGTGACATTAATTAGCTTTCTTGTTAAATCTGGTCTATGATTTTATTTGGCAGATAAGGTATCCTGTATTATTGACACCTTCTGAGAAGCAGATGGCAAGAGATGTTTGCATTGCATTTAGGCAAGCGGTAAGCTGTGTCAATGTGGTATCTGCGCATTTTTTCATTGAGACAATATGGCTTGTCCTATTCAGCCAGAACAGTCAACCAACCTGGTTCGCTTGTAATGATAGAAATGTTTGTATTGAAGTTCTATGTTGATCAGTGATCCTTGTTATTGGAGCTAGTGAAGTAATTATGTCAGATGCTAGAATCCTGGGCTACTATTAATTCTTGCCTGTCTCTAATTATATGTCCCTTTCCTCCTCAAGGTGCTTGAGGTTCAATTGCTGCTGGCTCTTGGTTCCTTTTGTATAACCTTTGCCTTTTCCCTGCAGTTATGTCTGCAATCAGTAATTTAACTATTATAGTGCAAATTCTCCTGGAGATACCTAACTATCTTGACTTGTCCAATCAGAACATATTTCATGATTAAGAAAAAAATGCTGTGATCATTGCAATGTGTTTTAATTGAATGTATTGCTGATCTCCAATTTTCTTTCTGGGAAGTATATAGTTTGATACCTTATTTTTAATTAAATGGATTATTGGCCTTTGTTTTTGTCTATATTCTTTATATTGCAGGATACTTTATTCCTCATCCCCCCAGTTGCAATAATTTGAATAAATCGTGCCCCTCCACTTCATATCCTTGCAGGTTTGCGGGTTTGATCTCTTGAGATGTGAAGGGCGCTCATATGTTTGTGATGTAAATGGATGGAGTTTTGTCAAAAACTCACACAAGTAAGAAATTATATATTCTTTATGGTGTTTGATTTTAAATTGGAAGCATAATCCAAAGTAGAAGTAACTTTATTATTTATGAGTTTCTAGTATAGCATCCAAAGGAAAGGGTACAAGTGTTTGCGTGGTTACAGTACTGACTCAAAGCTGAAATTCAGCATAATTGAAAGTCATCGAGTTTTTCCATATATAATTAGTTTCTCTTTATTTTGCTTCACTACAAAATAAATTGGATATCCCCCAATTTTTTTGGGTGTATTTGGCAGCTTATGATTAATCCATGTTTGACCAAAAGAACACTCACTAAATGTAAACTGATTTCATAACATCACATAAGATGGGTATGGAATGAAAAATGAATAAAGAAAACTGAATTATTTCATATTCAAAATCTTATAAGCTTAAATGAAGCTTGGTATAAATCCCAGGGAAAAGAATAACATAGGTGTCTTGGTGAATTGGATCTTGAGATAGAACTCAATCTTGCTCAAGAATTATGTCTCAGTTGTTGCATTTTAGTCAAGACTAATATTATATACCATAGGCTTGCTCCCCAAGCTCCATGTTAACTGTAGTATCTAGTTGTCTTTAATATAGTCAGCAAGGGACAGATAATCTACTCCCAGACTTCAAGTAAACTGCTCCCTTAACTTGTTAATTTCCGTTGTGACGTGAATTAGAAATGTGAAATTTCTTGCACTTCATGATTACTGAACTTGTTGGACAAGCTATCCATTCTTTTGATATTTCTTCTGAATAGCTGGGTTTTTTGGGGTAAAAAATTTCATCTTTTCCTGTTCTGCTACTGAAGGTACTATGATGATGCAGCATGTGTGTTGCGGAAGTTGTTCTTAGATGCAAAAGCACCTTATCTTTCTTCAGCAATCCCACCAACTTTACCATGGAAAGTGAATGAACCGGTCCAACCTTCGGAGGGACTAACTCGTCAGGGTAGTGGCATAAATGGCACTTTTGGGCAATCTGAAGAACTGCGTTGTGTAATTGCTGTTATTCGCCAGTATGTTCTACTTATTTCTCTTGCACTTCTCAAATTTTGTGTCTTCCTTGATGAATCTTCTGTTTTGGCAGTGGTGATAGAACTCCTAAACAGAAGGTGAAGCTGAGGGTTACCGAGGAAAAGCTACTTAACATAATGTTGAAATACAATGGAGGGCGACCTAGAGCTGAGGTAATAATATTTTTATTTCTTTATTATTTTTCTTTTTTGAAGATGCTGGATTCTTTGACCTGTGTTATGTTTGATCTATGGGTGCCTCAAATGCAGACTAAATTAAAAAGTGCTGTTCAGTTGCAAGATCTGTTAGATGCCACTCGGATGCTAGTGCCTCGTACAAGGTATTGCACTAACATAAACATCAGTTAGTATTTTTTGAAGCATTAGCATCACAACTCGCTTGCCATCAATTCCACCATCTGAGATAATGAAATTTAAGAAGGCCGTTGCTTGTCTGATATACTATTGTCAAGATTTCCTCCAATGTTAGCCCTTTCCCTCTTTCTGACCCAGGCTTTGAGATATTTTTTGCACCTTTCAATTGTTTTTCCCTCACATAGTTGTCATGATGCATGCTCTGAATTACTACCTCCGGTCCTAATTATAAGAGCTAGTTGACTTTCTTTGGAGAGATTAAGGAAGCTAAATAAGTCACTTAATCATTTCATATGTTGTGTATTCTTATATTATATATTAGTTTATTAGTTAAACTAATTAGTTTGGAGAAAAAAATAAAAATAAAAATACTCTAAAGTAATTTAATTAGCTTCCTTAATCTCTCCAAAAAAGTCAACTAGCTCTTATAATTAGGACCGGAGGGAGTAGATGCCACTAGGCAATAGTCAACGATAAGCAGAAATTACTTCTTTCATGATATAAGAAATTTCATTGGAAAAGAGAAGAGAAATACAAGGCATAGTAGTTTCCTTTTGAAATTATGTTTGGTGATCTCGGTAAAGATGCTGGTTGCTAAGTGGACAACTTTGTCCCGTAGGTAAGACAATGAGATTGCTAGGGCTCAATATAACAAATAAGTAATGTGTAGAATTTGGTGATCAGAAACTCCAGGGAGTTTCAGCTATACTCTTATTCTATATCAAACGTGTTTTTACTATAGATAAAGATATTGAACCATAGATACTCCAGATATCCTAACTCTTCTTTTTGACCTGAAGATATCTTAATTCTTAAAACATAGGGACTAGCTAGCATTTAAATTTAAATACTATTTAAAAAATAAGAGATAAAACAACATTACTAATGGAACCCATTGTACTCTGATACTCAACAACATAATGCGTTTGCAGTGAATCTTCTATCAAAGGGAATAATTTGGCTGTTTCATTTGTGCCAGTATTGAGCTGACAGGTGGCAGTCCAGGCTAGTCTGTTTTGAGAGTTTTTGACAAACGATTAATTTCTATATTGAAATTCTGTGAAACTGTTGGTGCTATTCACTATTCATACTTTTTCTGAATCAGTGTGCAATGAACACAATTATATTATATTCATAGAAAACCATAATCTCCTAAAGACTTTCACATATTTCCCAGAATTATTCCAAGCAGAGAAGCAGGAAATCCTAAAATGTTGAAGCGAATTATAAAATGTCAGCTTCATGTTTGGAAAATATCATATTTGAATTTCAAATTCTAAATGAGGAGCTCATTGTCAAATTTCAACCCTCCCCTCAATTCAGGGAAGAACTTGTAGCAAACATTGCCAATCTGTTTCTTCATTGACAATTAAAAAAATCTGGTTTTTGATTCAATTTTTGTCATTACTCCTTGCAGCGGAATCTGCAGAATGTTTTCCCCTTCTTAATCTTTCTCATCTCACCTTGCTGTGAGTTTTGGTTAGGGAATTCACGTGATTGCCACCGAAGTATAGTTTTCTCATGCTAACTATAAATGTATTTGTAGAATCTCATATATTATTAGGAATCCCATGATTACAGGGATTAATTAAATCTATAGATTAAAGGAGATAATAATTAGGATATTATTTTCAAATTTCAAATCTAGATTCATTAACAGATCTGATTCTCTCTTGTGTATAATTCTAATCACCCTCTCATCTAAATAATACAACAAATTATTCTCTCATTTGATTATCTTCAGTCTTGAAGGATTTCTTTTTGGAATTTTTTGTTTCATTTCAAGCACAATGGTTGCAATTCAGATGATAATGAAGGCCACTATAGTTTAAGCTTATCTTAAACTCTAAAAGTGAACAAACAACTTTGATGAAAATACTAATACTGTGAGTCTCTATATTTCTGTGGACAATTTGTGAGAGAAATATATTCTCATTGCATAAAATGTTATGATACAATCGCCTATTTATATACAAAAGAGAGGGACATAATAGTAAAGACTAATGAAAGCTAATAAATACTAATAATTACTAATTAGCTAATAACTACTAATAAATAGAGAATATTTACAATAAATACACAATATTCCCACACTCCCCTCAAGTTAGATCATAAATGTCAATCATGTCCAACTTGCGTATGCAACTTTCAAATGTAGGTTTGAATAATCCTTTTGTCAACACATCATCAATTTGAAGATTTGTTGGTAGATAAGTGAGACATATGACCCCTTTTACTTTTTCCTTGATGAAGTGTCTATCTATCTCCACATGTTTCAATCGTTCATGCTGAATAGGATTTAAGGCCATGCTCATGGCGACCTTATTATCGCAATAGAGTTTCAGTGGTAAATCCATGTTGACTTGTATCTTATCTAGGACCAGTTTCAACCACAGTTCCTCCATTATCCTTTGAGCTAGTACCCTCAACTCAGCTTCAACACTGCTTTTAGATACAACCCTTTGTTTCTAGCTTTTCTAGGTAACCAGATTTCCCCATACGAAGGAGCAATAACCAAAGGTTGATCTCCCCAATCTGCATTAGTGTATACTTCTACAGTTCTTCGTTCCTGTTTCTGGAAGAACAACCCTTTGCTAGAAGTACACTTTAGATACCTCAAAATTCTTTAGGCTGCATCCATGTGCTTCTTCTTTGGCTTACTCAAGTACTGACTGGCCACACTTACTGCAAAGGCTATATCAGGTCTTGTATGAGAGAGATAAATCAACTTCCTAACAAGTCTTGATATTTTCCTTTATCGACAACTTCATTTTCTTCTTGGTCTTGATCTTCTTCTTCTTCAATCTCATCCTCTGAGTCACCTTCTTCTGACTCCTCTTTATTGTTCTGCTTAGATTTCTCTTCCTCTTTTTCTAAAACCACAATAGAAGTTGGCTCGGGACTATAACCCAACATGCATGTTCCTTTAGAAGATCAAGTATATGCTTCCTTTGAGAGACATCGATACCTAGTCTTGATATTTCCCAAGTGCAACTTTTATCTTAAATATTTCCTCAATATGATCTCCTGTAAGGATTATTGTGGGAATATTATGTAATATTATTATATTATATTATTCTCCCTAGGTTGTTGTAACCTCTCCTCTATTTTTTCCTAGATTTTCTCCATCAGTTACTCCTAAATTAAGAGTAATCATTATCTTATTATTATGTTAGATATAGATATATTATATCATATCTTAGGATTAGATATAGATATATTATATCTTAGGATATTATATCTTAACCGTTTTGATTTATTTTGATTTGATTAGATTTTATTAGATTCTAGGGTTAGCTCTAGGTTTGCCTATATAAAGGCCCATATGTATTCTCTTTGATTAAGAGTTGAAGATTAATGAATTCAAATTATTCAAATTAGTTTTTCTCTCTCAATAAATTCCACGATGCTCTCGACTGTTTGTGTTCTCTCGTTTTTCCAGAGAAGAGAAGAGGTGTGTCTCCTGGCGCTGTGTAACTCACTGCCTCTCTAAACCGTTGAACAGAGCAGCTAGTTACCAGCGCCGGAAAACCAAAACAGAACTATTATTTTCTTCAGGAATTAACCTGCTCTGATACCATGTGGAATTTATTGAGAGAGAAAAACTCATCTGAATAATCTGAATTCATTAATCTTCAACTCTTAATCAAAGAGAATACATATGGGCCTTTATATAGGCAAACCTAGAGCTAACCCTAGAATCTAATAAAATCTAATCAAATCAAAATAAATCAAAACGGTTAAGATATAATATCCTAAGATATAATATATCTATATCTAATCCTAAGATATGATATAATATATCTATATCTAACATAATAATAAGATAATGATTACTCTTAATTTAGGAGTAACTGATGGAGAAAATCTAGGAGAAAATAGAGGAGAGGTTACAACAACCTAGGGAGAATAATATAATATAATAATATTACATAATATTCCCACAATTATGTCATCAACGTACACAATGAGGATGCACTTCTTTCCATCCTTTGTTTTGACAAACATTGTATGATATGATAATCCTTTTTGTATCCCTCTGACTTCAAGACTTTTGAGAACCTGTCAAACCATGCCTTGGGAGATTGGTTCACACCATATAACGTTTTCTTCAGCTTGATCAATTCTATCCTTTTCAAAATCTGGAGGTAGGTTCATGTATACTTCTTCTTATAGCTCTCCATTTAGAAAGACATTCTTGATGTCTAGTTGGTGAAGTAGCTACTCTAGGTTGGCTGCCATAGATAATAGAAATTTAATAGTGTTTAGCTTCGCCATTGATGCAAACGTTTCTTGACAGTCTAGACCATATGTCTGAGTGAACCCTCTTGCTACTAAGTGGGATTTTAGCTTGTCGAGAGTATCATCGGCCATATATTTAAAGGTAAACACCCATTTGCAGCTTACAAGTTTCTTGTCTCTAGGTTTTTCAACTATAACCCATGTTTTATTCTTTTCTAGTGCTCCCATATACTCCATAACCGCTTTTCTCCATTATGGTATCTCTATTGCCTCTTGGATGTTGTTGGGAATGCATACTTTATCCAGATTAGTAACAAATGCTCGGTAACAAGGAGAGAGAGCCTTATAAGACATATATTTCTGAAATTGGATGCAATATGCAAGATCGAGGCTGTTTCCTGAGACCAATTGGCAAATCAAGGTCAGATTGTTCACTAACCTCTTCAGCTATTACCGTTTCTACCTCTCATACTGTAGGAACTACAATTCTGAATCCTTTTGTGCTTCAGATACTAGGTGTTCTCCTCCCTTAGATTGTTGCTTCCGTGAATACACCAACCCATCCTTATACTTGTTTTTTTGGTTTTCTTTATCTCCCCCAGCTTGTCCATTTTGTGCTAAGGTTTGCATAGGAGATGGTGACAGTGGTGGTAATAACTCTGCCTATATTTGTGGTGATGGTTCAGGCTTTATTAATGGTATAGGTGGTGGTAATGGCTTGGATGGTGTTATCACTACATACTCTCTGTTGGGTTTTGGTTCTCAAGTATGGCCCATACTCTCCCCCTGAATTGAAGACTTGGAATAGAAAGGAACCTCTTCATGAAAGGTAACATCAAAGCTGACAAATGTGTGTTTGGAAATAGGATTAAAGCGGATGTATCCCTTTTTAGTGGAAGGGATTCCAAGAAATATACATTTCACGGCATGGGGGTCAAACTTGCTATTACAGTGCATATTGACATACATGGAGCAGCCAAACACACAAAAGGGAAGGTTGGATTCAATGTGGGTTGTGGGAAAGGTACACTTGAACCGTTGGAAAGGGGTTTCAAAGGATATGACTCGATTTGACATTTGGTTAATGAGATAGGTGGCGTGTAGGATGGCATCCCCCCAATAGAACTTTGGCACATTACAAGTTAGCATTAGTGCTCGAGCGACATTGAGGATATATCGATTTTTACCCTCAACGATCCCATTTTGTTGGGGAGTATTAGTACATGAATTTTTATGGATAATACCATTTGTTTGGAGGAAGACACTCAAGGTTTGGTTGAAGTACTCCGTGCCATTGTCACTATGAAATACTTTGCTCGTATCGAATTGGTTTTAACCATAGTGAAGAATTTCATGAATGCTTAGGGAGCTTCAGACTTGTTTTTAAGAGATAGACCCAACAAAGGCGAGTATGGTCATCTATGAAAGAGATGAACCATTTGGTTTTGGTATAGTTCGGAATGCGAGAAGGTCCCCACAGATCACTATGAATGGTAGTGAAAGGCTTGAATGGTGTTTACAGAGCTTTAGGGTACGATGAATGGTGGTGTTTAGCTAATTCACCTATCTCACATCTCATATTAATGCTAGTATTTGGACAAAGAGATGGGAAATACGAGATAGGTAATGAAAATTAGGATGGCCTATTCTCTTATGCCATAACATAACGTCATCAGTTTTAGAGGTCAATACAAGATTGCATACCCTAATCAGATATTGGTGACTCACTTCAACGTCATCAAGAAAGTAGAGCCCCTCGCACTCTTTACCACGGCCAATCTTCATTCTCGATGATAGATCCTGAAAAACACAATGAGATGGCAAAAATTTAGCACAACACTTAGCTTGTTTTGTCAATTAGCTAACAAATAATAGATTGCATGGTAATTTTGGTACATGGAGAACAGATTCAAGAGTGTTAAACTCAGAAATCCGAATACTTACTTTCCTAGTGATAGGATCAAGAAAACCATAAGCAATCTTAACCTTTTGGCTACCGGCACATGGGACATAAGTTGTGAACAATTGATGGCAAATCAGTCATGTGATCTAATACTCCAGAATCAATTGTCCATACTTGTTTATCCCGTGAGGTTTTGAGGGCTTAAAGAAAGTTACCCTTTTTAGCTAGTAATACCAAAGCTAGAGTCTCTAACATGAATCCTACAACTGCTTCAGCTTTAGTTCTTATTGCGAAAGATGTGTGAAGAATACGTATTAAAAGATTAAGTATAAAACACATGGCTACCAAAAACACCAGTCCTAAAACTTCAGATGAGAGACAGTATCCAAAGTACACAGAAATTGGCAGCCACAACGTCTCAACATGATACAAAGTCTTATACCACTTACTGCCTTGACCCAATAACCTTAGAATATGAGTACCTAGACCAAGATGTGACATGGGTTTGACCGGAAAAGGTGTCTCGACATCGGAGAAGAAAACCGTGACCTGATCGGAGTCTCCACGTGCCTCTGAGAGCCGTTTGTAGTGTTTCCATCAAGTGGCGCATGTGGCTCACGCATCGTTGTTCGTCGTGGATTTTTTGGGGGTGGCCGATCAGAGCCTCCTCTTCCTCATAAGGTTGGTGATGAGATCCCATATGGCCGACAAAATCACACGCACGAATACCCTAGGGTACTATTCTGCGGCTCTCATTGTTTTTAAGAAGCTTGAGCCTATAGCTCTGATACCATGTGGACAATTTGTGAGAGAAAATATTTTCTCATTTTATATAATGTTGTGATACAATCACCTATTTATATACAAAAGAGATGGACATAATAATAAAGACTAATGAAAGCTAATAATACTAATAATTACTAATTAGCTAATAACTACTAATAAATAGAAACTATTTACATTATATACACAATATTCCCACAATTTCTTTCTTCCTCACCCCAGTTTGTGGCGAGGGTCTTGGTTTTAGGCATCTTCACCATGACTTTATACAACTCTGTTTTCTCCTCTCCTATTTTGCTTGCTTTCCTTCTGGCAGTATTTCTTTGACCCTAAATTTCAAAAATTTAGAAATGTTTTTCCTTTTTCAAGCATTCTGTATCTTTATCAGAATTCTTAAGTCCAAAGAATTACCCTTTGGCCATTGCATTTATGCTTCTGTCAATTATGTTTGTAACTGATACACATGCTCAGTTTGTATTATGTGTGCGCTCGCTAAGCAAGGGTTATGAGTTGATTACATCTACCTCTACTTTATAGGCCAGATCGAGGAAGTGATAGTGAGGCTGAAGGCGCTGAGCATGCTGAGAAGCTCCGTCAAGTTAAAGCAGTTCTTGAGGAGGTTATTAGTTCTCTTGACAGTGTTTTTTCTATTGAGCCATGGGCTCTTTCTTCTTGCAAGTCAAATGTGGTTGATTTATGAATATAAATTTCTATGGAACATGAATTAGTTCTTCTTACAATTTTTCTGCATTGATCTGTAACTCCCTTTTGTTGAGTTTGAATTTTAGGTGTTGCATGGAATATCTTTTCTATATTAGTTTTCAGATATGACTCTTGAAAATTCTTTTTCTTGAGAATCCCTAGCCATTAGAGTAAGATGCTAGGCCCAAGCCCAGTGGTGTCCAAGCATGATTTAAGTTCCCCTGCTTGCGTGCAACCCCACGTCAGTGTGATAACCAGAAATGGTTAAGTTGAAAGGATCAGAATTACAGTCAAATTCCTGTACGTCTTAATGTTGATTGAGGTGGCAAAATCTTATGTGGTGCTAATAGATAAAGTTGTAGTACAGTATTGCCATTCTTTAACATATAAGTGAGGAAGTTCAATATTAAATTCAAAATTTTTAAGGTGGCATTTCTTAAGTGGCTATCTTTACTGTTCAATTATTTGGAAAACTTCATACAAGGTATTTCGGTATGAGATTCAAGAGTCTCATGTTTGATATGTGATTACCAACATGCACTAGCAACCAGCAAAAATGACGATGAGATTTCTGATACCTTGTTTATTATCTGTGATATTACTAGTCTTATTGCATTTTTCTAACAGAAGATGAAGATTATACTGCTGTATGTACTTCTGCAGTTTGCATTGTTGCATTCTTCACTTGTGTCATATGCCACGTGCTAATTTTTTTCTCCACAATATCAATCAGGGTGGGCATTTCTCTGGCATATATAGGAAGGTTCAACTAAAGCCTCTCAAGTGGGACAAAGTTGCAAAAAACGATGGTGAAGGTGAGGAAGAACGGCCAGTTGAGGCTCTGATGGTTCTCAAATATGGTGGCGTTCTTACACATGCTGGCAGAAAGCAGGTTCAGATAGACAAACACATGCTACTTGGATGCAGTTTGCTTGCACTGCTATTTATGTTAATAAGTCAACAATTTTCATTTCCCCCTTGCAGGCTGAAGAACTGGGAAGATATTTCCGGAATAAAATATATCCAGGTTCGTTAAATGACTTATCTTGATGTTAGAAATTGTGTCCTCCTCTTTTCATAATGTGATCACCAACAATATAGTTCTGCAGTTTCTGTAAAGGTTTGCACAGTTGTTTGACGATCAGGAGCTCACTCTTGGGATGTGTGACTGTGAGGAAGTTGGACCATATCTTTACTAAATAAGAATGTGGATTATTTCTAAGATATTCTTGTATGAACGGTGCTTTATACAATGCGCCTTTTCTTCTCCAGATGTGTCCCAAAAGCTGCATGTATAGCATCTCTTCAAAATTAATTTGATTTTCTTTAAAGTTTTGCAAATGACATCTAAGAATTACCAAAAAAAATACTTTCTCCAGTATGGATGATTTTCTTTTAGATCAGTTTTGGCAGCTTTGCTTTCTTAAGTTCAGATGTCAAGTCCTCGTGTGTTTGAAAACTCTTCCCATCCTTTCATGCAGTTAACCATGCTATTTTTTTATAGTCCGAAAAAAAATTCTTTTTGTATTGTAAGTTGTAACCTGTGGAAGTTTATCTCTGATTATGATTGAACCATAGTCATGAGATGCTGACTTGGTCACATGCTTTACCTCTGTCGCAAATAGGGTGAATGTTATTGCACATTTCAGTTAGATCACAGCCTCTAAGGTTCTGTTGAATCTTAGGGAAAAATATTTCTTATATTTCTAATGTAGATTACATCCCAATATATACATCAAAGAGGGAGACAAGAGAATAAAGTCTCATAAATGATATTACTGTCTAACTACTACTAACTAACTAACCTAATAAATAAAACACTGTAAACAAATCAAATAATAAGGATATTTCCACACTCCCCCTCAAGTTGGATCATAGATATTAATCATGTTCAACTTGCTTACACATTCATAAAAAATATCTCTTGGAAGTCCCTTAGTAAGAACATATGCAACTTGCTTCTTTGATGGAACATATATTAGGCATACTACTCTATTTGCAATCTTTTCCTTGATGAAGTGCCTGTCTTTTTCAACATGTTTGGTTTTATCATGCTAAACTGGATTGTGAGACATACTTATGGCTGCCTTGCTATCTGAATAGAGCTTGATGGGCAATTCCACCTCAACCTGTAAATCCTTGAGGAGTTTTTGCAATCACAACCCCTCACAAATCCCATGTGCTATGGCTCTGAGCTCAGCTTCTACCACACTTCTAGACACCACATTTTGTTTCTTGCTTCTCTAAGTTACTAGGTTACCCCATACGAAGGTACAATACCCAGATGTAGATCTTTTATCCTCAGGGTCTCCCCCGTGATTGGCGTCAGTATATATCTCAATCTTAGGTTGTTCCCCTTCTTTTAAAGAATAAGCCCTTTCCTAGGGTACCCTTCAAGTAATTCAAAATTCTGTACACAACTCGTAAGTGAATTTCTTTTGGTGAGTGCATGTGTTGGCTTACAAAACTCACAACAAAGCAATATCCAGTCTTGTATGTGACAAGTAAATTAGTTTTCCTACCAAACTCTGATATTTTTCCTTGTCAACAAGTGTGCCTTCTTCTTCTCCCTCATCCTCTACTTCTTCACCATTCTTGCTTTCCTCTCCTTTCTTCTTCTTCTTCTTTACTGCGATGGAAGTATCAATTGGCTTGCAAGCATTCCAATTCTGTCAAAAGATCAAGGATATATTTCCTTTGTGAGATGCATATCCCTTTCCTTGACCTAGCAACTTCCATGCCAAGGAAATAGTGCATTTGGCCTAGATCTTTAACTTCAAATTCAGGGGCTAGGATTTTCTTTAGTCTCTCTATTTCCTCAATGTCATCTCCAGTTAGGACCATATCATCCACATAGACAATTAGTATGGCCCTCTTTCCTTCATGATGTTTAACGAAGAGTGCTTGATCAAATTGTCCCTACAGATAGTGCTCCTTCTTCAGCTCCTTTGAGAATCTATTAAACCATGCTCTGCGAGATTGCTTCAATCCATAAAGGGATTTCTTTAGTTTGCAAACTTTGCTACCTTTTCTTATGTATTCAAAACCGGGAAGTAGGGTTATGTAAACTTCTTCTTCTAAGTCACCATTGAGAAATGCATTCTTGATGTCCAGTTGATAAAGTGGCCAATCAAGATTTGCTACTAATGACAATAGCACCTTGACTGTATTGAGCTTTGCAACTGGGGCAAATGTTTCAATGTAATCTATGCCATAGGTTTGCGTGAACCCTTTAGCCACTAGTCGAGCCTTGTATTTGTCCAAGGAACTGTCAGCCTTATACTTTGGTGTAAATACCCATGTGCATCCTATAGTTTTCTTTCATCCTGGTAAATCAACCACTTCCGAGGTATTATTTTTCTCTAAAGCTCCCGTCTCTTCCATAACAACATTCCTCCATTCTAGGATTTCAAGGGCTTCATGGATGTTGTTGGGAATTTTTAGCCTGTTAAGATTAGAAGTGAAAGCACGAAACCTCGGAGCAAGAGCCTTGTAAGATACGAATCTTTCTATAGGATGATGAGTGCATGAACAAGGTTGTTTTCTAAGAGCAATAGGAAGACCAAGATCAGTCCTTTCACTTACTAGAACACTTGGTTCATTTGAAGAATCCACATTTGGTGCCATAGATTTTGATTCGCATGTTGCCCTAGTTTCAGGAGCTACCCCTAGTCCCAACTCTCTTGGTGCCTCAAGTACAAGTTGCTTACTATTTTATGATTTCTTCCTTCGTGAGTAAATTGGCAACTCTCACTTTGGTGGTTGTTCTGCATCTCCCCCTATTTTCACGTTATCCTCATTTTCTGGCATAAGAGTAAAGGCTGGTTCAGGTATAAGTGACCATGGGTCAAGTGTAGTTGAATTTAGTTGAAGTGGTTCAAGAAATGTTAAAGTATGTAGGGTAAGGTCATCGTGGTTGGGTTCCTTACTGCTTTCCCAAGTCTGAGATTTGCTTGTATTCTCCCCCTAAATTGAAGGTTTTGGATAGAAGTGGGTATCCTTAAAGAAGGTAACATCAAGGCTCACAAAGAGGCGTTTAGAAATAGGGGTCATAGAACTTGTAACCTTTTTGTGTTGGTGAGTACCCTAGGAAGATACATTTAGTAGCATGAGGTTTAAGTACTTCCTCCGGTCCCAATTATAGGAGCACTTTTGTAGTGCAATTTGCACTACAAAAGTTCTCCTATAATTGGACCGGAGGTAGTACAAGACTATGGTGAAGATGAACAAAAGTTGTGCAACCAAAGACACGAAGAGGAAAGTTGGTTGAAATATGGGATATGGTCTAGAGTGTCTTGAGAGGTCATTCAAAGTCTAATACTCGACTTGGCATTCTATTTATGAGATATGTTGCAGTAAGAACCGCATCCCCCCAAAAGTATTTTGGAACATTGGAAGTGATCATGAGTGATCTTGCTACCTCCAGAATATGCCTATTTTTTTCTCTCAGCTATCCCATGCTATTGAGGGGTATGAATACAAGTGCTTTTGTGGATGATACCGTGTTCTTGGAGAAACATACTCAGAGAGCAATTAAAGTACTTAGTACCATTATCGGTGTATAAAATCTGAACACTGGAATGAAATTGGTTTTTTATCAGCATAGAATTTGGGGAACACAGATGAAACCTAAGACTTGTCCTCTAAAAGGTAAAGCCAACAAAGGCAAGTATGGTTATCTATGAAGGTAATGAACCACTTATTATTTGTGTGATTGGAAACACGAGCTGGTCCTCACAAGTCAATATGCATGGTTGTGAAAGGTTTTGTGGGTGTATATTTGGTTCTAGGGAAGGAAGTTTGGTGGTGTTTAGCAAGTTCACGTACCTCACACTGGGATTTCAATGATATTCTGGTTTGCAACATAGATTGGGAAACACTAGCTGAAGGTAATGGAAATTAGAGTGACCCATCCTCTTATGCCATAACATTGCATCATTAGATCTTGATGAAGATGCATAATGACTCACAATTGGTGCATGTGAACTACTCACTTGGTTGACTTCAAAATAGTATAGCCCCTCGTATTCTTTGGCACTTCCAATTGTCGCACTAGAGGATGGGTCCTGAAAAACACAATGAGAATGGAGAAATTTAGCAAAACAATTTGACTGCTTTGTCAACTGACTAACTGAAAGCAGGTTACAATCAAGCTTGGGCATATGAAGAACTGATTCTAAAACTATAGAATCTGAGATACAAATGCTCCCTTTGTCAGCAACCAGTGTTAGTGAACCACCTACAATCGTTACTTTAAAATTCCCTGCACAAGGAGTGTATGTAAGGAAGAGCTGATGACAACTAGTCATATGGTCGGATGCTCCTGAATCTAACAATCCACATAGGTTTATTTTGTGAAGTCCTTAGGGCTTGGAGAAAGTTACCCCTTTTTGCTAACAACACTAGAGATACTGACTGTGAAAGTATCCCACAACAACTACTGGCTCAGTTGATGAATGGGCCATCCGATTTGCTACAACTGTTAGAAGAATATATGTTGTAGCATTGAGACTTGTAACCACCAAAATCTCATTACTGAAGCTTCAGATAAGAAAACACTCCCAAAATACAAACGAATCAGTAACCTCACAATCCAAACATTATACAGAATGTCACACCACTTTCTGTTCTGACTAGTGAACTTCAGAAATTGAGTACTTAGGCTTTGAAATAGCAAGGATCTTACCAGAATCATAGTGTTGTCTCTAGAAAAAATCGCTGCTGCTTGGAAAAAAAATTGTGCACGTGCTCAGAACAGAGAGAGAAGAAGATTCCAAGCAAAACAAGCTTGACCGGTGCCAGAAAACAGGTCAGACGTGCTCTCGCACCTGCGCATGGCTGGCCAGAAAACACTTTGGCGACCGGGGTTTGGCCTATCGGCAGCCTCTGAACACCTTGGTGGGGCATGTGTCTCGAGGTATAGTCGGGATAGTGGTGGTTTGTTAGAGGCAGTGACATTTTTGAAGGAAAATAGGGTGTTTTTTTTTTAGGATAAGAATGATAAAAAAAACTAGAAGCTAGGGTTTATAGCTAACTTGGCTCTAATACCATGTTGAATCTTAGGGAAAAATATTTCTATCTTATATTTCTAATGTAGATTACATCCCAATATATGCATCAAAGGGAGAGACAAGAGAATAAAGTTTCATAAATGATATTACTGTCTAACTACTACTAACTAACTAACCTAATAAATAAAACACTGTAAACAAAGCAAATAATAGGATATTTCCACAGGTTCACTGCCAGTTGTTGTAAGATCATGCTTTGACCCAAAAAAACACAGGAAGTTTGGCTTGTTGTTAGGATTTGCTGGTTTTTACTTGTTTTAAGAAACATTTTAACTGGCATTTGTATATTTCCATACATGATGTTTGGTTCTTACCTCTTGTATTATTATATAATTAGTTTATACAGTGAATCTGCAATTTATAACGTGGGCCAATCTTTATGTATTCTATAAAATAACAGGAGAAGGTACAGGGCTGCTTCGCCTCCATAGTACATACCGACATGATCTTAAGATTTACAGCTCTGATGAGGGTCGGGTGCAGGTATGTCCTTGTTGTATGCACTTTCGCAAGCCTAAGTGGTTTTAGTTAATGGTTGTTTTATATTCATTTTCTTTATGTCCTGACGTTGAATGTCTAGACTTGGTTGTTCATATGCCTAGCCTACCCTCTGTATTTGGTTTCATAAGTTAGTCATTTTAATGAGGCCTGTATAACAGATGTCTGCAGCTGCATTTGCCAAAGGTCTTCTTGACCTCGAGGGGCAGCTAACACCAATCCTGGTTTGTTTTCTACTTTTGAAGAAAATTTTGAACCTTGATTTGAAATTGTTTGACTGAAATAGTATTTTTCTTAAAGGTTTCCCTTGTTAGCAAGGACTCCTCCATGTTGGACGGCCTTGAAAATGCTAGTAATGAAATGGAAGAAGCCAAGGTTGGTAGTATTTGTTTTATATTTGAAGTGTTTTAATGCTGATGAAACTGGGTTAAGATTGTTAATTTGTTGCTTATCATTTTAGCGATGGATGGATACAGGAAGTCCATTCAATTTCTTTGCTGGGTTCTCTTCCTATTCTGGTACAGAATCATGCAGTAAACAATTTTGGGGATAATGGGTTTTAGCGTCTATATATAAGAATAATTGTGTCTGAGAAGCATATGGCCAAACTTTTAAATTTTAGCTCAAGAGTTTAATTTACACTTTGCCATGCATAGTATAGTTACTAATTGAATTTATCAGTAATTTGTACCAGAAGTTTTAAAATATAACAAATATCACATATTGGCTAAAGGTCATTAATGCTGCTTAGGTTGGAATGTTGAGATTTGAGAGTTATTATGCTGATGAAGGTTATGCTTAACTGATATGCCAAAATAAAATTCAGGTATAAATCCAGCAAGTTATGAGAAATGAAAAAGAAGAAAAGAAAATAGGATGTCTGCAGGTACATCATGGAAAAAGTTCTCGCCAAATCCATTTTGGTTCTAAGAAAAAAAAGCATAAACAAGAAAACAGCCAAAATGAGATGTGATACGGTGAGCATGCCAATGAAATATGTTTAAATATTTTAAGAGGAGACACTCTCAAGGTTGAGATTCCTTTATGGAATTAAAAACTCTTTAAGAATAAAGATAGCTGCTGAATATAATTGAAGTAAATTTAAAACAATTAGTCATTCAAACTTATTACATAATTTAATTAATGAAAAGTCAGACATAAATAGTTAATTATATTTACATGCTACACTATTGTCCAGTTGTAGTAGTTATATGGTAATAATAAATAATAATTTATGTAAGTTCGCATTAGCGATGAGTCTAGTTCTCAGGTTTCTATATGTTTCTATTTTTGTATTGTACTGTATTAATTGACAACTTCTTTCAGTTCCAGTTTTCTAAGATGTCTTTTTTGCTTCATGCTACTTCATTGTTAATGGACTGAACCACTCTCTCTACGCTTTTTTTTTTTTGGCATATCTACCTCATCTAAATATTGTATTTTTGCTTCAAGTAACTAGCTAGCTTCGTGTCAAAAAAATAAAAAACCAGCTTATTGGATCTTTGTGTGATCTTGCCACGTTACTGAATGCTGGATGTTAGGCAAATAGTGCTTATCTACATTAAAATTCTCTCAAGTAATTTTTGTGTATCACGGGAACACTTTTACTATTCTTTTTCCCCCGTTTTTGGTTGTCTTGATTGAATTCTTCACAGGCTCGGTTGAATGAGATTATAACTTCTGGTGCCAAGACAGTTCATGACAATGGATCACCTGAATTTCCTTGGATGATTGATGGAGTTGGATTGCCACCGAATGCATCAGAATTACTTCCCAAGTTGGTAATGATTTAAATATATAGCAATGCATAGTTGCTTAAAATGTCTTTTACCATAATTTAGAGGGAAGGCTAGCATGAGCTTTTCAAAGAAATGAATTTGACTCTTTTAAAGAAGATTCCTTTTTAGGTTTCATGTATTTAATCAGTTTTTATCATTGTCATTAACAAACTGAATATGTTACCCATTTCATCTTTTTTTTGGCTAGCAAATACTCTGATTTCATTGGTATGAGAATATAACAATATATATAGCTGTTACATTAATGAAAGGATCGCACTCTAAGTAGAAATCAGGGAAGAAAGAAAAGAATCCCAGGCTGACTATTTACATAAGGAAAGAGAAGGAAATAAATCAAAACACAGAATTACTAAAGCAGAGATAGCGAGAAGAGGATGTTGAGATGGCTGTGGGTAGAGTTGGAGTGATGTTATTGAGCAGTAGGGAGGGTAGATCTAGCAATACGGAGTCCTTTAAAAAAGGTAAAGGAAGACCGAAAACAACACTTGGTGAAGTTATTCAGTGGGACCTCTTGGCTAACACTTTATCCAAAGCTTTGGTTGTTATAGAGCATAGTGGCGCCGTATGATCCATGTAGTCAACCTCACCTAATGAGATGAGGCTTCTTGTTGTTGTTACTAATTAATATAGTGATTTCCACAAACCTCAGTAAGTAAAGTGATTCCCTTGCACTAAAGGAGAGGTGTAACTAGGCAATAAGACTTGGTATTAGTGTCTTATGTTGTGTCATTTACTACAAAGACATAGATTGAGTGTAAAAGAGGTCTAAAGAAAAATGAAGACAAATCTATCATTACTAAAATGCACAATAACACATTTAAGACAGTCAATGATGTTCTATAAAGATTTAGTCATGGTAGACTATAATGAATAGATAAATATGTAATATCTGTGTAAGCATTGATAGAACCAAGCTTGAATAATGCATAACAGGGTTCAATTAAATTGGTAATGTGCAAATTTGGAAAATCTTTAATATTGACAGCGTTATAATGCTTTCCTTTTTAAAATCATTGCTTCTTGATTTCTTCTCATAGGTTATCATTTATCACTGCTAGTAGATGTATGTTTGGCTATTCTTGTGGACATCTACGCTGCTCTAATGTAGCAAAAATAGCTCAATAATAATAATAATTTTCCTTCTGACTTTTCCTTGCATATCATATCATCAGGTAACATTGACGAAAAAGGTTACTGAACAAGTAAGACTACTTGCCATCGATGAAGATGAGAAACTTAAAGAAACAAACTCATATGATGCAATTCCTCCTTATGACCAAGCAAGGGCTCTTGGAAAGACAAATATTGATGTTGATCGTATAGCTGCTGGATTACCTTGTGGCAGTGAGGGTTTCCTTTTGATGTACGCTCGCTGGAAGAAGCTTGAGAGAGACTTGTATAATGAACGCAAGGAGTAAGTAATTCCCATTTTAGGTTCAATCTTGTTGCTTTTCTAATCTTTAGGGATTCACAAATGTTATGATTTTGAATGTCATGAAAACCTTTCACATCTGAAGCTGCTTATAGTTTGTACGTTATTTGCATTTTTGCCTACATGTACTATTGAATCCATTGCACATAATTATATAAATTACTTTCG